>JAYKAV010003157.1:311389-452865 GCA_035582835.1 Phoebastria nigripes
CACACACGCAGTCGCACACGCAGTCTCCGCACACGCGCGCAGTCTCCTGAGGCACACGTACACACCGACCTCCGAGGCACAGGGGCCGTGGCGCTGTGAGGCACGCGCAGTCCTGAGGCGTGCCTGTGACAGGGGCAGCTCGGAGGAACGCGGGCCTGTGTCGCCCTCAGACACGCTTGTCTGAGGCAGCCAGGCCTGTGGCACAGACAGACAGACAGACAGACGTTGGGCTGGGTCACGCGGGGCTGTGTCACCGTGAGGCATGCTCACGCGCTGGTCTGAGGCGTGCAGTTGTGTCCCTCTGACACGGGTCTGAGGCGCGTGGCTGTGTGACGGAGAGGCACAACGCACAGGTCCGGGCCGTGTGGCTGTCAGAGTGGTCTCAGGCCCGTGGGGCCGTGTCACAGGGACATACGGACACATGCTGTCCTGAGGTGCGTGACTGTCCCTGTGCGACGCACGAGCAGTGTGGAGGTGTGTGTGACGGTGTCACGGCAAGACAGACCCTTAAGTCTGTCTCTTGGTCTTAGGCACAGGGGCTGTGTCACTGTGAGACACACACASAGTGCTGAGGCGCATGAGCCTGTGTCGCTGCCAGCCAGCTAGACAGACCCTGGCCTGAGGAACATGGGCTACTGTCACTGCAAGGCAGATCTTCCTCTGAGTCATTTGGGACTGTCGCTGTCAGACACAGAGAATTGCACACGCAGAGTAGCTTGACACGTGCACAGGTACACTCAGAGTACCCCGTGATGCCTGACAGAGGGAGAAGGACAGGCACACAAGCTACTCCAGCAGACACCGGTCATGAGACAGAAACATCCACCCGCTGGCCCGAGAAACATGGGCAGGCGTACTTTGAATTTGACAGACACACACACTGGCCTAAAATACATACGACTGTTGTTACTGAACTGGAACATACCCTGTTGACAGGCACATACATACCCTGTCCTGGTGGCCTGAGACATCCGAGACCATTTCGGCGAAGCACACATGCACACCCACACATACACTCACACACTGACCTGAAAAAACACAGGACCATCACTGCAAGACAAATAAGCGAGGCGCGTGGAGCTGCATCACAGGGACAAATTTACGTGCCTGGTTCCTGGGTGTGACAGGCGAACAGACAGTGCCTGGCACCCATAACCCCTTCCCTGTGCACGAGCCATGCGCTAGGCTTGACTTTTTCTGTAACACACGTCCTCTAGCTCCAGGCGTGTGGCACCATGTCCTTAAAAAAAGCAACTTGAAAAGTGTAAGCTTACAGACTAGTCTGAGGCACATGCAGCTGTGGTAGTCTGAGGCATATATACGCACGTACGTGCCTGCACACACACGCCATGCACAGAAGCAAAACACCAGCAGAACATATGAGGTTGCAGCTTCAGACAGGAGGAGCTGCACCAGCTGCTGCTTGTGCGCTCTTCCTGGGAAATGCATGCATATGATTCCTACCGAGCGAGCAAGTGACAGAAATTCAGCATTTTCAAGTGACACATTCCTTCTCTTACACTGTGGCTCAGGTGAGATACCATGGTATACATGAGATCACATAAACACGTTGTGTRTGCAGTGGTCAAAATGCAGAAGGGTACTTACACAATCCGTTACTCTGGTATAAGGATGAAAATAAAGTACTGGAATACCTGAATGAACTCCTGAGAAGTAAAAATACAGCAGCATGTACAGCCCATTTCAAACGTGCATATGTGGGCTCTGTATGTGTGTGTGTATGCATATACACAAGCATCTACCCGTGCGTATACACATACATATATGAGTTTACATATGTGCATGTATAGAAGTGGTATAGAACATATTCCAGACTCCAGCACCTTGTAAGCATTCATGGTGGCAAACAGAGCAGACATTTGCTCTGCTTCATTTCTAGCATTTGCAATATTTCCTCTAGGAAAAGGAGGTATGGACGATTTAACACTCTTGTATGCTCCAGCTGAGTATTTAGAATCAATCAGTGGAGGTGATAATATGGAAGAAAAGACTGGAAGGGAGCTCCTGATGTTTGAGCCGAGTTTCCCCCACTGCTGCAGTCAACTAAACCATACAACACCTTGCTGTTCCTACTGAGTAACTGTTCCAGGGCTGTTCTAGTTAGAAACCTCTGCTAATTTCCAGCCTTCTGGCCAATTTATACCCGTATGTTCTATGCTGATGTTGCCATTTATTTTAAATACTTCTTCCTCTCCCTTTGCTATGTATACATTTATAGAAGGAATTACATCCAGTCTCTGGCTTCGTTTTGCTCGGCAGAAAAAGACAAGATTTTTTACTCTTCTCCTCTGAAGACCGGCTCTCAATTCACTGGTCATGCTCATCTGCCTGCCCTGCACCTGTTCTGAATTTGGTTCATATTTCTTGAATATGGGCAGCTAGAATTGTACACTATGGTCCACGTCAAGTTCCCTACTACCCTCTACACAGGAATTAATGTTTTCTCCTTTCAGCTGGAAATATCTCACCTAAGACATTCCTGGACTTGTCAAGTTTCACATACGTGATGAAAGTCAGCTCCTCTCCCACACTTCTTCACTGCACTGCTGGTATCTCACACACTGAAGTACTGCTGCCTCTTTCTGCCATTGGCACTTGACATGCACAATACAGCTACTTGGCATTTCATGTATATATTCACAGCCAGTTGCCACGTGCAATCTAACATGGCCTGAAAGACAAGCCTCCAGCTCAGGTTTCAGAATTTTGCATTATAGAATTTTAACCTTTACTTTTATTTTGACCGTTATTTCAGTTATAAGTATGGAAGGTTACTGTGAAGTCTTTCAAGACATTTGGTCTAATGGCTAATATGCATCAAATGTCTGGCCACAACTCCTCAAGCACAGGCTTTATGCCAAACTCTCTGGGCTTCTTGCCCTGGTACCAGCCAGTCTAGAGCTGCACAGCGTCCCAGACCAGTCGAGCTTGAACTTGTTCCACCTGACATGGGAACAGCCAGCACTGGCGATGTTTCTCTTCACAGCCGTGCACTGACAGCTCGTGGACCTCATCTGAAAAACTTCTGCACTGGTCTATCATCTCCTCAATCATTTGCAGCCAGCCTGGTCCTGCTATGCAACAGAAATTCTTGTTAATGACTTAAACTTCTCTTTACATGATACCTTAGCCTGCTTTGTAATTGTACTCAACCCCTACTCTGCACCACATTGAGTGTCTTAATGAAGTCTGTGTCTACTGCATTTGGTCTATCTTGATAGTTGGCAAAGGAAGCTGGTGCCAGTGATCTGTTTCTACTTTTGCTCGTCCCTTTTGTACTTTATCCCAGTTTCATTCCCCTCCAGGCTTTTATCTTCTTTCAAAATTTCCTCTAAAGCTTTCCTTACTGTTCCATCAAATCCTTCAGATTTTTTTGCCGCTTAATAACAAAATCATTTTGTCCATTAAATAATAACAATTGTGTCATCTCATTGTGGAATAAGTATTTGTCGGCCATTACGTTTACAGTTGGTTTTACAATTTGAAAACATGAGCACCAAGGACAGCAAAACATAGCAGTGGTGTCACTCAGTTCCCTCACACACACACAAATTCTCCTCAAAACTGACAGCTTGCGAATCAGCTGCACACAGCTAGAATATAAAAATACCCTTTGCTGCAAGAAATACATATTCCTGGTGCTGTTCCTTTGCAGGAAGGTGGCATCCTGCAGGGGTCCGTATTGGGACCAGTACTGTTTAATATCTTCATCAATGACATAGATGGTGGGATCAAGTGCACCCTCAGCAAGTTTGCAGATGACACCAAGCTGAGTCGTGCAGTCGGCACGCCTGAGGGACAGGATGCCATCCAGAGGGACCTGGACAAGCTCAAGAAGTGGGCCCCTGTGAACCTCATGAGGTTCAATAAGGTCAAGTGCAACGTCCTGCACCTGGGTCGGGGCAACCCCCGGTATCAATACAGGCTGGGGGATGAAGGGATTAAGAGCAGCCCTGCCGAGAAGGACTTGGGGGTACTGGTGGATGAAAAGCTGGACATGAGCCAGCAATGTGCACTCGCAGCCCAGAAGGCCAACCGTACCCTGGGCTGCATCAAAAGAAGCGTGGCCAGCAGGTCAAGGGAGGTGATTCTGCCCCTCTACTCTGCTCTGGTGAGACCCCACCTGGAGTACTGCATCCAGCTCTGGAGCCCTCAGCATAAGAAAGACATGGACCTGTTGGAGTGGATCCAGAGGAGGGTCACAAAAATGATCAGGGAGACAGAATGCCTCTCCTATGAAGAAAGGCTGAGAGAGTTGGGGTTGTTGAGCCTGGAGAAGAGAAGGCTTCGGGGAGACCTAATTGCAGCCTTTCAGTACTTAAAGGGGGCTTATAAGAGAGATGGGGACAAACTTTTTAGCAGGGCCTGTTGCGACAGGACAAGGGGGAATGGTTTTAAACTAAGAGAGGGTAGATTTAGACTAGATATAAGGAAGACATTTTTTATGCTGAAGGTGATGAAACACTGGCACAGGTTGCCCAGAGAGGTGGTAGATGCCCCATCCCTGGAAACATTCAAGGTCAGGTTGGATGGGGCTCTGAGCAACCTGATCTAGTTGAAGATGTCCCTGCCCATGGCAGGGGGGGTTGGACTAGATGACCTTTAAAGGTCCCTTCCAACCCAAACTATTCTATGATTCTATGATTCTAGGAGAAGCTGTATACAGCTAGATTTTGAAGTCAGAGAGGATCCCAGAGTTGTATTTATTATTATTTTTATGGCATTTAGCATTGCCATTCTTGCACGGCTTTTTTTCTCTCTTTATGATACTCTACACCTATTAGCATAGGAACTCAAATCTTTTTCCAGAGTAATGTTATTCTTTTGGTTGGTTGGTTGGTTTTTGGTTATGTTCTATCTGTTTTTTTAAAAGCAAATCATCCTGGCATGACTACATGTAATTGCCCTGCTTAAGGACAGAATCTAGCCTTTTCAACTGGAGATGACAGTGTTTTCAGCTATTTGTTCTTTGTGGCTCTCAGCCATAAAGAATATGTTAATAACTTCCCTATATCTTCAAAGTGACTGGCTTGGTGGAAATTTCTGCTTTTTTTTGTGCAAAGAAAGGTGCAGTTTCTCTGCTCTTAATAGCCAGAAAGTATTCTAAAGTATTCTGGGGTTTTCTTCTTATGTTATTTCAGATGTAGCAAGCTTGAAAATTTTTTGATGTTCTCTTCAGCATTTCTGTAATGTCATTCTGAGACGGTCAGAAACTGCAGTTGTATTTTCTGTCCAGTGCCAACAATGTCAAACCTTCCATTTCTGTAAACTGTTTTACGTGAAAAAATTACCGGACACTTTGCAAGCAAACTAATCAACCAGGGGAACACTTCTCTTCGTAAAAGTTCAAACCATGTAACTCAGCATAGAAATAATATGAAGCAGTTCATTACTTGAAATGATTTATTATTCTTCTCACACCAATTTAAAAGCAAACTCAAGTCCACTGAAATCAATGGATTTAAATCCATTCTGATGTGTGAGATGGAAAAAAAAATCAAATCTTCAAGATAGATTTTGCTCAGATAAAAGCAAACAGTGAGGTCATGCAGAGTGACATGTGACTTGTAAGGGCTGCAGGTATGCAGTGTCCCTGTCCCCTGTGAGTCACCTGGTGCTGGGTAATGACAAAGAAGGGAATGAACCATTAGCTCAGTAATCAGTATCAGTATCTCAGAGGAGTTCCCTGTTCCTCAGAGCTCTTCCATTAAAACCAATTCACCTGACAACGCTTGACCTTTGCAATTTCACAGAAAAACTTTCAAGCATTTGCCTTCTCAGATAAAAAAAACACAGTGCTTTTTACTTTAGGGCAACTAATAGGAGCAAAATATGTCCACATGATTAAAGCAGTGCACTTTAGATTTACTGCAGAATAAATTAACCAAAACTATACTGTTTCTTTTCAGAACTACATTTTTACCAAACACTTGTTTGTTCACAGCCCTGGTAAAAATAGTAAATTGGTGCAAAAGCACACGAAGAACTATACTTGGAGAGTAGTAAAGAATGATTTATTTGGACAAAGCGCATATCAAATCGTAAAGGCTTTGTTTGTGGTTCAAAATTTTTTCTGTTTCCATGAAAGACTTGGAGTGTGCAATAGAGAGTGCACTTATTGAATGTGCAGATGGCATCAAGCTGGAAGCAACAAGAATCATGCTGGAGACAAGGATGTTTCTCTGAATAGGAGTCAAAATGTTATATGGTTGCAATAGAAGTCAAACATCATGCTGAGATGGAAGAACAACCTGTAAAATGCAGGAAGATATCCTTTCACTCTCCTCAGCCCTGCCGAACTGCCCAGCTGGAGATCCAGCACTGCGCTGTGAGGAAGATGAGGTCCAGTTGAAGACAATCTAGAAGAGAGCCACAAGTGCACGAACGCAGATTTGGAAAACCCTAGGAGGAAAAAACTAGGAAAGCCCCAGGATGAGAAACTGAAAGGGCTGGGGTTGTTTAGTCTGGGAAAAAGAAGACCAGAGGTGACATGATAACAGCCTCCAAATATGTAAAAGGTTGCTGCAAATTAAAACGGAGTGGTATCRTGTTTTCTCTGTGGTGGACAGGATGAAATGAAAAGAGTTTGCATCTTTTATTAGGCTAAACCAACTGATCTGATAAACGTGGACAAACTTGAAGGCATATAAAGCTTTATTAAGCTTGAAACAGAAGCTGTGAGTAAGACCAGCATTGCTCCAACACTACTCCTAAGGATGGCTTTTTAGCACAGGAGCATTTTAGCACCATCTTAGCACAGCAGCAGTTTGTGCAGGCTGCAGGATTCCTGTGTCCTTGAGCATTTTTTGAGAAGAGATTAGTCAAAAATCATTCAGCATTAACTGCTTTGAGTTAGACCAGCTTTACTAACTGTGTAAGTCCCAGTGCTGTAGGTCTTTTCTGAAGACTTTGGCCCAAACCCTCAAAAAAGTACGTATCCATCTGTTTAGATGCCCAGGTCAAATTCTTAAGGAACACTTAAAAAGCTGCTTAGCTGCCACCCAATTCTGTAATCGCCTACATGTCTGTGAGTGGGCACAGGCAATTTATCCCACAGTTCAGCTTGTTGTGTCAAGCTATGAGAGGGGTCTCACATTGGGTATTCTGCTTTGCTACCAGGTCCCTCCCTCATGAACAGTGAATGTATAAACCAGAGCAAATGCCCCCCAAAATTGTATTTGGACTATCACCACAGACTGGGTGAGGAGTTAAGGGTCTCAGCTGTGATGTGACAGACACTGACTGGTTCAAATCTGTGTTTTTCCCCTGACTAGAGACGTGAACAGGAACTTTAGTCTCTGGCATCCTAGGGTGAGCCCTCTAATAGCTGAATTATGTAGCATCTTTCTCTACCTAACGAATAATCAAGCTGATTCCAAAAACGGAGGCTTCTTCACGTTATTTCAGCTGGTTGAATAAATAATATACATAGAAATAAGATTGCATAAAACCCATGGAAAGATTTAAAAACACGTTTTAATGAAATGAGCTCAATTTGTGTCACCTCTCCAGCTAATATAATGAGTTGGAGATTCTGCAGGGCGATTTATATTTTAAAAAAGAGATCAAAGGAGTATTGCAATATGGTTATGCTCCTTTATGCCTGTAAGAGCATAGCCTGAAGTCTGCTGGGCTCCCAGTAAAAGAACTGTGGCAAACTCATTGAACTGTGGGGCACGGGGTCAAGCTTTTTTTTTTTTTTAAATCTTTGCAGTTTTCTAGAATTCATGTGGAATTAATTTCACTGCTTAACAGTTTTGTATTGTCAGATGCAATTAAAAATCTTTTTCTCATTTATTCACCATCTTCTTTAGGAGATTAAGAGCCAAATAGTCTGTCGTTGCAGTTGCGCTTAAAAATAAAATAAAAAAACCAYGACAGTATTTGCAATCAGTACAGGAGAAGCAGTTGCTCATGATCTTATTTGCTGGTACGTGATTTAAAACCACAACTAATAAGCCTCACAGATTCAGGTACATTTGTTCAGCTCTGTTTACTAAAATGAATGTATACAAAAGTGAAATACATACTGGAGTACCAATACATACTAGAGTACAATGTAAGTAAACTCTGCATTGAAAGTTGGACTTGTCCTTAATACACAGTTTTTAAACCATTATTACATGCTTTAAAAAAGCAAATCCAAGCAACAGAAGTTACCCACTAAGCTTTTAGCAGCACAACATTTGCTTATTTCCCCAGCTCTTGAAGACTTGATGCTTTTACTATTGCAAGACCAATTTATGCTGATGACATTTTATCATATATCAGTTTGTTACTTAGAGCCAAATGATTAAGTCCTGTGTAAGTACAGACAATAAGAATTTTGCCAGAGAAAAGCTCTTGTATTTGACCCTGAATATATCAACATAAGAAATTGGACTGGGTGTCTGCTTTTGCAGTTAGTTGCTATATGTAAAGATGGTAGTTATGCTGTGGAACTCCTGTACTGTTCATCAACATTTACTTGCTCTTCATCTTTTAATAGCATTTCATTTTCTGCTGCAGTTATAGTATTAGAGCTACATACATAAATTCTCAGCAGATAATTTAACTGCACATTTTCATGTTTTGTTCTTAAGTGGTTTTGTTCTGTTGCTTACTCTGGTCATTAGCTGTGTCCCCAAATTTGCATTAGAAGCAGCTCATTTTTCCACTTGGTTAGCTAAAGAAACCTCTATATGTTATTTCTCTTGAAATAACATATTTATATTATATTATATGTTGTTTCTATTGAAATAACATATAGAATTGGTCTTTGCAAGTATCTGATACAATTCACCTGAAGAATTTAAATGCTCAGTAATGGAAGCTGCTGCAAGAGAAGCTGAAGAAAATAAAGCAGGATAGTTGCTTAATCCATTATCAAGCATGGGAAAAAAATCTTGATGTAAATACATATGTAAACGTGTTCAGAGGAGTTAAAAAACCCCCTAGATGTCTGAGTCTCTGGAATCAGCAAAAGCCTGTCACCAAACTTTTTTAGGAAATCATATCTTAAATTTTATTAACAGAAAAGCTGTTTTTAATACATGGAATCAAGTAGGATATTGCTCTGTTCTCTTAATCATGCCATACATTTGAATTTTGGTAATAATTTCTGACTCAGCTTGGTTCTCGCTTGGGAGGGCAAGATTCTTGCCTGCCCTAAGAGACTTTGCTGCTGTGTGCTGTCTGTAGCAGATCTGTCAACAGCAGAGAAATGATCCTCAGACAACTGGATAAACTAGATATTGACAGTGACAGAGCATGTGWCTGGACTTAAGGTCAGAGATTCAAAGACTGTAGGATTGGGGCCTTAAAGATTTATGCACAGGATTACCCCGTGTGCTGTATACCGCTGGCTTCAAGGGAGATACCTGCGAAGTTAAAGGTGTGCTTAATTCTTTGTGGAACCAGGCCTCAATAATCCTGTAAGCACATGCTAATAGGGTTTCACCAGATACACTGTCTTTTCATTCCCTCCTTCAGAAAATAAATACGGAAAATAATTACTTAACTTGCTAATTATATGATTAAAAAAAAAGAAAAATGGTTTTACATACACTGAAGAATGTTAAGATGAGCTCCAACATCCCGCCATGCCAGATCTGATACCCTCTATAATCTATGTCACCATATCCTGATGGAGATTAAAAGAGATTAAAAAAATGCCTGATTCTCATTGTCACCAGTGCTACGCACAGTTTTCTAAAATAAGTACTGAAAAATAATTCAGCATCTAAATGCTCTCTCATGTTTATACATGTTTATAAATGCTCTCTCATGTTTATACATGCTCTCTCAAGTTTATACCCCAAGAATTAAATCCACCTTCTCACAAAGGACCAAAAATAACGACAGTTCCATCTAAACTGCGTGTTGGAAGTGCAGAAGGTTCTTCTGGTCTGGTGCTCCTTCTCTTCACTGGGTTGAAGCACACCTTTAATCCTTACAGCTGCTGAATGTCACTTTATAATTTTATTTTACCATATACTAAGTTACTTTTCTGTATTTACAGCAAAAAGGTTTATTATTTTAATCTGCAGCTTTAAATTAAGCATGTTACGATTGTAAAGTATGTAAAACATATTTGCAGTACAGCTTGTCAAGACAATATTGAAAACTATGTTTTGGTCAGTTTTCAATGTATTTATATGTCTTTTTAAAATGTATTTCTAAAGATTAGTAACTGTGAAAGAGGAGCTAAAAGAAGGCCATTTATTTAGACACCAGCTACAAGGAAAAACACAGTCTTCCAAGGGGTGAGCATCTCGTATAATATTTACATGAACTCCACTCAGATTTACTAATGCCATTTTTGCAGTGGTTCTTTGAAGAATCAAGAATCGTAACCAAATGTTATTGGCAGAAATCTGCAAGAAAAGTGGATGTCAGGTATTTGCCAAAATAAAATTTAAAAATATACACATGCCAATGTTAGCACTAGAAATGCTTCACACCCAGGTAGGCACAGCAAAAGTTCTTCTGCATTTTTGTCAATTGGCCATTTTCCAGCAAAGCACAGACGCTCCTTTAAGCACACACATAACCGCTTTAAGTAATCAGACCGCTAATCAGAAAAAAGCAAATGTTGTGGTAACAGTAACACGTGACACAACTTGCCTACCACAGTGACACAGTGGAACTTGAAGTTCAAGTATGTGCAACTTTCTATACTCCTAAAAGTCTTCCAACAACTATTCAGAGCAATAGCAGGATATCACCCACCTCTAAGCAAAATGGTAGTAACTTGCTCATTGGGAGCGATATTTTTTTCTAACATCCCTATCATGATTTCTTCTGATCATTCACATGCACGTGAAAATTGATGTCTTACTATACTATCTGCTTGACAACTACATCATCCGTGGCTAAATCACTCTCATTGTATTAGAACAGCCACAGCTAAACAGATAATTTCCTCGTAATTAACAAAAGGCTGGCTAATAAAACCAGAATTAATTTTTGTTAAATGTACTGCTCTTTCCATACTCTCCCTTTAGCCTCTTCGCATCCTCTCCTTTAAGCTGTTTCTTCCTTTTCTCAGACTTTGCAGTTTGCTCCTTCCTTTCTTGATTTTCCTGCATTCAGACAGATTGACAAATTAAAAAAAAAAAAAAAAAGAAGAGTTACTGGAGGAAAAGCTGGTTAAGAAACTCTCAATTTGCAATGAATGGCTATTCTGAATGTGCCCTATGCACGCTTACAATGCTCAGCTGCTGGGGTTTGAGGGTAAGTAGCAGAACAGAGCTTCCTGGTCACTCCCTTTGGCCTTCTCCATATGATGATGTTACCAGCAAACTATTTCATTAGCTTTAACTGCAAGGTTCAACTATGGGCTGAAATGCATTCTTCTTAATTAATCCCTTTGTCCACAAAACAGAACATTAGTTTAACTTCATTAGCATTCTGGAGATTTATCCCATAGCAACCTTGGTTTTACATTGTTTGTATTCAGGGATTTCTACTAGAAATTTCAAGAACTGAACTGTGTTCAACAGCAATTCACAGTTTCTCTTCAGGCACCCGTTAAATTTGCCAGCTGTATTTCTGCAGTGGTGTTCAGTGGCAGAGTCCAAGCTGGATGTCTGTTGGTACCAGTCATACAACTGCCAGGATGGCATAAATCCTGTTGGGATTTACGCAGACAGGCAGGACTCTGGTTTCCACAGAGCTGCTGGTACTGGGATGATACAATTAACGGAGGAAGAGAAAGAAATTCAACGATTACTCCTAGTAAAGGAAGACCTTTACTCAGTGGAAGAGTATTTCTGGGTTTTGGTAAGTGGCACAATCGTAGGAGAGGGTAGTTCTGAACAACTGGAATAACTGTAGCAGAACATCAAGATGACAAAAGCCATTTTCTTAAAAGCTTATGCAGTCCTTGTTCCAAAGCTGCAATCATCGTCAGAACATTGCCATCACCAACTGGAAGCTTGCCTGCTTGTGATTGCAACCAGTCAGTAGCTAATCTACGTGTTGTAGGTAGATCAGTAGTTATCTGGCCTGMTGTCATGGAGATTTGTGATGTTAAGAGGAGGGTGCTGCTGTGTCATATTACAAAATTTAGTAAAGTCCAGGAAGATGTTGATGATTTGGTACAGATAGGATTCTTGATGAGACATGTCTGGTTTCCTTTGCAGAGAGTTTGGCAGCAGCAAAGACATTTTCCCATAGTACTGATAGATTTGGTTGATTGCTATGGATCATTTGCCACTATTTCCATAAGATGAGCTGAAGAAGTCCCAGGAAACATGCACAAGTTTCTTAGAGCCTTTATACAAAGTAAAAGCATAGGATCTTTTGGTCCAAAGAAATTTCCAGACAAATAAAGAAAACTTATGAACATTAATAGAGTTAGTCTCTCTGAAATATAGGAGCATTATAGGCTCAAGGTTATGGGGACCTTCACTGGATGCCTATAAAAGGAGAGAAAAATGGTGTACTCTTGACAAAGAAAGAAAAGGATATATTTGCCCTGAATGGAGGGTGCTTCTGAAAGAATGAGGTACAGGTGGTGAGGTCTTATGGAGAGGCTAAAAGCCTTTCATCACTGTATGCCTCCTACGTGCTTGCCTGATAAATTCCTGCTGTGTCTTAGCATAATGTCTTTTGAGATACTATGGCTGTTGAGAGACTTGCAGATCTGTGGGCCCTGGGAGAATGTCTCTATGTCACATGCCACAAGAAATAGAGGAGGTGAATTCAGGGATACATTGTCCTGCTACTTCAGCAGCACACACAATACTGAAAACAAACCAAAACACATTAGGAATAAATTTATGGATTGAGCAAGCCTAAACTGAATTGTTCAGAGAAATTAAAAAAAAAAAAAAAGAGTACATAATGATTCGATGCAAACACACTGTTAACAGAGTTTCTTCAACACAAGAAAGCCCAACAAGGTGAAGTGGTAGCAAGGCAGAGGAATGAATATTCACAATCCCTTCTCCRTCTCCTGGATTACTGAAGACAGCTGTATGGATGAGATTAAATGAAGGAGGGCTCTCACTTTGGATTTGCACTTTGTGGGACGTTAGATACTTGCTTGATCTTTGAATTTAAAGATGCTCCATGATGACTGTTTATCCCCACACTATCTAAAGTACATCCTGTTCCAACACCATATGCACCCTACTGAGGAGCAGCTGCTCCAGCTCGGTTATCCTAGGGGAGCACTCAGAGGAACTATCCCTGCGCAGAGCTGTCCATATAACCTCTGTCATCAACTGAGTACTTCCTAGAGCAGATTTTTTTTTAACGTTTTTTCTCCTTTTCCTGAGATTAGACAGCCTCTTTGTGGGGAGCTCCCCTCTTTGAACAGCTGCAAGTGCTAAGGGGAATCAAATGTTTCTTCCAATCCCTGGTAATCACACAGTGTTTCTTTTCCCCACAGTTTTACAACTCGGTTCTCAGTGTATCTCCAATTCTGTTTTTTTATCTTTGAGCTGGGAAGCTATTTTCTCCCCGTCTCCTTCCTTCTGCCATCTGCTCCTTTTATTTTTTGAGAATTGGTGAAACAGTCATCAGCCCTGGGTGACAAACCAGCTCCTTTTCACTGTGTCAGTTTTGGGGATCATTTGGGTGTTTGAAAAGCTTTTTTTTTTTTTTATCTCTTCAAGTAGATGGAGAGGAAGAGGGCAGATTCTTATTACAGTAATTTCATTTGTGTAGCTCCGTTTTTGTTACCTGAAGGATAAGAGACCAGAAAGAACCCTCAGGGAATGGAGAAGGATTTTGTTTAAACAAAACCAAAATCTCTCTAGGTTAGCTTAGGAGCCGTGAAGGATCACTATTTATCAAAATTATTTCCCTTCTTATTTGATGTGAGAATGGAACGATAGCACTAACGATTTTGGTAGTGCTAAGAGACCTGCTTTACACAGAAGACTCATCTCAAAAGAAAAGTTACACCTTAGCCTTAAAGCTTACATCAAATTGCACTGGAAAGAGATGATGCATGTGGCTGATTCTAGTGTAAAAATCAGAATCACAGAACAAAAAGATGCTTTAAAAATTAAAACCTTCAACTTTTCAGCATGTTGCTGTTTCAAGCTCAGACAGTATCTTTGCTACAGTGATAGGGAGAAAGCAAAGCAAGRAGGGAGATTACATTACAGGTCTGCAATGGAGGTAACAGAGATGCATACAATGTGGCTAACAGCTGTGGTACCTTTGAGGTGAGGTGCTGCTGAGAAATGGAACCAAAAATAGGATGAAAGGGAGTTTACGTGTTGGGTAGATAAAAAGAAGCTTCTTTCTAGTTGCTCCAACCTGGCTGTGAACAATCAGCACCCACAAAAGTAGTTTAAATCTTCTGCAGCTGTACTAGGACACTACATAACCTTTATTGGGACTGTTTCTTAAAAGAACTGCAGTTGCTGGATTTACCCTTCACAGCAATTTTCCGGTATAGCTCTCCACAGATGCTGAGCCATTATGTTCTTGACTCTCTTACTTCTTTCCTGCCTGCCTAGAGTTTTAGGAACTCTAAGGATCAAGTGTATTGCCATCAAGTGGTTTGTAGGGTTTATTTTCCAGACTGTCTGTAGTGCTATCACATCATTTTGGAGCCTGGGTAGCTGCATTGCTTGCAAAATTGAAGTCAAATGCCTCACAGGAGAAGCAGGTAGTGGGAACATTACAGGATATATTTTTCATCTTTCATCTTCCAACATTTCCTCAGAAGCTCCTTTGTTTTGATCTGAAACTAGGACCTGCCCTAAAGCACTCCTTCACTCTCTCTTGCCTTGACATTGCCCAGCATAGTTGTCTGTATGCTTGCAATACTTCTTGTAATGTGGATGATTCCCTCTATAGAAGGCAAATCCAGTCTTGGGCTCTGCTGGAGTCAGCACAGGAGTGGGTGATTGTTGCTGTTAAAATATATAAATGTGAAGCCACTATCACCTGGCATTAGGAAAACCCTGGAGGAAGTACATTAGTTCAGGTGTGAAGTATGCAGTAGGGGTTGCAAAATGGATGTTCACTGGAAGCTTACTAATTGGAAGTTGCTGTTTTCTTACTCCTTACCGCAAGGAGTAAAGTCTTATAAACTAAGAAAGTACCAAATATAATCTCTTGGGAGATTCGTAGTTTTGTAGGGGACACAAAACATACATACTGTTTTGAACTAACTAGTGTAATGAAATACCTACATGTAAACATATCTTCCAATTAGGCTTTCCCTATTGGAAAATTTACCTTTTGCCTGTTGGCAAAGCCTATTAAAGCGTGTCAGGTTGCTCATTCGTTCCCACGCCACTAAGCTGCTATTGCATTGAGGCCTGATTAATAATTTTACAGTGGGTACAACAACTTGGAGGGTTCTTAGTTCTCCATAGCAAAAAAAATAAATCACATTGTATATTTGCCCACATGCTCATTTCTTGCTGCAGGTTGCAAGCAAATAAACAGTTACTTTCATTTACTCCTGCAGCCAGTGTTTAGGTAGCCCAGCTTGGAGTCGAAAAAAGAMATTCTTGCTTGCTTAAAAAAAGTAAAAGTTCTCAATCTATTTCTAAATAGTCACAAATGCAAACCACCTGTAAGGCCTTGAGGAAGAGCTCTCTGAAGGTTTTCATCGTGTTAAACACATCTTCCAAAGACAATCTTTTTCGGTCTTCACAAAGATAATCAGCAAGTTCTTCCTTCTTCTTTTCAATGGTGGCAAACTCCTTCTGCAGGTCCTTTGAAGCATCGAGACTGCCCTGAGACACAGTTTGCAACACAATTTATGCATATTAAGAAGTAGCATATTCTGAGCTGCCCAGAAGTCTCAAGCCAGTTAACACAGAACAATCAGTTTTTAAAAAACTGACAATTAAGATTGGTTCATAATGTGTGATATTTTCTTTGTAATGGAACCATCTGCATTTCCCCTGGTTTCATTTGGCCCAAAGCAGCTCATTGTATGTTGCCACTGTCATCATACAACCATGTGGAAATTTGTATAACCTGAGATGACTGATCAAGGGAGATACAGCACCAGGATTTCTGCCTTTTAGCTTTAGTTACATGACCCTGTTTTGAGAACATGAAAAGCTAGGATGTTTGGAAATACATGCAAAAAAAAGCATATTGCAAATCTGTTCACTTTTTTTCCCAAAGAACAGTAAGACAAAACATGTTTCTGTACTGCACTGTACGCATTTATAGTTGCATCCTACATTTCATTTTTAGGGCCCTCCTTTCTTTTGCCCACACACACAGCTGACTGGTCCTCAGCTGTTTCCTTATCACGATACCATATTATAGAAGTGGAGGAAAATCTGGGATGCTCCTTCCACCAGGGCGCAGGGGGAGTGTAGTTATGACCCCTTTCCCATAGAGCTCTATGTCCATTTGCAACGTGAATTACAGTGCCTTTGAGAAGAGATTTTTAAATCTCTTGTTTAGGAAGAAGGATGGGAAGTGTGTCACACCCATATTACCTACTTGAACAGATTTCGCATGTTGTATTTTTAAATCGTCTGTCGACAAAAATAAATGCTTCTCTATTTCCAACAGTTTCTTCAAATTGGCACCTGCCTCAGCCCGCATAACGTCAAAGTGGATTCTGAAAGGTCCACAAAAGGGACAGTACATTGAAGGGGTGACCTTTTGTTTTCATTAAGTTAAAAGATCATTATAAACAGTATAATCTCTCCAAATGAACGTAGAATTAATTGTCCAACCCAGACCCTGCCTTTTGCAGGTAGTTCTCCTCTATATAAATCCTTTTCTATGTGCTCAAACCCTCACCTAAGAAGGAAGCTGTGCTTTTGCCCTCACTACCTCCCTGGACAGACTGTGGAAGAACCTCTGTTCTAGTATTCAAAAAACTCCTCCAGAATTTCCAGCCTGTTTTTATTCATAGGCAACACAATCTCATCTCACTTGTGCCAATACTGTCCTTACTTAGCTCGTTCTTTTCCCTCCTTGCCTTTTCTCCCTAATCTATTTACAGTCCAAAATTGTATCTCTTCTCAGAGTTCATTTAGCTCACGAGGAGACCCAAATGTGTTACACTGCTGAAYCAACATCTTTTATGGTTCTGACCTACTCTTTGTGCCAGACAAAAAATACTGAATCAGCAAAACCTGATGTGGTGTTCACRGTGCATCCAGATATGAGCAGCATTAGAAGAGTCCCTTGCAGGATTTGCATTGTAAACGGTTCTCCACAGGTTGATTAACAAATCAATTTTGTAAGTTTGATAGTTTGACTAAACTAGAGGGCAATTACTTTACAAAAAAGAGCACATTGATATCATTGACCAGCAAGATTTAGTTTCAGGTGACAAAAGTATTTCTATTATGACACAACCCAAAAAGAAATTCATGTTTCAGAACAACATCCAACTTAAATTCTGCACAGATAACTCACAAAAGCCATAATATTTTCTGTTGCATTACTGAATAAAAATACTTTTTAAAAATTATTTAGCAGCTACTTAACAGATGTCAATCCATCTCCAGATTTAAAAGTTACCCCTGCTTCTAGTTACAAGGAAATGTAAGACACTGCAAGGTTCCTATGAATTCATAACAGGATTAAAAAATGTTAATCCTGGGGCTATAAATGTGGATTCTGATTAGTGTCATTTAACATATCTCCATGTGATTCTTCTGAGCTAAACAGAAAGAGCTGGCATTAGACTCGTGAGGCTTTCAGGTACATGGGGGAAAGTCTGCAGAAACAGATTTTTTCTTTCTACCCACATATATTGGAAACTTGTGCTGATACTCAACTCAGGGACTCCTGAGGTCCCCCAATTGCCAGTAAATCACCCCAATCATTCCCTCCTTACACCAGCTCTGCGCATGTAACTCCTGATGGGCTTGCACACGAATATGACTGAGAAATTTCAGGGAAGATATGTTTCTATTGTAATATGTGGAAGAAGAATCCGGTCCTTGAAAATGAGGGAGTTCACTATTTACACAGTTTTACTTCTACGGTAGTACTGGAGCATCTGAAAGAAAAATCACACTGAGCTCCACATAAAAAGTCTTAACCAGGTTGATTTATAAATCTCAACACTCTTTGGTGTTAGAAGGGAACCTCTCTCTCCCACAGCAGAGAAGTCCTGTGATCTTATTACACCACCATAAAATGACTCAGCTCCTTGTTGGCTTTAAAGAGGTTGGCAATTCATACACGACAGAAACAAACAATAATGTCCTACCCTGCTGCCTTGGAAACAAAGTCAAGATCTCTGGGAAGCTGCAGCAGATCTGTGTGGKTTTTTTCAACCTCCTAAAATTGAAGTGAAAATGGTTACCTTGCACAGTCAGTCAAAGAGTATGAAAGTTTTTCAGCCGGACAACATCAGGACTGAAAAATTAACACTTCAGTTTTCATTCTTATAAGCGTAGGGGTAAATTTAGTCTCGTTCATTCTTTTTCTCATGTTGGCACCCATAGGGAGTTAAAAAGAAAACAAAAGGTTCTTTTAACTGCTCAGGCTTACATCCCATGTGCTGCCACAGTGCGCAAGCTGACCCGAGATTTTGTCTTCATACCACTAAAATTAATTTCATTTGACAAATGCGTTTGGGAGACATGTCAACACGAGAGAACAGTTGGAGAAGATAAGAAAGAAAACAGCAAGCAGACATGTTAAACGAACTTGAGACAGGAAACTTAGTGTTAACTCTCTAAACATTACTGCATATGGATTTGATCCTGTCTGCACAGAGAGCGGTGGAAAAGTTTTCATCATATTTCAGGCACAGAGGCTCACCCTCCAGATACCTGTGGTGGGGTGCTACTGAGGTCAAAGCCCTTTAGTTTCTGGGGAAGAATTTCACAGTTTTGTTGTACCTCCAAAATATGGTGAAGCAGAGTAATGTGGCTTTCGTTTGCTTTTGTTTCTGTTAGTCTGAGCAAGGCACTAATTTTAAAACCTCCAGCATCTCCAGTGTGATGCCCCTGGAAGATACAGAGAAAAGTTTCTTCCTTCAGTTTCCAAGTCTTGCATTTGTATTTTCTGTTATCTTTAGAAATATAGCACTTAAAGAAATCAGTTTACTTACATAGTTCAGAAAGTTTCCAACTTTAAGAATCAATTGGCAGAAAACTGGCAGTCGGTGACTGGTAAGAAGTGCTGAAGAATAAAAAGAGAGACATTTTCAATAGATTAAATTAAATGATCTGAAATAGGATTTTCCTTAGGTTCGACAGTGGGGGTAACAAAATTCTCATCCAAGACTATGTCAAGCCATTGTTATGGATTTGGAAATATACCAGTACAGAAATAAATCAGCTGAATGGAAGTGGAATGAGTAAGCTTCTATTGTGGTCTCTTCCCTACAAATAGATGGAAAACTAGTTTTCCCATCAAGTTTAGACTATAGATGTGTCATCCCTATAGCCGCTTATGAGGGAGACCCACATGTAAGAAAGTGTATACGCTTGTGAAAGTCTATAGCCCCCATTTCCAGCACCTATTATTCTAGGTTAAGAAAAGCAAAGGGCTTTTTGCCTCGTTATCGTCGTTAGTGAGAGTGATAACCAGAAGCTGTGTGTTTTAGCAGGAGAATCTGGGGTAAGAATAAAGTTTTTGGCAGAACTAGAACAGAAATGCTGACCCACTCAATGGGATGGAGGGGGGATGGGGACGACAGGGTGGGACTGCAGAGAGCTGTTGATTGCAACACAGTGAAGAGTAACTACAGCACTGACATCAGACAGCCAGGTATAGCCAAGTTTTATGTGCAACCATAAACAGAAGTTTTGCAGTTTAACTGTTCAACAGGAGGTCAATGACTCTCTAAAACTGTGGAACTGAAGCTAGAATCCAAGAGCAACTTCAAGAAAAAGCTGACTTAAAACTAAAACCAAGGCTAATTTTGTGTGGAGGCGGTTCCTGAAACACTGGTGAACATCATCTGGGACATCTGTTTCGGAAGCCAAACCAGGTTCTTTTATGTCACTGTGGCCTGCTGCACCGCAGAGCTAAGCTGGACTGCACTAGAGGAAAAACTGGAACCGATTCATCATTATGGACAAAAATCTCCACTGCACACAAAGATTTAACCTACATTCAAACAGAATCTGGCATTGACATAAAGGAAATTTCCTTCTTCTCTACAGAACCACTGATCGGAGAGAGGTTTGTGTTATTCGTGTCGACAGAAGGTCCACTTCAGACCAGGGCAGCACAAATTGCAATTCTGCAGAATGAATTCTAGAAGCAGGAATCTGCAGAATCATTTTGATGTTTGCTACATACTCAGCGATTAAAAGGTTAATTTTGATTAGATTATAGCATATGCTACCACTGATGCTATTTCAAGTAGAAGAGGAGCTTCCTATAGCTGAGCACTGGGCATAGGCACAGCACTGATGTACTTACTTTCACAGGCTGTCCTGATGGCTTGTGCTTTTGGCCACAGACACTCCAGCAGAATTTTTGTTTCCTCACAAATCAGCATACATTCAATCCGCAACTGGTAGCTAAAAGAGATCAGTGGGAAAAAAAAAAAAACCCATCAACCAACACACACCACAAAAAGAGAACCCACAGGCCTGATTAATTGACTTGTGTTCAGCAAGAGAATCACCCATTTTAGGCAAAGCGCAGTACCAGCATTGTTATGTTCTTTTTAMTGCTCTGACATGAGAACTGGATTATAAATAAATGAAACAATTAGATATTTCCAAAGATGTCCTAGAAACAATTATCATCTCCTCTTTCAGAAAGCAATGCTGCACTGACATCTGGCAGTGACTGCCTTGCATAATGAGGCCATAATTTTTGACAATTCCTGGGCAGAACTAGCCAGGATTTTTGTTCTTCCTTTTAACTTCCCAAACAGAAATTTGAAATATTTTTGCAGTGATGTCCTTTAATGATAGTTATGCCTCACCACGGATTAATGTTGTGGAAGAGCCATGAAAACATTTTCTAAAGTACTTTTAAAGCTAGCTATAAGTTTAAGAAAATGAAAAGCCACATTTTCACCACGACATTTTCAAAAAAGTGTCTCTGGCTGTGGCATGGCAAATGGTCAAATTTATGGAGAGCTATTCCTATGAATTACAACATATCACCATGTTTTTATGAACAGCATAAAGATTTCTCTGTGTGCGTCTCATCTGACTTGGTAAAAATGAGGGAGGTGGTGAAAGCACAGACACTGCTATGATTCACTCAGGGGTTTGTGGGCTCTCTTTGGTAGACTGGAATCTCTAAACCAGGGATGGAGTGAATCAGCAGCCTGGTGGCAGGATTCAGTCTGCAACTTCATGCCATCCAGACAGTAGCTGTACAACAGTCAAGAGTTTTCTAACTAACTTATTAATACCAAGGTTAATTTAACTGTGGTTTGCCAAAGGTGTCTGAAAGCCCATTTGGCCTTTGGGAAGGAAAAGTTTCTCAAACCAGCACTACAAATAGCAGTCAGATGATTTATCCTGAAGGCTGAATGTCAGGAACATCCCTCTAGCACAGGAAACAGAGGCCTTAATTCTTATGGACAAATCTTATAAGAACCACRCTCATGGGTTGAAGACAAAGAAAATTTTGCTTACCTAGGAACTTCCAAGAGATGGAGATAAAACTGATCTGCATTTGCTAGTTCTGATTTTTCTTCTTTGCAAGATTTCAGGMCATTTATCTAATGGGGAATAAAACAGTAAAATAACCGCACAACTATTTCTGGTGCCCATTGCTTCTTACAGGCATGAAACTGGCTTTCCTGAACTTTCTGTGTGCACAGGCAGTGGGACTGAGGCAGATGAACAATAAATTGCATATATGAACTGGTTTGCAAGGGCAAACATTTAAGTTTTGTTTTGACTGGAAGGTCATCTGCGTTTGTACAGCACCTTGTACAATGAAGCCCTGATCCATAGGCAGGGCTTCAGCAAGCTACAATGCATCCAAGTCTAGCAAGCCCTTTAAAAAGATGGGTCCTTTCTCCTCATTGAAACCTGCTCGGAAAGGCTCTTTATTCACCTAAGTTCACAAATGCTAATGTACCTCATCCATCTAATTAAAATAGCAGGAATAGAGAGCAGCACTTGGTCTACACCTGTGTTGAGTCTCCCAACGTGCTGTTGCCTAACCTTTGTGTGAAGAGGCCAGACTGTTGTTGGGGAAGACTTCCCACTGCTCTACCTTGGAAGGTCATTGAGTGAGATGGTGCAGGAGGATGTGGGATCTGGTCATAGCTTCTTGCTTTAGCAGTGCAAGTGTTTCAAGCTGAGCACAAAGCACACTAACTCCATCAGAATAACACACTTCTTAATAGATACCTCATGGTCCTCAGGCAGCAGTTTAAGTAGCTGCTTAAGTATCTCAGCATCCAACTTGGATCTATCCCCTTTCTGAATCATGGCAGCAATCTCTTCATTGGAGCTGTAGGAAAGAGAGAAGTGCTGTGGAGCAACGGCATAGGGAGGAGTAACATGACAAACAGAAGAGACCCCAATCTCTCAGCTAGCACTGTAGGAGTAAATGAAGTAATTCTTAGTATACTCGCCTCCCATTAATTACATTTTGGGTCTTAGTCCTTAGATGTACAGTGGAGATATAAAAAAGCAAAGGATTTTTTTAAGCCTAAAGCAATATTCCTCATAATTTAGATGTGCTTTCTGGGCTTTGTTCATCTTTACACAACAAACCCTGAAGGCTCTCCTTTTACTGTGGGTGTCCAGTGTCACTGAGAAGAGATTTACTTTTGAATTTCTCCACTGCTTGCAGCAAAGCCAAGGCTAAAACCGATGGCTCTCCTCCTGCTGAGAAGTATTTATAAAGATCCCGGAAGGTTTTACCCAAAATCCTTGCCTGAAACTTGTCTTTGAAATGAGTCCAGACTGCTCTGGTCTGGGCTCTGGAGAGCTCGGCTCCCTGCAGCCACCAGCGCTAACAGAGGCAGCACCCAGCTGCAGAGCAGCCTCATCCCTCACGAGTGCAAGCGGGGCTCAACTCTTTGATCCCACGGTCGCTAGCTGCTCTCGGGAGACCTTAACCGCTGCCCAGGGAATCATGCAGAGAGAGGAAATAGCAACTGGATTAGGCTATGCACAGCTCTTCCCCACTGAGAAGCAGTTTGCAATGGAAAAAGAATAAAATAAAATAAAAAAAATCCCTCTGACTGATTCTGATTTATTCTTAACACAAAGGAACTTCTAGGCTGAGTTTCTTTTTGAAGCCCTTGTAACATGGGCCATTGCACAAGGGGCAGGGAGAGAGCAGAAAATCCATCTTCATTCTGCAGTAGTTTCAGGGAATGTAAAAGTAAAGATATTTTGCCAAAAACTGGTACAGATTCCTTTCTTTTGCTTTTTTTTTCCCCTCCCTGTGAGGACTGTGACTTGGTCAATTTCCATTTCTTTAATTATAGAAACTGTTTCCTATTTACAGAAAAACTGCAGATAAAAACTATATACGATTTTGGATCTGAACCCCTGGAGATGTCTCTTTAAAATCAATTAAGTAACGTGAAACTTCCAGTCGGGAATCTTCACTAATGGTTGCTGCCAGCAGTTGATATTTATGTCAATAATACCAAAGAAAAATATGTTTCCACATGATTTTGTCATTATTTATGAATATTGTCTCTAGGAATTAGTGGTCCATTTTATGTTTAATAACAGTTTGAGACATGATATTAATTGTCTGGAAAGAGACTGCCACATCTCATTAGTTTTAAAAAAAAAAAAAAGTTAAAAAAAAAAGTTGACTCTTTGCTAAAGAAAGATAGCAGTTGTAAAGTATTTCTGCTAAATTTATTTAATTTAATGTCTGAATGAACACATAGACACATCAAATAAGTAATTCAGATGGTACTCTCCAAATCTTACCACTTAAATTGCTTCAGAAATATACTCAGGAGGAGGCTTTTCTTTAGACCTATGAATGTGATCTGTGAAAAGAAAAAAAGCAGTCAGCTAGAAATACATTTACCTTGATTTTAACAGAAATTTTAGAGCTTTTGTTTGTTTGTTGGGCGAGATTCATTCTTCTCTGGTAATAACATTATCAATAATCTTCATTGATCAAACTCAGAGCAATTTACAACAGTACAGGTCATCAGATCTATTTTAGAAAGAGAAAGAGGCAAAGGCATAGAGAAGGGAATTGATTTGTCTAGAATATTCCAATTTATAAGAATTAATACTGAATTTCCAATGTCCTCCCTCTCTCACATGAAGACCTGTCCCTCAGCAGAGTTACTTCAACATGTTTAATTCTAAACCTCTCCTGTGCTTTTTTTAGATAATCCTAGGCAATGGATATCAAAATATTTCAAACTTTCTTATTATAAATGATTGACAACAATAAAGAGTGAATAAGCTTTCCACTTCCAAGAATTTTGCCAGGCTCTACAAAAAGCGAGCAGTCCAAGTACCTTTTTTGTTTTCTTTATTTTTGGCCCCAATTTCTCCTTAGGTGCTGTTGGTGGGACAGAGAAAAGTAGCTCCAAGCTTGCATAGTCAGGCTCTATGAAATCCTTGCTGCTGCTTGGCATCACAGCCCACATGGAGCGGCTTTCTGGAAGAGAATAACATTTCAAGATGGACCACAGAGGTAGAGGAGCACTTTCAAGGAAGTGTGATTTGTGGAAGGGAAAACACTTTAGAGGATGAATAAAATACGACGCTCATTAGTCCTGGACAAATGTTAATTATTTAAGAGTGGCAGCTCCCACAGACAGCATCCCAAAGGTTTGAAGGCTAATTAAACCTGGAAAACTACCACCACATTCAGTTCACTGAACTGAAGGCAGCAGATGAACTTAATGGGCTGCCCCAAATTCTTTTTGCTATTGCTGACCGGCTACACGTCGCAGAATTGTGGTACCCAAAAAGGGGATGTTGCGTCCAATTAGATAAACGTCTCTCTTTGCAAGAGATAAGGACTCCTAAGCCCAGCGTTATTACCAGAATCATTAGGAGCCATCCGAATAACACATGGCACTTCAAAACATGAACTTGTCTACAACACTGGAATCTTTAACAAAGGGTCCCACCTCCTTTTTCTTTAGGAGAGATTGCAACAGTGGCACTGAAGACATTGGGGCTGAATCTGAATTTGTATCTCTGCCCAAGAAAGCAGACTGTGGCTCAAACTGGTTTTTTACATGCGTGTTCATGTGTTTTATCATAACAGCAAGTTCTTACCCCCTGATGTCCGCCTTTGTTGGTGATAAGCACAATGGAGAACAACTACGAGATCTGTGTTGTGTGAACTGAGTCTTAAAAGCTGCAGCATAAAAGGAAACATGTTCACAGTCTCCTTGCTGAAGGCTGAACACAACTTGCAAACCCCTTTGGCAGATCACATGTTAACCACAGACCTTAGTGTTATTTTGTGGGGGGGAAAACCCCACACAAATCACGTGGCTGTGGTCAGTATGAAATGAAGTCGGAGGCTACATCTTACCCTGAGGGTACATGTTCCCCAGCCCTATTGACAAGAGTTTTCAGCCTTGGATCTTAGCTGATGTACCTTCTGGCTGTGCAAGGAAAAAAAAAAAAAAGCTTCAGCTGAGAAGACACTCACCAGTGATGTGCCAGGAGCTCATTAGGAAGAACCACAGAGCATGATTGTTCAACAGATCTTTCCACCCAACACACTCAGAACATTTTGCAAACCTTAGTGCAGGCTCACAACATCGCTTTAACAAGTAACAAATAGAGACTGAGAGGTTAAAAGAAGATAATTTTAGCCGCCACAGAGCCTCAGTTCAGTGCTTTTCCCAAACTATTATTTCCTCCATTTATTGGCAAAGGCCTGGCTTTCCATATTTGTGATTACTAATTTTTTGTAGGACTGAGAGCAAGCAATGGGACCACCTGTGTGACCTGCCTTATTGAGTCAAGGCCTAGCTCCCCCAACATAAGCATTTTTGTTTGGACGCGAAGTAAATTAACAGATCAGCGCAGTGTTACAAACAAGCACGTACGTCTCACCACGTCAGAGGGGAGCTTCTGCCAGTGAAACACCTTCATCCTCAACGTTGGCGTCTTCTTAGGGTGAGGCTGCCCCCCATATCCACAAGTAAGATGATTGCACTCAGGATTACTGCATGGCTGGGGAGGTGGGAGTGACGGGACATTTATGCCAGGCATGGGAAGTGGTGGAGGAGGCACCTTACGCCCAGGGGGTAGGGGTGGAGGGGCTGGTAGCAGTGGTAGCAGAGCTGGCATAGCAGACTGTCCTTGGGAGGATGAGGAAACACCTTGCTGAGAAGGTGACATGTTCCCTGGAGATTGCTGCAGCTTCCCAGAAAGGCCAGTTGTTGGAGAAGGCCTCAGGCTGGCACTGGGCTTCTCCTCTTCCAAGTCCATATCAACTTGAATGCATTTGTTCACCTTTTGAACAGATCTTCTGGACACTGTTTTGTGGTGATTTGGGCACTGCATGCTTGATAGCAGGTTCTCTGTGGCTTGCCCTGGTCCCATTTTCCTGATCTACAAGACAATGAGGAGGTGCATGGGTTAGTAAAGTTCCCCACAGCTGCTGGCTACTGCTAACTCCCACAGAGAAACAGAAATAACAGTAACCTTCCCATTAAGATCAATGGCAGAAACATTTCTATCATCTGCTTTACAAGTGACATTTCATGATGGTTTCAGCTGTGTGAGTCAGAAGCAAAGCAGTACTGCTGGCCATAAGGCTCCTTTTTGACTTATCTTGATCCTTCTACCTTCTTGTTGTGACACATAAAGAAAGGAAGAGCAAATGCTATCAGCATTGTAAATCTCTACCTGGTTGCTCTTCTCCCCTTGTTGCTCAGCCATTCTGTGGGATTTTTCTTTTGAAGGGGTAAATGGATGCCTCCTATGGAAATTGCTAAAGGTGCTCTATGCAGGGGACTTCTCAGACAGCAGGGACACAGTCACTTGTTCCTGAGAAACCATGTTACCACAACTTACCCTGGGTGCAGAAGGGTGGGGATTTTGAGAGAAATTCTCAAGTAGCCTAATAAATTAAACAAGCTACAGCTGAGGAGGACTCAGGCTGAGCTGCTTAGGGACCTGTGACCACACAGGGAAATGACTGGTAAGCATTAAAACAAATAAGATATAGTCTTACTTTGCTTTTTAACCAAATTTTCATCTAGGACAAATCTTTACATTTTCCCTGAGACTATGCAGTTTCTCTCAGAGCCTCTTGCAAAAGACTATGCAGAAGTCCCCAYCTTGTACATATGCCCAGTTATAAACATGGAAGTGGACCTCCAAAGTCAGCAGGGGTACTTGCTGGCCCAGGACTTGGTTTTGTTTGCTTGACTGAGCGAACCTTTCTTTTGCAAACACTTGCATCTCTCGTGGATGAACAGTGTCCTGGGAYGCTTAATCTCAGTAGCTGCTTTGTGATTTCTCTCTCTGGCTAACTTCCATAGCAATGTCCATCAGCAACAGTAGAAACACCACCTGTTAAATGAGGAGCAATGAGCAAACTATCAATGCTCTGGAAATGACACAGTGGATACAGCCTTTTTAGGGACTGCATGTAAACAGAAACAAAGACCCCCATCATCCCAGCCCTTACACAAGTCTTTAACAAAACATACATTAGTAGCACCAGCGGCTTTAATGGAGTTAACTGGATGGGTACTTTCATTTTTATGTTTAGCGCAGGATCAGACTTACTTGGTGTATACACCCTGTTTATGTTCCCAAAGGACTAGATTAATACTTATGAATGACCATTTTCCTCCTGACRCAGCAATTTTAAGTAATGACCTACACAGACAAAACCCTTTAAGGGAGCTGCATTAATCATTTATCAGCGGTCCTGGTTAACGGGGGAGGTCCCGGAYGACTGGAGGCTTRCCAATGTGAYRMCCATCTACAAGAAGGGCCGGAAGGAGGACCCGGGGAACTACAGGCCTCTCAGCCTGACCTCGGTGCCGGGAAAGATTATGGAGCGGTTCATCTTGGGGGCGCTCGCAAGCCATGTGTGGGACAACCAGGGGATCAGGSCCAGCCAGCACGGGTTCATGAAAGGCAGGTCCTGCTTGACCAACCTGATCTCCTTCTATGACCAGGTGACCCGCCTAGTAGATGAGGGAAAGGCTGTGGATGTGGTCTACCTGGACTTCAGTAAAGCCTTCGACACTGTCTCCCACAGCATTCTCCTAGAGAAGCTGGCGGCTCACAGCCTAGACAGGTGTACTCTTCACTGGGTAAAAAAACTGGCTGGACGGCCGGGCCCGGGGAGTTGTGGTGAATGGAGTTAAATCCAGYTGGCGGCCGGTCACGAGCGGTGTCCCCCAGGGCTCAGTTTTGGGGCTGGTCTTGTTCAATATCTTTATCAACAATCTGGATGAGGGGATTGAGTGTTCCCTCAGTAAGTCTGCAGATGACACCGAGCTGGSYGGSAGTGTCRATCTGCTCGAGGGTAGGAAGGCTCTGCAGAGGGACCTGGGCAGGCTGGATCGATGGGACGAGTCCAACTGTATGAGGTTCAACAAGGCCAAGTGCCGGGTCCTGCACTTCAGCCACAACAACCCCATGCAACGCTACAGGCTTGGGGAAGAGTGGCTGGAAAGCTGCCTGGCAGAAAAGGACCTGGGGTGCTGGTTGACAGCCGGCTGAACATGAGCTGGCAGTGTGCCCAGGTGGCCAAGAAGGCCAACGGCATCCTGGCCTGTATCAGAAATAGTGTGGCCAGCAGGAGTAGGGAGGTGATTGTGCCCCTGTACTCGGCACTGGTGAGGCCCCACCTTGAATACTGTGTTCAGTTTTGGGCCCCTCACTACAAGAAGGACATTGAGGTGCTGGAGCGTGTCCAGAGGAGGGCAACGAAGCTGGTGAAGGGTCTGGAGAACAAGCCTTAYGAGGAGCGGCTGAGGGAACTGGGACTGTTTAGCCTGGAGAAGAAGAGGCTGAGGGGAGACCTTATCACGCTCTACAACTACCTGAAAGGAGGTTGTAGTGAGGTGGGTGTCGGTCTCTTCTCCCAAGTAMCAAGCAATAGGACAAGAGGAAATGGCCTCAAGTTGCGCCAGGGGAGGTTTAGATTGGACATTAGGAAAAATGTCTTCACCGAAAGGGTTGTCAAGCATTGGAACAGGCTGCCCAGGGAAGTGGTTGAGTCACCATCCCTGGAGGTATTTAAAAGATGTGTAGATGAGGCGCTTAGGGAYGTGGTTTAGTGGGCATGGTGGTGTTGGGTTGACGGTTGGACTCGATGATCTTACAGGTCTTTTCCAACCTTTATGGTTCTATGAAAACCTACAATTGATGCACCTCTAGTCCATAGTACACCTCTAAAGCGTCTCCTATAATTTGAAACAGTTTGTCTTTGAAACCTAGCTGTTCATACTGATAATAGTGTCCAACTCTTACAACAGCCTCAGTAAAATTGTGAACCAGTGGATCCAAGGCAAAAGAAAGCAATAAAACTTCCGATTTGTGTTTTTAATCTTAATTTAGTAAGAATGACTTAGATTAAACACATTAAATGTTAAATCTACCAGAAAATAACACTTGATTTATATACAAAATGGAAACAAATAAAATAGCTAAGCCAAAGGCCTATAACAGAAAATGAGTATTAACTGTATTTGCTGTTTACTTGAGTTAATTTGTTGTTGGTTTCCATAAGCATTTTTTTGCACAAATAAGCACTAACACTTTCCCAAAGGTAAAGCAGGCTTACATTTCATTTATGTCAACAACTTAATGTATCCCCTTTAGGACTTCACAATCTTTGTACTAAACTTGTACAGATGTCTGTAATTACCCTAGCAGGACAAGTGAGGGATTCAGCACTATGAAAGAGCCTAATGAGAAATAAGCCACTTTCTGCTAGAAATATTAGGAGTAAAATGAGCTGATAAAAAAAACCAACACCTTACTAGAAATAATAATGTTAAAATTCTGCTGCTTGTTTATTTTAATTAAGCTATTGGAGGTGTCAGTAAAAGACTATTAATTAGGAAGCTCTTTTTTTTTTTTTAATCAGAGTGCTCTTCTAAATTGCTACAGGGTTTGTGTAAAGAAAAGTCTTGTTTTTAAAAATCCTGATAAACCAGGAATACTATACAAGAAACAGCTAATATGCTTTGAATGATAAATAGGCTTATAATAATGTACTTCCAAAGATTATACTTTTGAGACTATGTAGAGAAATCAATGCTGTTAGGAAGATTAAAGCTTTGGTATAACTATAAAGCAGCTGTAACTTACATTGCTGATAATGTTCAAATGAGCTTGTGGGTATATTTAAAAAAAAATCTCTGCATGAAATTTCTCCTTAGAAAGTGCAAAAATCCACCTCTGGTAAATATATACATATATACACCTACATCTCAATGCAACCAGACAAGGACTAGAATACTGCAGAAAGCTCCAAAAGCTTGGTAATTGGCTGGCACCATTTAGGCAGGGCAGGAAACAGAGATTGATTCAATACTCCAGCCCAACTCTGATGATCCAGCTGAAATCAATTAACTTGCAATTAACTGTGGAGCTGTTTTCAGTGCTCTGCTACTCTACCTTTTGTTTTATTGGAAAAGCTGCTGATGTTTGAGGACTGCCACAATACAGGCTTTTGTTTTCATCTGCTTACTGATGTGCTAAAAATAGGCACACTTATAATTAACCTAGAAAGATAAGTTGTATTTTGATGGCACAGGGTTTAGATTTTTAAGTTAGATCCAAAAAACATCTGACCTCTGTGTCCAGGGCCATGTAAGTACTCTCATTTTTTCATTTCTAGTGTTGCTGATGGGCTGATATGGGGCTATATTATTTTGTAAAACTTGATTTTCTTTGTAGCTGGAAGTTCATTTGTTGGTCATTATTACGCTGGAAACAGGGATTTCAATGAATGCTTCAGAAAACCTGGTGTTTCCCCTTGTGTGCTATTTCTAAAGGGTTTTTTGGAGGGTGGAAGTTGTTTAAAAACCGTGCCCCGTATGCTTTCAAGGTAACCATCAGAAGTGTAAGCACAAGAGTCAATATCTGCAATGCAAGATATTTTTGAGGGTAAGAAGATGTACCCCTTACCAAATGGCTGGAAGTGAGATAACCCAACCAGGGAGATGGTTAGTCACTTGGTTATGCAGATAGATGGTCCCTAACTAGTACAAAGCTATTTTTCATTACCTCCCAATGGGCTACACTTGCTACGGTTTGGATTCAGGGACCTGCTTGCATTAAGAGGCTCCCAGTGTGATATTCTTCACTGTTGACTTTTCAACAGGTGTCATTTATTCTTGATGTTTATGATTCTTACAAGCATAAAAATAAGTAGTAGAAGAAATTAGAGATCTTAATCCTTTCTTGCACAAGCAATCTTGTTGCTATAAGGGTCACCCTCTTCCTTTCAGATACATTCCTAGGGGTTTCCAAGGGTTTTCTGCAATCTGGGTTCAGAGAGGTCTTAGGGGAACAGTAGTTCTTTGAAAGTTATCTTCTTYGTTTTGTTTTGACTCTAATATGGCTGCAAACATGTGTTATGTCAGAAAAGAGAAAAAGAGAAGTATGATTTTATTTTTGCTTATTGCTAACAATATTTCTTTTGTGGTGTTTTTCATCACCAGTTGTCAAAGTGTTTCAAAGGATACTATTGCCCCCATTTTACAGATGGGGAAACTGAGGCACAGAGAAATGGCTTGCTCACAGCCACTCAGGAAGCCAGTGGCAGAAAATGGGTGATCCCAGGAACCCAAGTCCCTGGCATTTCATTTCAGTGCTCCGGCAGTCAAAAACCTGTTTAGTCTTTGCAATCTAGCAAGTTACCCATCTCTCCCTTATTAAGATCCAGCTGCTGCTGTGCCTCCATTTTCTCATATCAAAAAGCTGGAAGCAGTTGGAAACAAAAGTGCTCACTTTTCACTCTGTTACTGCCTCTGCTGCTGGCTGGAGTGTGGCTGTGAAGTCTACGTGCTTAATGCCTATGGGCTCAATCCTAGTGATGGGGTTAATGAAAAAACCCTCTAAGGGAACTGGCTGCACTTTTTGGCAGCTGGTGGGAAGCCTTGGGATCTGCTGCAGATGGAGCCTGGACCAGCAGCAGCAGCTGTGGGTGGCAGACATTGAGGGAGACTGCTGCTAAGACCTCTTTGCTGGTCTTTGTGCCTTGCGGCAGAGCGGTGAGGCAGTTCAACCAAGGAACCATGCGAAGATGTATGTAGAGTACGGGGATGGAGTGTGAAAGGTAGGAGGCTGGGAGAAGGTGGGTTGTAGGACTAACTGAGGGCTTGGTAGAGCGTAGGGATGAAGTCTTCAAAATGGAAAGGAATTTTGGCAGTTACTTTAATTGGGGCTTGTACAGCTGAAGGGATTAGTGACAGGATATAATAGCTTAATCTTTGGATGTTTGCTAGGTTTGAGATAGGTCATGGTTTGGAAGAGATTACCATGTTGACTGTCATTTAATCTACATACAGTTATGCTGTGGTCTGCACCCAGATCTCTGCAGGCAGCCATATGTGTCACAGAACTTGCCTTGTGGAGGTCAGGGTCTCTCCTCTGTCCTCTAGACCTCTGCAAGTGAAGTAGAGCAGCTGAAAGTACCTGGAGGAGAAAAACCCTTCTGCCCTCCTGTTCTCCCTGGGGTCTCTCCAATTAAGGAGGTATTTTAGAGAAGCAAACCATTTGTCTGTGATTCAGGATGGGTTTGTAGACTGCTACTATGGTGAAGGTAGTCACTACTCCTGGGGCATATTCTTCTGAGTGTATGATACCGGTTCACCAAAGAGGCTTAACATATAGACCTGAAAGGGTTTCTGAACTCCTACTACTCCTATCTTTTTGAACTACTCTGCTTTTCTTGTATCTGGTTCTTGCTGAACAGAGAATCATAGAAATGTTGGTTGGGGGGGACCCTGGAAATGGTCTTGTCCAAGCTCCCATTCGGAGGACTATCACCACCACTATAGATCAGATCAGCTATGGTTTTGTCTAGTTGAACTGTGAAAACCTTCAAGAATGGAGACTACAAAACATGGCAAAGGGTATAGAAAAAGTCTGTTGGCCTCAAAGGATCACTCCTGGAAATGGTGATTTCATCGGGGGTTTCATTTAAATTACAAAATCGAGTTGCGGGTTTTGAAGGATCACAGCAGCAGACATCGTAGATCTGTTGTTACACTTTTTGCCTGTGCTGCCTCTTCTTCTTTGGGCAAACCCTRTCTTTCTGTGGTAGCTCTGACTTTCTCCATCTATTCTGACTGCTGGATTTGGTAATGACTTGTCACCAATTCATGACTAAACTCACTGCAGATTATGTTATATGAAGCTGCTTAAGTACTAAACAAACACATCAGGTTCTGCATGCCAAGAGCAGGGCAAATCAACCGTAACCATAATGTAGGTGTCATCAGCAAAGACTGCTAAGCCTAGAAAAAAACCTACTTTGACAGGCTGCGAGTGTATCTAAACTGACTTGATAGGAGCTGACTGTCACAGAGTGATTCTTGTCTTCTGACTTTGAGTAATGTAAGCTGAGTCTGCTTAAAGTCTCCATTAGGGAAGAGCAGAGCTCCTGCTAATTCCTACCAACACCTGGCTCTGTATGAATTGTCACACACGCTTCTTGCAAGAGTTGCCCATGCCGCAGCAAAGAGAGTGTTAAGAGTCCCTAATGTGAATTAAGTGCTAGCACAGCACGGATGAAGGAGTGGGTTACACTTACAGTGCTGAATATGCTGATGAACTTGCAGTGATCAAATTCTCCACTGGTATTCAAGGTCTGGTACCTGCTCTACACTAAGGAGTTGGAAACCTTTTTCTTTACCATGGACCTGCATTGCCATTGCAAATCCTGCAAACAATGCGGTTATTCTGCAAGATTGTCACCGTGTAGTAATTGCAAAAACACTCAGCAAGGCCCCTTCACTGTCACTGCCCCATTTTTAACCCTCTGTAGTCACGCTTCTAGACATGGCAAAGCTGTTTTTCATACCCTGCCCACAACTTGATTGTGAGGTGACTAGACAAAACGTGGTTTGTGATGGAATTGGTTCATGACTGCATTTGCTTTCAGATGCATTAGGTGAACATAACCCCATGACTAACATGTTCCCCCATATTTCATGGCTATGACTATTACCACATAGATAGATAGAGAGAGCTAGGATTGGTACRGTGTTGACTTTTGGTATTGGTAAGCTTGTATGTTGTACTCAGTTGACCACTGTGAACAGAAAACCAGAAACATGAAGCTGTAGATCCAGGCTGTATGTTTAGACAGAATGAAAGCTGGTTAATTTTGCTGAAATGGGCTCATGCATTTTTCTTTTATCAATTTATCCTCTCTCTCTCTCTAACCAGAAGAGAAGGTATTTCTCAGCCCCCTCTGCTCTACTGAATGTAGGAGAGGACCAAACGGTATGCTGAAAATGAAAGGTACTGGCATAACTTTCGACACAGAGATTTCAGCCATGCTCTAAGTACAGTGCAACGCTGTGGTGGTGCTCATGTAGTAGATATAGCTCCATTTATACATCTCTGTTTCTCTGAGAGAAAACAATGGATAATTATTAATAAGCATATACAACAATTATATGCTTAGGTGCTTTATAAACTATGTGGAAAATATAGGACTTTGATGGACATATTCTGGTGAATCATAGGCCTTCCCCATCCCCACAAGAGAAAGGAAACTTGTCAAGTACTTATTTTATTCTAAACTTTGAAATATTTTCAGTATTGAAATTAAAAAAAACCCAACAAAAAACAAACCCTGAAAATCCATCCCATTAAACATATCTGAATTCTGGTGTGAAATACTTTGAAAAGACTTCTGCTGATTTCTTCCATAGCTTCATTTTATCATATAGCCAAGGCTTAATTAAGGAATATGCAGTTATTTGGCAGCGAGAAACTTGTGGTGTTCACAGGCTGGTTTACATACTGGACTCCATATGCAGTTGCTGTAATATACCACAAGAATTCTTTTTTGAGGTCCAAACTCACTGTTGGCTTAAATGACCACAGACCTGTTGAAGTAGCTACAAGTGATGTTGTTTTTACCAGCATTTAAATTGGCCTTGCAACCACTGAAAAATCTTCAGGATCATGAGCTTTATTTCAAGGTCACAAATGGAGCAAAACCGCACATCCCAGTTGAACATCTTTCTTTGACCTGCTCTGATTCTGTCCCCCTGTTCTTGTTAAATAATCACTGTAATGGAAGCAGAGCTGCTCTGGAATAATAAATTATAAGTGCTGTGCTTCAGCCTGCTTATTGGGATGTGATTGTATAGACAATTTAATATAGTTTTCACAGATGACTATGGAACAAAGAACAGGCAGTGGCTCAAAATAACCCATTTCTCCATAAACCCTTGAGGGCAGTGGAAAGATAATGCCAAACACCCTCTCTTTGAAGGCCAAGGTAAGAACGCAGAGCAATAAAACCTCTGGCTGTGTGAAAAGAGCTGCTCTCTCTAGGTGGAAATGGGGGTAGCTGAAAGACCCAGACGGAGAAGTGGACACCTACTGCAGCATCTGAAGAGAGCAGCCTGCGGGGCATCAGCAGGTAAGGTTCCCTAGGTAACACCCAGAAAGCCTGTTTGTTCCTGAGTCCTGAATCTCAAAATGATGTTGTTCCTATTGATAAAACAGCGGGGTGGGGAGGAAGAGGCTGGCTGCTGGAAGGCTCTTGCTGGAAACACGGAGGTTGCAAAGCTGCTGGGAAAACGTGTTTGACACTCAGATTTTTGTAGCCTGGGGTCTAATCTGAGAGCAGAGAAGCTGGATTAATGGGAGCAAAAGGACTGATGCTTTAGGTGATGTGCTCTGAGACTGGAAAAGAGGAAGAAAAAGGGGAAACCTGTAAATGTGATAGAGACATTCCTGCAAGTCAAACCTGGGGCGGGTTACGTGGTTCTGCAGGAAACGGTGGGGCTCTGCCTGCTTCTGCCAGCCGGGAACAGGATTTCAGCCGCAACAGGGCTGTGCCGCTCTGCAGGGTCTCCTGAACTGAAGMTGCCCATGCATCTGCTCTCAGCTGATCTTTGCTTTTGTTAACTGATTCTCAATATGCCCATAGCAATGCTTTGGTTAAAATAAACCAGTGATTTAATACTTGGTTTAACTTCTAACTTAGTCCAGCAAAGTTTTCAGTATTACAAGGACATTACAAGTCCCATTAAGCAAAGCAAAATAAGCTTTAGCCTGAACATTAGTCTAGCCACAGTGAGTTACCATATAAAGGCATAGTTCTTAAATGTACCCAGCTCTTCCACTTGATTCATGTTTCAGCACAGTATCACACCATAGATTCAACAAACATAGATAATTTTAAATGGACAGCTATGTACAAAACTATGATACAATGTTATTACAAAACTTGAGAAATAAAGCTCTGAATTTTGAAAACACAATACTGCACATTCCCAGTTTTAAAGCAAAAGTAACATGAATCTACACGTTCTGCAGCTTGAACACAAAGACTTTTGAGTGCAAGCAGCTTACAATGGCATTCAAACCCAGAGATTTACTAAAGGATGAGCTGAAAATGTGTCCAACAGAGCACTCTGGAAAACCTCTTTCTGGTGCTTTAATAACAGGAACTGGGGCCCTGGTTCTCCAAAAGTTGATGGACACATCTGTGCATGTGAGAAGACTGCTGCAAGACTACTGATGAGCTTCAACTTAATTGCACAGAAGCATCATGTAGGAACCAGACACTGTTTATATGGCCATATGCTTACTAAAATACATACTTTTTTTTTTTTTTTTTCACTTTTTTTCCCCCTGTAACCGATTTCCCTTGCTTTAAATGATTGAGAGTAAAAATACATTTGTCTGATATGGGTCTTGGACCTGGTCCAATATAAATTGTCAGTGGGCGATGAGAGGAGGGAGTAACATGCTTCCACCTGTGATGGTATAGCCACTGCTTAATTTATACCCTTAATTTAGTTGAGGCACTGCTATTTTTAAATTTTATCTGAGGGCTAAACACTGCAGTCCTTTCTTGGGCCACACTCAGCTGTCGTTTCAAGAGGAGTTTGGCCTAAGAGCAGGTTGAAAGACTTGGCTTTAAGGACAGCRGGCGAGAGGTCTGACCCTTTCATGCCACCAGGCGCAGAACCGGCCCCCAGCCCCGTGGGCCCCTGGCGTAAGGCACGGGCCAAGGGGGCCAAAGTCTCCAGGGAGGCTCTTTGGGTCTCGGGGAAGGGAGCGAAAGGCTGCGCGAGGAGAAGCGGTGTGTCCTGGTGGGGCAGAGGKGACCATGGTGGTGTTTCGGTGATGCAGAACCCGGCTTCTGGGAAGCTGGCAGCACTCTGGGGATGTGTGAGCAGTTCTCTGTTATTTCTTCTGCCTTGCCGTGACACCTGCAGGAGGAGGGGGAAATGCAAATTATTTGCAGCTATAAAACGAAAGCGGTGTGTTTTTGCACGTGTGTGTATCTAATGGTCAGGGTGCTACTAGGGAAACCAGTATCAGATAACCTAAAACCAGGTAGAGCTAAATCTTCATGTACTTAATAAAAACCTCATGTTTCCAGAACTGATCCTGATGTTCAAGAGTTTGGGCAACGTTGCTTTTGAGCTGGGCACTAGTTTAGTCCAACAACATGAGTTTTGTGTTTTCCAAGCAGAATATTGGAATATGCTTCTAGATATTAAATTGCTGAAYTTAACTAAATCTAGAGGATTTAGCAGGACTGTCAGAAGGATGGGGTGGCACGCTGTCATTTTTAAGAGCTTGTCTCACTCCATAACCAAAGCAAATACCATTTCTAATGACAGACATGAAGGCAAAGGCCATATAGGAAGACGAGCATTAGCTTGTTCTCGTGGTCCATTAGAAAACTGCCCACAGACAGTACGGAGTCTGCAGAAGGGGAGGTGAAGCATCTGGTTCTCTAGAATTAAAGGAAAACAATGAAAAAAAAGAAAAAAAAGAAGGAAAACCTTGACTCTCAAACCCTGCTGTCTCTTTGCAGGGGGAGGCTGACGTCCACTGTGCCATGTGCATGTCAGAGCTGCTGGCAGGCAGCGCTGTGTCCCCCTCCTGCCCCTTCCCTCCCTCCTCACCAGGCTGCGGTCTTGGAGCACTGGCCTATGTTCCCCGTTTTGTTTGTTCTTTTATTTTCTAGGGAATAAATCAAGTAGATTTGTGAGCAGGGAAATTGCCAAAGCCTGGTTGCTTATGGACTTGTGCTTCCAAGCCTTTTGTTTCCCCTAACCTTTCTAAGTGACATAAAGATGGCAGGAGAGGAAAAAGGGAGTTGCATGAACAGACATGAACATTTGTCTGTAGTGATTCTCTAGGGTCTAAGACAAGGGAACTCAAACAGCATCTCCCCTGAGTCCAGGCATTTGTACTGTCCCTCCTCTGTTTGACTGTCAGCTTTTGTTAAATGCTCCTTCTTCAAGCTCTGTTCAGATTTGGTTGGAAATGAGTTCAGATGTTACCAGCACACATATGAATGACCACCAGTGCCTTGATTCCATGGGAAAACAGGCTTAACCATTTCTTTCAGGAACATGGAGATAATGTGGGATACCACTTTTTAGGTGTAAAAGCTGACATTTAAAGAACATAAACATTAATACAGAAATTGCTGCATAACAAGATATAGTCAAGGTGAGGCAAGAGCTCAGTAGCTGATGACAACAGTCTTTTACTGCTCTGAAATATTATTTCATAAGAGTCAGGGGCTGTTCCTGCCCTTACTCTGCTGCTGTTACAGAAGCTCTAAAAACTGATAAGGGGATCGAGTCTTGATCCCTGCAGCTGGATCTGCACAAGAAGGAAGATACCTGCGGCTTCACTGAGACCCTGCAACTTCCACATCCAGCAAATCCACCAGAGGGAGAAACATCTTGCACCAAAAGAGAACTGGTGCTGTGACCTGAACAGAACATCTGTACTTGGGACAAWAAATAAAAGAAAAAAAAAAATGAGGTGGAACATCCTAGGAAAAAATATTGATGGGGAGCACTCTAGGCTTGCCGAGTCTGTCATATCAAGAGGGATGGACTTGAGCTGCATTTGGGTGAGGAAGCACTGTGGCTGGACACTAGGAGAAGCACTTATTTTCCTCTAACCTTTGCAAGTGACATAAAGATGGGAGCAGAGGAAAAAGGGAATTGCAGGTTTCAAGGTGCAGCTCGTCTCTGCCCTCCTGGCACCAAAGCACAGCCGGGCGCTGCCGGCGCGATGCGGCTGTGCCAGGCGCTGCATTTCAAGGATGCGCTGAAACTCCTGCCTGACTCGGTCACTTCCTAAAGGTACTGTTTGTCCACGCATTCCTCTGTATTGCTTTCCTATGTCTTCTAAGGGGAATTCAAAGCTGTCTGCGACTCTATTTTTTTTTTTTTCAAATATGACTTTTTTTAAGCCTGCATGCTGGAATCCCTGTGCTTACAACATACATAATCTGAGTTACGATTAACTCACAGTTTCAGCTGCCCTCCCTGTGCAGCACGACCACTGGTCCTGACATATTTCTTACCTGTGCCTCACTGCTACTATTTTCTGCTCTTGCTGCAAATCTTCCTTAGGATTTTTAAACCAACAGAGCTACTTCCCTTTTCCACTTGATGTAATCCTGTGGTACGGCACGGAAAGGGCCAAGAGGAGGGCAGTAGTCAGGACTGTAACTACCCAATTTCTATCTCCTTTTCTCTTGCTAGCAATGATGCTTCAGGTGCAGGAACAAAAGCAACCCTGTGTGGAAATCCTGCAGAGATTTCTCTGTTCTACCACCCCAGGGGCTGGGGCCGTCGGGCTGCACGGGGAGCAGGGCTCCCAGCCCCAGGCACTGGGGATGCTGGAAAATAAATACATTCCTTTCAGGAAATGAGACAGTGAGAGATTTGACATTATTGATTCAGTTCGTAAGAGATACTCATCAGAATGGAAAGGACAATGTGTAACTATGCAATTTCAGTGCAGTGGGTGTTTTGATTGTTTCTTTTTCTTGCTTTTCTTTCCACTTGCTGTAAAAACAGACAAAGTTGTGCAAATGAAAGTCTCATCCTGAAACTCCTCAAGTTTTCTTTTGAAGGGCAACTGTATGTTGCCAGCATCAATGAAGGATGCAGGGAACTTGGTACACAGTTTCACTAGAAATTGGGTTTACCTGTATTATTTTTTGGGGGGACAAAAGCCAAATTACACCTCCCTCCCCCCCCATCCCAGAAAGCTGCATGAATGCACATAAGAAGTATGCACTGTTTGTTTGCTCCAACGGACTACTCTTCATGTGCAACTCTGGAATTGAATTTGGCTTTGAGTTGGAGGTGGTATATTGCCCCAACTAGTACTTCTCCCCAGGTCCAGTGTTTTATTCCCTTTTCCAGATACCTATATTTAAACGGTGCTATAGGAAGTGGCTACCTGCAAGCAAAACAAACATTGTTCTTCGCAGGAGGTAGGTACTGAAATTGCATTTTTACAGTTTTTGAGAAAATAACGGGATCAAAGCAAGGACTTTGTTTATCACATGAAGCTGGATTCACTTGGTTAGAATAATGACTTTTAATTATCTGCAGGGAAAGGCAGTTTGGCTGCTGACACACAGGACAGACATGTGGGTTGTGACCCTGTGTCGAGGGGAGATCAGCACTGACTCCACTCAACGCAAGATCAACACCCTGGAGAGTAAAAATCAGAGTAACAAATTTATTTTACATGTTTTTGTGATTAGACACAAAGACAAAAAGCTTAGCTGATATACTGAATACTGATTAGGTCTGTAAAGTCCCAATGCTGTGGTTAGTTCACATAAAAATACCTTTGTGAGTTTACATACCTCATTGTACCACACAACCTTTTTTTGGTTTATTATCTCCAGTATCAGTCTCAACCTCTGCTTTTAAACAAAAGAGAGACACTAAATATAGCTGATCATGGCAAGACAAAGGTAACAACAGGGAACTTTTTATGATGAAAACATTGTCTAGTAGCAGAGAGGTTCCTAAGATGCCATCCCTGGATGCCCAGGGAGCCCCGTGGCTTTTGGTTGGGGTCAGTTCCTTAAGCCAGAAATACTAATTTCAGACATCAGGAAAGCATCGCCACAGCTGGGAGCGTGGGGTGCTCCCATTGCTGCAGCTCCTCCTGCTGCCTCCTGGGAAGCAAGATTGGGAACCACTGCTCCGGGAAACCACTTCTGGTTTGTGGCTTGTTTTTTAACTAGATGAAAGTGGCATGTTTAGAAACGTAAATAACTACAGCCCCAGGGCATGCCGGCATTATAAGGGTAAGTGCCTCTGTGGTAGATGCTCAACCCATGCAGTCTTTCTCAGCAGTGGGTATTCAAACCCTCCTTTCCTTTCTCCTCCATCTTCCTTGGAAGGAAAAACATTAAACATTGATAAAAAGAAACTTCCACCACTTTCTTGCCCATTTGTTTGACCACAGAATATTGCAGAAAACAGGCTTTGGACAGTATATTGCATCTTTCTGAAGGCTGACAGACCCATGTGTCTTCCCTATGAGGCACCTCTAATTTGGGATTAAAGTACCCACCCAAGGGTGGCTTCAGCTCGGTAGCTGAAGGTGGCCTCCCCCTCTGAGGGACTTGGATGCACTTCACAGGTTTGGGACCGGCTGTGGATGCTCACCATGAGGCAGAGACCTGGGTGGCTCCACGCCTCCAAGCTCTCTCCCAGCACCAGTGGGGCAGCCCAGCACGAGGGACCGATTCAGCCGGCAAAATACAATCCTTCACACAAGCATCAGCAAGACGCTCTTTTTTAATTGTTGGCTTTCTCCCCTCACGCTGCAGTGATGGCTTGAGGGCCTGATGTTCAGGAGCCACCTGAAGTACCCCTGGGGCAGGTTGTCAAGTCACTGTAGGCAAAGTGCTCTTGCAAGGAGGCTTAGGAGAGGAAAAACCAAACAACCCCACGGCAGCACTGATATTGCTGGTTTTATGTGTTTGTAAGTAGTTGAGAGGGGGTGATCTCTGATTAAGTACCCAGTATTAACTGCTCTTAATCACTGCTCTGGAGTCTAATGGAGCTCTTGTTTACACATAACCGTGCCTTGTAGCTGTCATTAGCACACTTGACAGATGTGCTATTGCCATCTTTACTGCGTATGTGTAATGGGCTTTTTAATTATTGATTCATCATTACCTCTTTATAAACTACTTATAAATGTCAAGAGAATGAACAATGCTTGTGTTTTTCTTTTTAAATCTCTTTCAGGTTTAAAAAAATAACAGCTCCATGAAACAGCGTGGCTCTAGGGGCAGGAGGCACTGGACCTCGAAGTGGGGAGGAACGGATACGTACAAATATACGAGAAAGCCTCCCCAGTTTAACTCAGTCCCCGAGGGCTATATATGAAATAGGCTACCTGAGTAGCTTTTGCTGTGCCTCTTCTTCTTCCTCCGTTTCCCAGATGGCCTCTGCTTTTCCCTGTCGGTGTGAGTTTGCCCTGGGGGGAGCGTTGCTGAACAAGAGGAGTCGGTGGCTGGCTCCTCCGAGAAGGACTTCTCTTGAGAGGTGTCCAACAGTGAGTCTGTACCAGGGTCTTCATTTTCCTTCACCATCTCTTTCGACTCTGCCTGATGAGCTTCATCGCAGGGAGCGGACTGAGCGCTGCCAGGGTTGATGCCAGTCTCGGTCAGCAGGGTTTCTGGCTCCTGCGCCAGCCTGTAGCTCTCTGAGCCATCAGCTGAGCATTCCTTGTCCTGGCCTTCTGAGATAGACCCATTGAGTTGGTCTCTCAGAGCAGTGCCCGAACTGCTGCTTGCAAACCTTATCCCCATGCCTATGTTAGCAGCAGAGAAGGCAGTGGAGCCGCTCTTTGTGCTCGGCTGGAGGCTTGCCCAGCTGTCTGCCTGCTCCATCCCGGTGCCTGGCATGGGCTGACCGGCCCCATCAGCTTCCACCAAGCTTACTGAGGGGCTTTCCATCTGGGACTCTGGTGGCAAATTTCTTCCAGCACTGTTTTTAGATAAYGCCTGGTTTGAAGCTGGGGCATTTCTAGCATCTCCACCCATCTCCATCAGGGCAGCAGTTGAGGGGGGAGTGCTTTCTGAGGGATGACCATTGTGGTTTTGCTTGGTCTTATCATCAATCTGCTTTCCTGCTGCTTGTAGATCCTTAATGCTCTTTCCTTTAAACAAAAAACATACAATCATCAGCCACAGCTGCAGAGTTGCACCTGGAATCAACCAAGGTGTTTCTGCCACTGGGAGAGGTTACAAGCTAGCAGCTGTAAGGTGGAGGGTGCACTGACTCTAACACAGCTATGCAGAGGCAGCACCATTTTAACCTCCCTATACCTCCCCTCCTTATAACCTATGTGGTCACCCCAGTTGGACTCCAAGGCTCCAGCTCAGCAAAGCCCCTGCTCTGTTTTCAGCAGGTGTTTATGTGTCTTTGCTGCCAACCGGTTGACTTCCATGGAAGCCCCCGGACTCGCAAGGGTGCCTGAAAGCCTACGGCAGGAAGAGGGAACCCGCCTGTGAGGTCCTGAACCAGGTGGGACTGCTGGCTTGGCTGCCTAAGGACTTCAAAACTGCCCATCAGCCAGCCTAATCCTGCCCTTGCAGAGCAGGTTTAGGAGAGCCACAGTGCACAAGTCAGGCTCTATGGAGGCCAATGTCCTTCAGCTTATCTAATGTGCACTGACACCAAGGTCAAGAGACCAAAGAAAAGCTAAACCCATGGGCTGTCTCCTAAAAAGCACCTAAGGGACTTGGGTCCTTCTGCAAATAGGGTTTTCTAGTCTTTAGACTCCCAAATGTAGAGTAAGACAGGGTGCAGCAGTCTCCAAGGCAGTGACCAGCTGTGCTACTGAGACTTGATAGCACGGAGAGGACTCGTGTGGGGATGACACCAGTGCTCCATCAACATGGTACTGTGGCTGACCCATGGGCCGTGCCTCTCAGAGGGCTTATCAGCGTGGGTGCAAGGCCATGCTGCTCCAAATTGCTGCTAATTCCGGGGCAGACCTGGCTGACAACAGCTCAGGGCTCTCTGCTCCTCTTCTCCACAGCACTGGCTGCAGAGTGTCCTTAAATAAAATGCCCCAAATGCAAACACGAAGGCTTCTTGCTTGTGTGCTTGGCTCAGGCTCAGGGGCAGATGGGAATGAACAGCTGCAGGTACAGTCGGGTCTGTGTCCTTACCAGACTGGCTCTCCTCCGGGCTCTCCGCAGGTGAGGTTTTAGGAAGTGCATCCGACTCGTGTCTGTTCTTTGTCTTTCTCAGCGTGAACCCTTTCCTTATGTCAGCCAGCAGCGCATCGATGACGCACACCTCCTCCTGCTTCACCACCCCTTTCTTAACTGGGATAGAGAGAGACGGGTGTTGTATCTGCCCATGAGATGGGGCAGAAGGACACTTTGCAGTGATGCTATTGCTTGGGGCAGGTACTGCTGTCCTGGTACAAGCAACCACTGGGCAAAAGCAAGGCACCGATGCCAGGCCTGGGAGCAGCCCATGCTCTGTGTCCCTGCAGCAGCGTGTCCTGGCTGAAGCCAAAGGGTCTACCTGAAAGCCTGGGTGCTCCAGGCTGGCACCAGTGGCACTGGCTCTGCCCATCCTTGTGCTTCGTTGTAGCAAGACCTTGAAACACCTCCTGTTTGCTATGTGTTGGTGGGGGCCTTTTTTTTTTGGGGGGGCGGGGCAGGGAATGGAAGGAAAATGATCTTGATTTTTCTTTCCTCTCAGCTTCTTCCAATTGTACTTTTCAGTTGTGTCTTTTGTTTTCGTCCAGAGAAAGGCAGATGTAAGTCATCTGCAAGATTTTTGGGACGTCTGTAGTCTCTGGTAAAGAAAGACTATTCAAGTGTATATGGGGATTTTGCCGAGGGAAGAAGTAAAATGTTTCTTGTTAAGATCTGGGATTCAAAAGTTATGTTTAGAAACTGAAAAAGTTAACTGAAATGTTTCAATTTGATTTTTTTTTCTTCTCTGCTGTTCAGTCAGCAAACCTAAAATTAACTTCTCTGCCCAGCTGCAACTATGAAAAGTCAATTCTTAGCTATGGCTGTAAGACACCTAAAAGCCTTTAGTCAGCCGGTACCTGGAAACCCACAAAATAAATTACCACTACTGGTACATTAAAGCAGGACCAGCAAAGAGCTCCTGTCAGCTCCATCTCTCTTTTTTGAAGCACTTTCAGATACTCACTGACTTTTCCATTTTCTCCCTTCTGTCTCTTCCCCTCTTCCTCTTCTAGCTGTTTCTTCCTTTTCTCTGCTTTGGCAGCTTGCTCCTTTCTGTCCTTGTTTTCCTGCAGTGAGGTAACAGGGGCATGAGAAGATTGGCTAAATGTCTGCTAGAAAAGCCGATGAAGAGAAAGATGATCTCCAGATGGTTGCAAAGGAGTAAGAGAAATTCTGGCCTTATCCTGTGCAATAAATAAAATGGGCATGGGGAGTAAGGGCTGTCTTGCCAAGAGGGTGAGAGGGAGACCGCTGGCTTGGCCAGGACTCTGCCACATCCCAGTAGGAGGTGGCAGCAGTGATCTGCCTAACACAGCTACCTACCAGTGTGCAGATCTTCTGCCTGACCTTTAGCTGAGGCAAAAGTGGAAGGTACTGAAGCCACAATTTCCTCCAAACTGGTGGTTTTTTTACTACACATCCCCTTCCTTGAGTCTGTTTGCTCAGGTTGGAGCGAAGGGTTAAGTTTTATAAGCACCTTCCTCTAAAACTTACACACTTGACTCCAAAGCATCTTTGTGACTTTGCAGCTAAAGCTGCACTGAAATCACAAATCACCAGGGTCTGGGCCAGGCCAGGAGCACCAGCACTGCATGAGGATGCAGTGGAGCAGTGATCGGACACCCCTTTCCCAGGTGACCTCATGCCAAGCGCCGAAAGGAAGAGGCTGTAACCAGCATCTTCCCCCCACCAGATTCGGGTGCCTGTCCCACCCCTGTCTGTCGGAGCGGAGGCATGCACCAGTACTAGGGATGCTCAGCATCATGTGCGCAGATGCCAACCTTCAGGGCTCGGACGAAGAGATCTCTGAAGGTCTTCATGGTGCTAAATACGTCCTCTAAGGACAACTTGCTTGGGTCTTCACAGAGATAATTTGCAAGTTCTTCTCTCTTCCTTTCAATGGTTTCAAATTCTTCTTCCAGCTTTCTGGAGGCATCAATGCTATCCTGAAATGCATTTAATATACACAGTAAAACACCATCCAGAGGACAATGAGTGAAGTGCACTTAAAGAAAAAAGGATGTCAACTTAAGAGCTTCGAGCAGGGCTCTGGAGCCCTGGCATTTAACTCCAGCAGAGCTTATGGGGTGGGAAGAAATGGATCTGCAGATGATCTTTTCTCCTGGTGACTGTGCAATTGCCAGTTTACAGGGGTGGCTTAAGCAAGACATGGAAAGCTCAATGCAAAGCTTAATCCCAAGAGAAGGGCTTTACTCTGGTGATCCACACAGAGGGTGAACATCTTCACTCAAAGTGAGGAGTCACACAACAGAGTGCAGAGAGCAGTTGGGGCAGGGGCCTTAAGAAATGGCCTCACCAAAGGTATCTAGGTTTGGGGTGGAGCTGGCAAATAGACACCGATGGGTTTTGTGGCATTGCAGCCTATTTCCAAATCTGASAGCATGTCTTGCAGCAATATTTTCCACCCTCTCATGAGCCTCCTCAGCTGCGTATGTACTGCACACTGCCTCTGTGTGTGTAATGGGGGAGATATAAGGGAGCTCCATTACTGACCTGGATAGGTTTCTCATACTGTTGTTTCATATCATCGTTTGATGATAAGACCTTTCGCTGAAGCTCCAGCAACTTCTTTAAATTGGTACTGGACTCCGTGCGTATAATATCAAGATTAATTCTGAAATCACACAGAACCCCCCCATTAGTTGACACTCCAGTATCCTGCACTCACCAAAGAGTGGACAAGTCTGAGCTGGTGGTTAGATTGTCCCTCTGCTTCCCACCACTTCACTGAACTGAAACCTGAGCTCTGAACTCTCTATACAGTCCAAGCTCATGGAAAAGAGCCTCCCTCCACAGCGCTTATGAAGAGGCTGCCAGGTCTACCTACAACTTTGTGTAGAGTAGACGAATGCCCCCAAAAAAGTCCACCCATTCAAAGGGCTGTTCTTCACCCTCAGAGCTCGGCATTAGCTCACTTTCCCTGGTTAAAGGCACTTCAGAAACTCTTCTGGGTAGTTGGCATTCCGAAGCTCCTGCTACCACAAAGGCAGTGCAGATTTTGGAAGGGCCTGGGAGGCAGCATTAACTGAATGCTCTGCAAATTTCAGCCCTAAGTGTTGCCAGCTGTAGTAGAACTATTATATATTAAAGGGGTTTCAACATTCATCAACCAAATCTTTCGGTTAAAAGTAAGTAAGACGCCATCTTGTTAATGTGCTATACCAGCTGCGTGTGTCCTAATTTCTGGTAAATTGTTGATGTGTATGGGATTTATTTTTGTTTTTAATCGAAGGAAGTGACACACAATTTTACCCTGCTGCTTTTGAAACATATTCAAGATCCTTTGGCAGTTGCAGTAGGTCCGTGTGGCTGTTTTCTACTTCCTAAAGCAGAAGAGAGAAAGAAGTGTTATTTGCTGTTATGGCAGGAGGTGAGAGAGGAAGCTGGGGGGAAGAGACACGGGCAGAAGTGCCCGGGAAGGACGACTGCGCTATGTCCTGCTGCTGCCCTCCTCTGCAGTTTGCTTTTTCTCGCAGAGCCGAGCCACATTCAAAAGAGGACGGCATGTTCAGAGAGGGAAGGCATTGCTCCCAGGCTATAAAAACATACAAGAGGGCTGAATGTTGAGAAATACTCATAGTTCAAAGCAAAGCTGACCTGCTGCTGAGCTCTTCTTCTACCCTCTTCTGAGACACCTACTCTTGGCCATGGGAGGAGGCAGGACTGTGATTTGATGCAGTCTGACACTTCCTACAGTCCCAGGAGGGTATCAAAAGGGCTTGAATCTTATTTGCATAATTTACTTTCATGGCTGTGCTTGCTGAAGCTACTGCCAGCTAAAGCGGGGCTTGAACATGCATAACTGGAATGGAGGGACCTTGGTGAATGAAGGTGGCAGAGCAGAGCATGGAGGAAAAAGGAAAAAACAGCATTGCAGGGAGTAAGAAAGCCATGGGGGCTTGGAGAGGAGCATGAAAAGCTCGAGCATAGTCTGGTGGAAAAGGGAAAGGCCGTGGCAAGGCAGAAGGGCCAAATGGGTACAGACCAGCCAGGATAGCTTTGTAGCCATGTGCTCTGTGGTTTGCAGCTGATGATGTGCAGATTGCACAAATATGAAAAAGGAAGTTCCAGCCATTGCTGGGAAAGATGCTGGAGGAAAGCAGAACAAGTCTTAAAATAAGGGGCTTCCTGAGTAGTTCCCACAAGCAGCCTCCACCAGCCTAAGTGATTTGAATATTCCTAACTCTGCGGCTAGCCAGGGAGGATACGAATACAAGCGTGTGGCATTAACTGAAAGTAGAGTAGGAGAAGGTTCATCCGTGATAAAATCCTCCCCCTTCCCTATCGCCCAGGACTTGGCAGTGGTACCTCCAGAATATGGTGGAGCAGCGTAATGCGGGTTTGGTTTGCTTTGGTTTCTGTTAGTTTGAGTAAAGTGCTGATTTTAAACCCATCGGCATCGCCTGTGTGACTTCCCTACAAGATAGAAAGAAAGCAGATGTAACTCCTGTGTCCACCCAAATTACAACCCTAAAGGAGACCATCCACATACTGTAATGGGGGGAGGACAAGACAAAAGAAGTCCTTACGTAGTTCAGAAAGTTTCCAACTTTGAGAATCAGTTGACAAAAGAGTGGCAGGCGATGACTGTTCAGAAGATCTGAAAAACATAAAGGACTTTTAAACAAAAGCTTCTGTTACACCAAAACRTTTCCTAAACTGCATTGAAATTGGGATTCTGAATTCCACCAAACCAAATCTGATATTTCAGCTTCGCAGCCCAATGGCCCAACCTGCAGAGAAACTGACTCTACATAGATTCAATTCCATGAGTTGTAAAAGTTTTTGTTGACTTACATTTCTTTCTTTCTTTACAGCTGGTCTCTCATTCCTAATGGAAAATAACCTGGAGTTGGACCCTCCTCACTAACAGCCATCAATTCGCTGCCTTCCTTGCAAGTACCCCGATTCACCCTGGTGTGGGCGAGGGTAACTGGGCTGCAATTTTAATCTTGCAGACTCCGTTCAGCTGTGCAGTGAAGCCAGTTCTGACAGCCCTGCGATTATCTGCCAGCTGCTAAAACCAGACATGCTCGCCCTGTTCTTGGTCTCACATGGTGGAGGTGATTATCAGGGCATGAAGGGTATAGTCCCTGTCCTTGCTCTTACAACAGGGTGCTGCAGCAGTGTGCTTTCTGAAGCACTCAGCTTTGAGGCAGGAACACCTCCAAAAGTACAACTGGGCTGCTGGGAAGACACTTTTTGGGGGACGCTTCAATTTATCCCAGCAGGCAGCTGTAATGCCAGCTGGAGAAACCCCCGGCAGGAGTTGGGGGAACTGGCTCTGTAGGACAGGCGGCACTTGACAGTGCCAAGAAGAGCATCCTGCTCTCAGCGGAGTGGGACTTGAGGTTTCTGCTACAGAAAGCCAAAACCTATTGCATAATCTCTCCATGTACTCATAAAATTGGAGCATCAGCAATTTACAGCCTAAAATAACAAACTTTTTCTTCTGGTTCCATTTGTAGATGGGGAAAACGTAAAGCATCACTACTTTCTGGGGGAAGTTTGGGGTGTGCTTTTCTGGCAGCAGAGAAAATTGCTGTGTGAAGGTCTTACCGTAGCAGATAATGCTGGATGAATTAGCTGTAACAGGGCCAGCTCTGCTGTCTAAATTCAGCTCCTTTGAAAGGGCTGACAGGCTTCCAATACTTCACTGTTGAAACTGTTTCAGAGGAATACAGCTGCTGCAGAAAAAGAGGCCTGAGGGTGAGGGAAAATGATCTCTGGTCCTATTAAGGGCTTTGACCATCAGTGGAGATACCTAAAGCTGCATCCCGTATTCTGCAGCGAACACAGCGGACTTTTTGGGGGGGCTGGGTAGACWCATTACAGAGCTCCAGGGGAGTTTTTGGGGGGTTTACAACTTCCTGTCATAAATAAGATCCAGAAATAAGGTCAGGTCACTTACCTTCGCAGGCTCTCCGGATGGCTTCAGCTTTCGGCTGAATCATGTCCAGCACAACGGTGGTCTCTTCACAGATCAGCATACATTCAATGCGCAGCTGGTAGCTAAGGACAGAGATTGATTCAAAGCTTAAAGGCACTGTGGTCTTGGCCAGCTCAGTGGCCCTCTTCCCACATCACCAGTAAGTCTGGCAACCCCACAATAAGGCTGTCAACCACATCCACATCAAACCAGTGTCTGTGGCTTGTGGAGGGAGGCAAGGGGCTGCTGCTTGCCTTGGGGACCAGTGGGGATGTAGTTTCTGCTGATGCACTGTGATCAGCAAAGAGAAGACTGACCACCGTGTGGGCTATGGGGTCCCCCTTCTTSGCATTGCATTTGGCACTGCCTTTCAGTAAGTCATGTGGCTTCCTTGGGCAGCTCTGACCCTGGGTCTGGGCCAGCTTCTGCTACTTCAGAGGGAGAGGAGGTGCTGGAGCAGCAACAGCTCTTCATCTAAGGGTAAGGGGGAATGGATGGCTCTAAGGTGGAAGGGGGAATCCACCAGCTATATCCATCAGTGTCTGTCTGTGGGGCTCCTATAAACTTAAACTTCCCGAGGTAAACCCAGAAGAAGATTGGGCTGAAGTTCATGACCAACACCTTTACCTGGGAATCTGAAGGAGGAGAAGATAAAACTGATCTGCGTTTGCAAGCTTTGATTTCTCTTCTTTGAAGGCCTTCAGGTTTTCTATCTAATGAGAMATAAGAATCAAGAATGTAGGACTACACTGCGTGTTCAGCTCTGTGAAGTAAGGGTACCATTTTTCCTCCTGACCTCATGCTTTTCAGGCAGCAGCTTCAGCAACTGCTTCAGAACCTCAACGTCGAACTTGGTCCGGTCCCCGTTCTGGACCATGGCAGCCACCTCTTCGTTGGAGCTGCAGGGAGGAGGAGCAGAGTCAGCCATCACCCAAAGGCCCCTCTTCCACAGTCACATGCTAYCGAGACATGTATCTGTGCAAGCGCTCTGTGCTTTCCCTAGTGAGAGCCACAATATCCAAAAGGAAAGATATGTCCCTGTGATTAACTCAGAATCGGGACCTGGATCCCTGCTGTGCCCCAAATTTTGTTTCTGGCCCTGGTCTAATGACTCAAGGCCAGAGATCAATCCTGCAACTCAGATGACTGTCTCTGGGCATTTGATTACCTTAAAAAAATACTTCATTCTTAACTTCTCCATTGGCCCTGTTTTGAGGAGGGRTTTGACCTCCAGAGGTGTCTCACAGCCTAAATCACCCTAAGAGTTTGTGCCACAACTTTATCTGTCACATGGAGATGTAACGCCTTTTCCAACTTACAGGGATGGTGTATGTAAAAATGCAATTAAACCCCTAAACCCAGTATTTTAAAGACAGTGTAGGAGAAACTGGGAAATGTTCAGACATTTCAGTAACACAGACCACCAAGGCACATTGGCTAGAATAAATTTCACGAGGACCTTGCAGATACTATGCAAAACCTGCTCAAAGTTTTGTCAACTGTCACGAAAATTGGCTATATCTTACCATTTAAATTGCTTCAAAAATATGTTCAAATTGAGACTTTTCTTGGAGTCCAAAAATGTGATCTTCATTAAAGAAAAAGAAGATATCTCGTATTAGATGAGCTGTCTGCAGTGATCTTTATGCGAAAGAAYGAGAGGGATCTCCTCACCTCCTTCGGTTCTGCCTTCACTGGTGCGGCCGTTTTCTCCTTGGGTGTTGGTTGTGGAAAGCAAAACAACTGCTCTATGCTTGTGTAATTGGGCTCTATAGTTTCCTCGCTGCTGCTGCTCACTGAAGCCCACATTGAGTGACTTTCTGAAAAAAGACAAGGTATTCAGACTGGCTACAGGGACAGCTGAAAGCTCCTGGCTTTTGGGGCAATGTGAGTTGCTAGAAGGAACACTTCTCAGAAGATGAATGAAATAAGAAGAGACATATTAGTCCTGAACAAATGCTAATTATTTAGGAGGGACAAGTCCCACAAGCAAGATCCAAAGGGCCTGAGGGGTAATTAAACCTAGTGCTTTACCCCAAGATGCGCTGGTAAGGGGATGCAGCACTGGGCACACAGAGGCCATACAGCCCCATCCCTCCCTATACAACTGCATTCTCCTCCATGGTAGGCAAACCGGATCAGTATGAGAAGGACCTCATCTATTTCTTTCCTAGTCCCATGGCTGATGTTATTTTTGATTCCTTGCATGCTATCTGAGGGATGGGCACAACCTGGACATTTTCTGACAGTGGCCTTCCTCCATTTCTCATTTTATAATTGAGCCTCCTTGTATAATGCTGGCTATAGGACTGCTTGAATTAATTCCCATTGCGCTTTCTTAAAAATCTTTAAAAAAAAAAAAAAAAATCACCCAAACGTGCCTGTAGAAGTCTCTACTGAAATAACCCCAACAATTAACTGCTCCTGCCTTATTTAGACTTCACCTATGCCAACTTTCATGCAGCGGATGCCTTGCTTGTCTAGGACAAAGCTGATGTTGCCTGTCCTGGCTTCTTCTCACATTTCATGCTTCTCTTTGGGTCCACTAGGACAGGGAAATGTAACCCAAAAATCCAGAGCCAAGTCAATGATTCTCACAGCTCTCCAGTTCTTTCAATGTCCTTCTTGAACTGTGATGTGATCCTTACCTGCACTCTTACTCATGATTTTAATATACCCAGATGCAAGTAGAGATGAACTGGAGAATGAAAGTCTGGGGAACCCAGATCAGAGCCTGTTGAGAACTCAAGCCTAAGGGATGTCATGGTGGATTAGGGAAATATTCCCATCCCACCCCCTTCTTTTAATTTTGAAGTGTTTTAGTTATAAACAAGCTATTCAAACTACTGAGTTAGTTGGAATGGTTATTATATTATATTAGTAGTTTCGTGCCACTTTTATTTATTTAAGCTCTGCAGGTCAGATATAATGGAAATCAGGGAAGTTCTGTATCTATATAGAGTCAACCACATTTGACAAACAGAGATAGTGTTTTCTCCACTGGGTCACCCCTAAAGCAGCAGTGACTTTATGACAGAAGCACCCACCTCTCACCACGTTGGAGGGCAGCTTCTGCCAGTTCAGCTTCTTCATTCTCAACGTTGGCGTCTTCACTGTCTTGTGGGGAGGCCTGCCCGAGCCAAGAGGGCAGCTGAATTGGGAGGCCACCATGGCTTCTATATGATCTCCTGCCATGCCAGGCAGGAGGGGTGGAGGGGGAGGGATGCCACCCATGCCAGGCAATGGGGGTGGAGGGGGAGGGATGCCACCCATGCCAGGCAATGGAGGTGGAGGGGGAGGGATGCCCCCCATGCTGGGCAATGGGGGCGGAGAGGGAGGGATGCCCCCCATGCCTGGCAATGGAGGTGGAGGTGGAGGGATACCCCCCATTCCTGGCAATGGGGGAGGAGGGGGAGGGATGCCAGGGAGCAGAGGTTCTGGAGGTGCATTCATCAYGGGGGACGTGGGGGTCACGGCTGCTGTGCCAGAGGGCAGCGGTAGAGGTGGTGGGGGTGGAGGTGCCGGGGCAGGAGCAGCGTTGGGTGGAGGGTTAGATATCTCTGGCAAAGCACAGCAGGCTGTGAGCTGGGAGGACGAGATCTTTTCATTGGTGGGTGTCCCTGAGGGAGGTGCTGGTGCCTTGGAGGGGTTTGATGATCCCGCTGAGCTCTGAGCTGCACGTGCACATGGCTCTAGCTCAGCCTGGACGCCTCCATTTGCACTCCCAGACAGCCGGTTTTCAGCTCGCTTTTGCTTGTTTGGATGTTTCTTGATAGATAAYAGCCTCTCGATGACTTCTTCAACTGTGTTACCTTGGACTAGAGAAACGGGTCGGGGTCAGAGAAGGGRATGGGGCCCAATGGTTAGTTCACGCTATTCAACCCTTGCCAAGCAGCAGATCTGGAGCCAGAGAGCCCACTCCCTGGAGTCACTTTACACAACTGCACTTTTAGCTTCCAGGCAATTTCCTTCCCATGGTCCTGGCCCATAAACACTGTTTTGAGCATGCCTGCCAGCAAGACTAGCCAGCACCAGCGGCAAGATGCCAATGAGGACAGATTCCCTCTGACTCCCATGACCCAAAGCTCAGGGCTTAACCATCAGAGCGAGACCGTGAATCCCAAGACCACTGCTAAATGTGGCCAGCTCTCACTGGCATCCGCATGGCTGGGGCTTCACATCAAGACTTGACCCTGCGCAGCAGGTGTAGCTTTGTCCCAGCTTATGTTCAGCTCTTAGTAAGTCCCATGGATTATTTCTTGTGCATTTGGGAAGGACTTTTGTGGGCAGTGGGTGGGATGAGGAAAAAAAAAGGAGAGTGTAAGGCTGGATGGATACATCATTCTTACTGTCATTTGCGAGCAAAAGGGCTCTGTTCACTACCGCGTCCAAGGACTCCCACAGAAGGAGGCTGGAGTGATGAGATGGTTCCAAGTGCAGCAGGCTCTGGAGGATGGAGAGTAGCTGGATGGAGATCGGAGAGCGGCTCACCTGGAAGACAGGGCAGCTTTCCGTCACAGCAAGGCTGGTTCCAAGCAGTGTGTTAACTTTGCCATTGCATGACTTTGTGCCCCACGTGAGGGCCTACTTACTTTATTGAAGAGAGATGAAAAGACCTCATGATGATCGTTCATGTTTATCCCATCACATATCTTTAATAATTCCTCATCATCTTCTATTTTGAACTCCTCAAATGTATCACACTGGATAAGCAGATCCTCCTCCTCTATGTCTCTGCAATATCACAGCATTCGTTTTTACTGGAGAGCCCTTCACTGATTTTCAGATGATTGTTTTTTGTTTAAATGGCTTTTATCTCTTTGCCTCTCAGACTCAGCCAGTCAGTGTTGGAAGTACCCAACTCTACCTTATTTATAAAGGATCAAATGCCATCAGTGCATCTCTTCTTGAACTGAACGTACCTCTTTCTACAGTYGACACATACAAACTAATGGGACTTTTCATGGCATAACCTGGCCCAGTGTATGCTTTGTATGGACTTCTCCTTGGAGCTGTAACAACAGAGTGGCATTTCTACCTTTTTGAAACTGGGCCACCTTCTGCTTTTTTTTTAAAGTCAAGACAAATTGAAAATATTCCAGTAATGCTTCTGTTTGAAAAACTTCCTTCTCTGTTACTCAAAATTGGATTAAAAAAAMCCCAAACATTCTAAAGCCAACTTTTTCAGCACTCTCGAGACCACTCAGTGCAGGAACTCTAYCCTTGCTAGTTGTCAGTATGGAAAGATCATCTCTTCCCTAATTTTTATGGGGTTGAATGGAGCAATTCCAGTTACATGGATAACTGCAACTCACATAAAATTCATTCTAGAATTTATCATGGGTATTTCTGACAGAACATMATTTTTAAATTAAGAAACTGCGAGGACAGGTATGTCCAGATATGCATTAGTAAAGTGTCTTAGCTGGATGCTTCTGGGACCAACACCAGCAGTGAAGGGGTTTGGATACAGCAAGCTGCTCAGTGAGCCCACAGCATCACTTCAGGTTCAGTCCAAAACGCAGTCTCAAYGAGGACGTCGCTGAGCCTTGCTCCATCTGTGCCCAGAGCCTCTGTCAACGCCATCTGYGCCAACAGCTGTCCCCGTGACACTGTGGTGGGCGAGAGCGTCCTACCGCTGGCCTAATGCCTCTGGTTCCCATGTAATGGGTGCACACTAGCGTGGTCCACTCCACCCAGGTACACTTCACTTCACACAACTGAAGGYTGATAAGTATTAAGTTTCCACAGCTACGTTACTGTGAATCTCATTTATAAAAGAAAATTTAAACAGTGATCCTTACCTTAGCTTGTCTAAAATATCCAACAACTGAAGCCCTGGGAGAAAAAAAAAAGACATATATTGGCATTATGACCTACTTGGCACTGATCTATTATGATCTTTATATAATGTTATGTTCATAAACACTTTTTGCAGAGAGAAAAAGTGAAAATATCTTCAGATGGATCTGTCAAAGTGGGTAGGGTCATCTGGTAAATGAAGAGACCCATGGTACACATGTCTGCAGCTGCATGAACCACTGCAGCATCCCCCTGGAGTTACTGAGGGACACAGGCACTTCTGGGGCATGAGCCACCTCATTCCAGATTAGACAACTGAAGTCAGTCAGGTGAACGGTGCAAATGTCCGTTGCTCTCCACAGAGAGAAATGGAGCCCGGGCTCACCAGCTCGGATGCGCACGTTACCTTAGGGGAATCCTAACAGTGGTATCTAGGACTCTGGCATTCAAGCAGTTGGAAAGTATTTCTGAATCACAGGGCAGCTTCTGTGGCTCAACTGAGTAGACACAGGGCAAAGAAACCTTATCTACTCTTATGAGGAGTTGCAACACATGGAAATGTGGCTACATAAGGTTGGTTATAGAAATGTATTGAAGAAGCTCAAGTGATAGAGTGTTGCTGGGATTTCAGAAAAGATCAAAGCTATGGGAAAGCAGCAAAGTTAAAAAAATATGGTTACAGAAAGAGAATAGACACCAAAAGAAAAAAAAAAAAGGAGTCTGCCTTTAATATTTGCAGGTTTGCTCCCCAGCCCTCTTTAGTCACCTTACGGATACATCTGAAAATAAAACTGCTTGGCAACTGATTTTCTCAGGAGAAAGTTAGGTGCAACAAACATCCTTACCTATGAACTCATTTCTGATTTGTGTCCTTGTTCTTAGCTCTTCTTTCCCCAGTATGATGGCATTGATAGCACTCAGCAGTGTCACCATGTACGGCACGTTATCTGTGTTGGAGAGCTCGTTCATTATGACGCTGAATCGATATTGCTGGTTCTTCACACTCTGTTAATAACACAAGTGATATTTCTGTTCAGACAGTTCAGAAACGTCTACCACTTTGGTGCAGGCTCTCAGATGGAGTTAGTGTCTTAAAACCTCTCCGWTTATCCCACTGTGCACAAGACAGGAAGATACAGGTAAAAGCAGCACTCCTCCATTATGGAGCAGGGTCCCGTTGGCAGAGAAAGTCAGTGAAACTCCTCTTGGATCCCCTTACGCTTTCTGATAACTGATGCACCTACCTAAGCTTGTGGCCAGTGAAACCCATGGATGTGGCACCATCTATTTTGCTAATCTGGTAGTGCTTTTCCTGCCAGAAAGGACCTTGCGGTTGGCAGTTGTCTGTCCAGACAAGTCACAGAGCAGCACCGTGGATTTATGCTGACCAGGCCAAATTTCCTACAGTTTTCACCTTATAAATCCCTGCCTCTCTTACCAAAATGATGCAAAATGACCTTCATTCCCAGCCCTTTGCTGTGCTACGTGGATCTACCTGCATGGATCAGAGCAGAGCCATACCTCCTGCTGCAGCCCAACACTTGCCTTGTAATGGTCCAGGGCATCCAAAGCCAAAGCGTGGCCATCTGATGAGTAAATGCACAGTGCAGCCAGGAGCTCGAATACTTGCTTTTTGACCATGACATTAGTTGTGTCAAGTGCTGGAGGAAAAACAAAACAAAACAAAACAAAAAAGAATTTATAATGACATTAATGTTCTGAACCTCAGTGTCTTCTGCTACATGGCTTATGACCAGTGGTAGAAAAAAGACTGAAGGAGTGGAGCCACTACATGGAAGATGGGAGGAGAAATATCCCAATGTATAGATATCCCATCCCAATAGCATTATGTGATAGTAACTTCTAGTGGGAACAGTAAATGCTACAGGTACCCTATTGGCATTTTGGTGCTGCTTGTAGTTGTTCGTCTCTTCCATGTACCAGTGGCATGCTGCAACAGCAGCCAAGATCTCAGCACTCACAGTCACACATTTTATTTCCCATTTTCACATATGGGTATTTTCTAGAACAGCAGATGAACCATTTTCCTCAATTAATGAGTCTTATTTTTAGTGCAGAAACACCCAGTATGCATATCAAGTAGGCCAATTGTTCTAACCAGTCCCCATGTATTCCCTTTTTTCCACCACTCTTTCTCTGTGAGCCCTGGGAGCTGGGAGGGAGTGGATTAGACCATCTTATTTTTCCTTTATTAGTGCACAAAGAAGCTCGACCACTGAAAAGCCCAGGGTGCCCCCCTGTTTTTCACAGCACAAAAATGCCAGCTCTGTATTTCACACTGGTTAAGAAAACACAGGGTGGAGAGGAAGGAAGAGGACTTCAAAACTGAAGAGGGGAGCGAGCTAGCTTTCAGACTAAATGCATTTTAAAGAGCTATTAATAAGGGTTTCTGGGCACAGCTGTGATCTCAGCTCTGTGGAGCAGCACAGAAGTTATCCTCCCAGCATCACCATCATTAGGTGCTCTACAATAAGTTCTAGGAGACGCCCTGATGAATTTCATACCTAATGATGAGCCAAGTGAATGGCAGGAGAAAGTGGTATTACCTACCATTTTCTAGAAGGAACAGACTGAGCAGCACAGAGAACGGGCTCTCTTGAGTCTAAACCATGCCACCCTCCCTCCTCTTTGCAGGCTACAAGTCTCCAAGCCCTTTCAATTCCTCTCCCTCTGCCTTTGGGGCTCATAAAGACTAAATAGCAAATGTCTGCTGACAACTGAAGGGTCGAGGACTTCTCATGCCCGCGTATGGCTAAGGCTGGGTTTATCCCTGGCTTCTCAGTGAACGACGAAGACATTTGTGTGGAAGTGAGCCCATCTAAATGGCATTGAGTGGCAAAGGCAATGCCATTTCCAAGCAATATTATTTTAAAGAAGAAAATTATCTGCTTCATTAATCAGTTGTCACCAACAACTTGCAAGAAGCCTGGTGCAGGGCAGGAGGATAAGCAACAGAAAAGTCCCCCCCCATGCCGCATGTGATGGGTGAAGCAGGAAGATGTCTTCTCACCTTGGAAGAGTTTTCTGACGTAGCCCTCGTTGCTCACAATGTATTCGATGCCTTTGTGGGAGTTCATGACCGCTCGCACACAGTTAATGCAGGTGAGCTGAAGCAAGGCATCAGAAATCCTGGCCACTCCTCGTCCGGACAGCCTGTCCAGGGCCTCCAGGAGGAGGTCCAGCCCACACAGCTCCAGGAACTGGACCATCCAGGCATCGTCGCTGTTCTCCAGCCGCTTCTTCAGCCCAGAGTAGTTCACCACCGATGGCATTTGCAGGAGACGGATGCACAGCTCCGGCTCTGCATTTTCCAGGTTGGCCTCCGACTGGTCGCTCTCCTGGGGTCCGAGTTTCTCCTTCAGGGCAGCCCACTTCTTGTGGGCACCTTCCTTTTTGATTGACATGATGAACAGTTTGTCCTGAAAGAAAAAGAAAAGACAAAATGAGAAGTTTGTCTGGACTGACCAACAACCCTCTGGCAGYCCTGGTTTTCCTCCTAGCAATCGGGACGTAAAGCTCAACTGCAGCAGGTCCTTGCTCCTAGGCCAGCTCTCCAGCAGGCAGGGCACACACTGGAACCAGCCCTCTGTTGAAGAAACTCAATATATCCCCTCCTTAACCACACACATTACATTCAGGCCCTGAAAACTCTGTAGAGAGACTTTTAGCACATCTAAGCCAGCAAATACAGCTTTAAAGGTAGCCAATTTACACCAGTCAATAGCCACTACCTATTTTCATGCAGCGAAAGGATAAGACTGGAAGCGGCTTTATTGGCTCTGAACTCCTTATGCCCATTAAACCACTTTAAAATCTCACTGCGCTGGAGAGGCTGTGCAGTTTCTAAGCATTTGTAATGGGATGTAGAAGTCATTCTGAGCATATCCTGCTCATAAGAGCATCCGATTACCCTGTTATTTTTTGCTTTTGTTTCTTTTGACTGATGCGGAGGTTAGTTTTATAGCACTCACTTAATCTTTTCCTGTCCACTGTAATAGCAAATATGTTTGCAAAATGTGGTGCTTGTGCGTGATAATGTGAGAGCCCGACAGGTTGCAAGCAGAGGGACGGCAGCGGGAGGCTATGAAAACAGTAGTGCGTCTTTTCGGAGATGGGGAGCGTCTCTTCAAGGCCCGTCTCCCTGGAAGACATGGCCTGTCTCAGCCATGCTGTTAGCAGCAAGGAGTGTGAGGAGCTGATTCAGCACAGAGAAATAGCAAAGCCAAGTCTAATTAACCCTTGGTGCCAAATTTTATGTTTTTAGGCAGGATCTTTATTTTTCAGACCTGCAGTGATTAAGTTATACAACACAAGTCCTTTTCAAAGCTGAATGCAATCATTTTAAAGCTGAATTGCTCCCAGAGAGGACAGTTGTCCCACGGAAGGGGGGCAAACCTGGGGCTGGCTGCTGGACCCAAAGCCAGCTGCTAATGCTCCCTCCCCTCCCCGCTGTGCCACCGGGACCTCTGCTTCCCCGGGCTGGTGAGACCGCACCGAGCTCAAAATAACCTGGGGGCCAGTTGGCCCCCAAACCCCAGCACTTGGGGGACTGAAGGGATTATAGGAGAGTCTCGCTTTCCCTCACCAGCTCCAGCATAAAGGCTTCTAGCCCTGCAGTGTGTAGGGAAAAGGCTTGAAAAATCTAAACTGAAAGTCTCTGAAGGGTTTTATTTGCCAGAAAGCAAAGATAAAGGACAGACCATTTACAACGGTTGGAAATAATCTCATTATTTTAAAGCCTGCCTTGTGGTTTTTCCTGGGGACTGCACTGTTGAGAAAGGTCCTGGCTGCTTCGCTGCAGCAGGGCCGCATGGCTTCTGGTTTTCCCAACAGTTTCATTTTGGCAGTCACCCCATGGCAAATACACAGCCAAAAAGTTTGCTCACTAATTTGCAGTAGGCATTTAAGGGCATGATATTATAGGCCTAAACATGCCTCTTGGAAAGATGGAAAATGCAGTGGGATGGGATATTTGAGAGAGTTCAGACAATTCCCCTGTGGCAAGGTGATGGTGGGACTCTGGCAGGGGCACTCAGCTCTCAGCTCACAGCATCAAAGGCTGTACTGAGTAAGGGTCAGGGGGTGGTGGAGCTAGTGGGATATGGTCACAGAAAATCCTTTTAGAGAGCTCTGGTGAAACCCTCTTGCAGAGTTTCCCTTTCCTTCAATGGGGAAAGAACTGGCCAAGCGCCCAGTTGTTCACTGTTCTGTTATCTGAAAAAATGATGGTTACGATCAAAAAACATGAAGTTGCCAATATACCACCTCAGAACACACTGTACAGCTGAAAAGTAATAAAAAGGACCATATAAAAAACCCCCAAAACCCAAACAACAAACTCTCCTGCCGAAGTACAGGCTTGAGTTTCTAAGATTTGTCACCACTGCCTGCAGCCCAGAGCCCTTACTCATTCCTGGTAAAATTCTTGTTGGAGTTAGTCACCCCCCCGTCGCTCCTCTGCACCCAAGCCCAGGAATTTGAGTTAGGCTCAATGCAAAGGAGAAGAGAAATCCTCCCTCCCCGGAGGGAGAGAAGTGAAAGCGTCCTGCCCCAGGGTCAGAGCCCTGGTGCTGGGGCCACGTCCCACACCTCTCACCGCAGTGAATTTACAGGCACGGGCTGGAGAGGTGCTCCTAAGGAGCTGCGGTCCAACCCTGCCCCGTGCTGTGCAGCGAGCCCAGCAGCCCTCTTCCAGTGCCTGTGGGTGAAGACCTTCAGCACGGGGCAGTGCTGGGGACCATCCGACCAGGGTGGAGCACAGCTCATCCTGCCCAGCCCCGTTCTTTGGTGGCTTCCCCAAAGACCCAAGATCCCTCAGCCTCCGGCCGGGGAGGAGGAATCAACTGTCCTGGATTTTTTACTTCTGCACAGSGGATGGGCATAACCCAAGTGCCAGCAACGGGGGCCAAGCCCTGGCTCACTGGGTGGGACTCGTCCCTCCTCTTGGCTCTGCTGTAACAGACTCTTTCCTCTCCCCAAAGTGAAGGTGTGCACCAAGCAGAGAATCTGGTTTTGGGCTCTGTGTGTGCACGGAAGAGCCTCGTGGTGCCACCGGGTGAGAAAGCCTGCAGGAGCGGCCACTGGAGGAGGACGGTCCTCCCGGCTCATGACCCGGCTCTGCCCTGCCCGGAGCGGTGCTGGGGCTCATGCCGTTCAGCCGAGGGGCTGCAGAAGTGGCTGCTGACCGCGAGCTCCCTCTCTCTCAGCGTGCCTTCTTTTTATACTCAGCAAATTGCTTTTTTTATTTGCATATGACTAAACGTTTCTTATTGAACCAGGTAATAAAGCGGGCTGGCTTTTTGCTCCCAGTTGTACAAATACTTCATCACATATCGTATCAGCTACAGAAAGTCAGAGAGATTATAACGGCGTTATTGACCTCAGGCTTAGCTGATTTCTGAAAGTTAAGCTCAACCAGTGCAACAGGAGACAGGAAATACCGACAGAGCATCCTGTTTACCAGCGGATTTGTTCTGAATTATCCTTTCCTCCCCACCTGCTCCGCACAGATGTGAAGAGATGAGAAACAAACCCAGGCAGGTACCTCTCCAAACAGTACCGGCTTGTGTTTTTATGCACTAAGCTGAACAAATTGGATTGATTAAATATTCTTTCCCACAGAGAGTGCACTCTTTTTGTAGGGAAGAAAAAAAAGATGGCTAATGTATCTAATCGTAAAAAGGGAATAAAATAAATAGGAGCTGTACTACATAAATGGAAAGGAAATAAATATGGAGGAGACTATGGTACGATTCTGCAGATGGCGTGATAAATCTGTTTACAAACACAGATATGAGTGATATATTATGAATGCAACATCTTTCCATATTTTCCATGAAGCACAATGTTGCAAAGCCACTCAGATACGTCCTTAAAGAGCTGGTACTTTYGCCTTTTATCTCTGACCACAGGAGCTTATTAGCAGGTAAATGATCTCAGCAGAGTGAGACAGATAAGGGATTAAAATGGAACGCATCTATCCGGCTGTCTCACGGAGACCATTTAGACTGTGCTGGCTGAGGAAAGGAAAGTCCCCTGACAAAAAGAGACAAGGTGCTAGAGTTAAAAGGCTGAATACATCTTGCCTCCTGCCAGCAGAAGGGCATGGGGAGCTTTGCTTTTTGCTGCCCAGGCCATAGGGGAGGATGCGATGGTGGAAGCAATGTCCCCAGCCCCTGTGTCCGACCGTGCTTGCAGCACCCACGGTCTGCCCTCCCCAGGTACGCGCTCAGCATCGGTGCTGAGTGCTGCTCCCTAGGGCACATCCTGACGGTGCATCTGTGCTTCCTGCTGTGGGGACACCCACAGCCCACAACATTCACYGTGATAAACGCAACCCCCTCCTCATCTTGCTTCTCACCCTCAGAGGTTGGTTAGGCCTGACGGGGAATGACAACTAAAGAAGCACCAATRTAAAAATACTCTTAATTTGAAGAGATTCCCTTGGGAAACATAAGTGCATCATAAAAGCTCGTCTTCTTGCACCTGGCCACAGCAACATTGCRGTTCACGATGCTAACTTTTTGGATCATTGGGTTTGCAAAGCTGTGATGTTCCCTGCACCCATCCAACCCAGTTCATAAAATTTCCTYCTCCTTTGTTTTTGAATTAGGTGTTTCCCAGATTCAGTTTTCTGTGCCCCTCTGTCCTTCAAGCCAGCTCCTAGGGAGATGACATCTGTGGGAGATAAATCAGGGCACGTCAATACTTTCTCCATCCTGTGAAGCTGTGGAGAACAGAGCTGCAGAGCACAGCTTTCAGTCTAAATTATTACATGCCTCCAGGATGACATGGATCACAGCAAAGACCTGGGAGGACATGTAAAAAGAGATTTCTCAGGGCAGCTAAGTATAATTGAGTTAGAACAAAAGGGAGAAAAATTACAGGCCAAAACCATTCTGATTTTTTGGGAGCAGACCTGCTGCCCATGCTGCAGGATGGGGGGGGCGTGAGGGGGAACACCAGCTCCTTGCTGCCCTTTGAAGAAGTCTGATCCCATGTGCTGCCCTCGCAGTCCTCTGCTTCCCTCCGCAAGGCTGCTGGGGCACACCACCGGCCCCTAAGAAAAGCTCTTTTTGTGCTGCTCAGCCCCTTCTCCCTCCCATGCCTGTTCCTGGCACTCAGGAGCCCGTTCTGCCTGGCTGACTGCTAATGATAGGTTTTGCTTCTGGGTAGTTCCAGTTTTCACTCTGCCACTGGGAATATGCCGAGCCTTTGTATTTTGCAACATGTCAGACTACTCAGTCACTAAAAAGAAACAACATCCTGGCTTTGTGCTTTCCAAAACCACTTCAGGAAGCTTGATGCATTTGTTCCTCCTCTCCTCTTGCTTTCATTTGTACTATTGCGTTTTCCTGTGCGGCGTCTGAACAGCTCGCGTACATACAGGCTAATGAAATCATCCTCCCACGCACCGAAAGAAGTGGGGAGGGGACCACAAATCTCTATTTTAGAAACCAGCCTGACCCATTGGTGTGGGCCCATTAGTGTCGGTAGGCACCGGCAGCATTCGTAGTCTCCCAGGGGAGCTGACGGTAAGGGTATGGTGGGAAATTGAGGCRTGCAAACAAAAGGCATGGTTTGCCCAACAGACCCTGCCTCAGCATGCAAACCAACCGCGGCTCCATCCTCTTTTTGCCATAGCCAGTAGCCTGTCACCTTCAGATCTAGGTAATCTTGATCCTCAGCTGTATCAGAGGCAAGAATGAGTGATTTATGCTTAAAAAATTAAAAGATCTTGGAATGAGTGCCCAATCTTGCTCTGCATTACTGAAGAAGTTCATGAAGTCTCCAGCACACTATGCTTTGCTTTGGCAGAGCCCACGTGTGAGGCCAATAGGAGCTCTCACAAAGCAGTCCAGGTTGTCTGTGTCCTCAGAGGTGCCGCATCGTTACGGGGAGCGTTTTGTCCTTAGCAAACGAGGGAGCACGGACACGTGGCCCGCTGCGGCTGGCGGGCAGGAGCTATGCCATCCACGCACTGGCTGGTGGTGGCACGGGGCTGGCAACGGCTTCTTCTGGCAGCAGACTCCCAGAAAAGGACTTCAGTGCATAGACAAAAAGRACCGTGCCCATACCGGTATAAATGTGTATGTATTTTGCCAGTATAGCTTATTCTTTTACAAAGAAAGGAAAAACACATTGTACTGATTCAGTCCCATCCACCACTATTAGGATGCTGCATGCCAGCACAGCTTCTCTCTCCTTGGCAAATATAAGCTATGATATCGTGTGATGTCTTGCACAAGTGGTAAATGTGTCCATTCAATATGTATTGGTAGTGGTGGGGTTACACCAGGATTAACTACACCGGTAAAAATAATCACCAGTGCCTTCCTCCTCGCCAGTAAATAAACAAGTAAATAAATCATCAGGCTGCTACAGATACCACATACAAATCAAGCTCAAGTGAGATGCTCAAGGATGTTTATGTTAGGATCTTCAGTGGCATCTAAAGCCTTATTTATATTTAAAGGTTGCACTGGCTTTAAATGGGTTTAAAAACACTCTTCATTACAACAGTAACACCGTCCRAGACGCTCAATAACCAATTTACCTTAACCCAGTAAGCCAGGTTTAAATCAGGCTAGTGCAGCTGTCAGACCTTTGCTTCAGGAATGGCCACTGCCACCGGGGAGACCTGGCCAGAAGCAAGGCGCCAGCCTTCCCCAGCTGTTTGAGTGCCAAGTCAGCCGAACCAATTTAAAAAGCTTTCCACGGTGGATAGGAGCCCTGYGGCATCCTCGCATGCTACCACAGGCCTTCGGAGGCACGGCGGATTTTGGGTTGGAGGGATGCCAGGTGGTAGCCAGCACTCGCCCCATGCAGAGGGTGCCGGCTCCCAGCTGCGCTGCAGCAAATGGGGCTGCAAAAGCTTCACCCCGGTCTCACCGGGGCTTCCTCCCCGCTGTCGTTAGCGAGCCAGCGAGGCGTCCTGACCCCAGCCAGAAAGGAACGGGACTCAGGTCTGGACCCCATGAAAATCCTGTCGGGGCATAAGGCGGGTCTGGAGGTCCCCCTGCTCCCTGCTCCAGCACCCGCCTGCTCCAGCATCCACCCCGCAGCAGCGATTCCAGCATCATTCGACATTTTGGGATGCAATTTATTACTATGATTTGGGGGTCACATGAGAAGCAGAAACTGTTACCCAGCAACATGGACAGTGCGGTGGTAACTTTCTAAGACTCTCCCGGTTCCCGCTCAATGGGAAGCTGTCACACAAACAGATATTGTGAGAGCCAAAAAGCTTTTATTGCTTTTTTGTTTGTTTTTAAACACCTCCACAGGATGCCACGAGGACAGAGAAAATGGACAGAGGAAAGAGTTCCTACCTCGGAGCTGAAGCCAAATTATTCTCTTGTCTCTCTCGCACGAAGGATCCTTCTCAGCCGGCTTCCCAGCCAGCTCATTTTCTCCTTCTCTGCCAAGGAACCTTCAGTCAATAAAGTCTAAATCCCTGAATGAGCGTGTCTGCAAATCGCACGCTCGAAGAAAGTTCAACAGGATGTCGGCGCCTAATAGTATGTAAATACCAGTCTTTGGAAAGGTGCAAGCAAGTGACTTTTCTGTAGCCTCCAGGAAAGGCATTTGCATGTCATTTGTCAGCCCCCTCATTCACTCGGTGCTGGCCACAGAGTAACACTTCCCCATGGGCTGGGAAGGAGGGAGGCTTGCACCACACCGCACATCCATCTGCCAGCACGAGAAAGCAGTCCTGGCACGGGGTGACTCAGAGCAGGGAAGTGATCAAAGCAGGGAAATGATCTGGCAAAGGAAAGGAAAAAAAAATAGAAAAGAAAAAAAAGAGGAAGAAGGCTGGCTGGGGTGGGTGGGATGGAGAGCGTGGGGGTGGCAGGCGGTGGGGACAGCCCCTTGCACCTTGCATCAGCTGCACGGGGTTTTCTGGCTTTGTGGCACCGGGGCTTTAAATACTGTAAGATCTCAGAGGTCTTTGAAATGCTGGGAGAGCCAGGACAGCTTAAAATAAGGAGGATGTCCGACCCCAGGCTGCTCACCCTGCGATTGCCAGCTAGAGAGGGGTGGCACAGCAAAGGTCGGAGGCTCAGGCAGCGACCCCCTGGGCAGGGGCTTGATGATGGGGATCCTGCTCTCACCAAGGCACCCCTAAGGTCCTGCTGAGCTTTGGTCCAGCCTGGCTTTTATGGGCTGAGCAGGCTCTGAAGACTTTAAAAGCTCTTTTTAACAGAAAACATCTCTGCGCCTTTCTGGTCGAGATTTCACGTGGAAACTAGTTTGTGAGCCACAGCTGTAAAATGCATCCATTCAGCCTCTCGGGAGGTGTTAACCGAAAGCAAGTTATTATTAAATTGTGAATATTTCAACATGGCCCATTTTAGCAGAGACCTCCTGCCTGGCTCAGGGTAGCAGTTAGACTTCAAATACTGTTTTTTTCTTACTCCATGAGGCCTCTACCCTGAACTGAATCCCCTAGATCAAAAGTTGGAGCCCACAGCAAGAGTTTTACTGCTTTAGTGGGGAAACTCAACCCTTGTGTACACGAGCACAGCTCCACCGATATTAGAAATACACTGATCTCTCTGCCCTTCAGTCCAAATTCAGCTAGCCTTTAAGAGACGAACTTGCCCGCGTGCTTTCTAATTAAGGCAGTTTCACCGTAACAATTCAACGTCCAGGGAAATGACTCTGCACAGCTCCCCATCCTGCTGTAGGAAGCACTCTGAGGGCGTGTTTATACAATCCAAGACAAACATTAATTCATGATGGGTTTTACATCAGCAAATGAATTTCACTTTACATTACRTGCACTCCTCGTGTAATCCTCAAGTCCCCAAAAGATTAGTTGCTAATCTGGTTCTTGGGAGCAGGACGGGGCTCACAGCAGGTTTTATGGGAAAAAAAAAAAAGTTAAGAGAAAAAAAATTCCTGCAAAGAAAGGATTGTTGATGTTGCAAATTCCTGTCCTCGCAACCACGGAAGAAATTTAAAGGGCTATCAGCTCCCATCAGGTTTCATCTGAAGCCTGGACCTGTGAGATATGCCAGAAATATTTGTGTTCTGAGAAAGGCTGCATCGTCTCCCACATAAAAAATAAGCAGAAGCAGAGAAATCGAGCTAAAAAGCAGAAAAAACAGCTCCAGGGCTGCTAAGCGGGCCCCACGGCAGATTAACAGCAGCAGCAACGGGCAGTAGCTGAGAAAAATGAGGGGGTTTGGATACCAGCTCCTGCTCCCAGCTCGTGCATCACTTGTGCTGTTTCCAGGCGTTTGCAGCCCTGCCTGGCTGCTGCAGGCAGCTGCCCGTGCCCTCGCCACGCTCTAACGCCAGCCTGGGCGGGAGCAGCTTGCGGACGGACGGACGCTTCTGCACCCTGCCGAGCTCAGCCCCCAGCCGAAGTCCATCGACCCGACTGCCTGTAACTCGGCCCTAGCAAAGGCATTTGCTTTTCACGGCACGACCAGAAAGAGTCCACGCATGGTGGGCACTGCCTGGGGAGCGAGGGTTTCCTCAGCACCACTGGCCTCCTCTTCCTCTGGAGGAAGCAGCGGCAGCCCCATGCTGATGTGCTTGGAGAGGGGTGACGGTGGGGAGTCCAAAGGCTTATCTCCCAGGAGAGCTGAGTGCTGTCCTGGGGAGCAAAGATTTGCCCCCAAAACCACAAGGATGTAGGATGTTAAGGGTGTAAGTCCTTTTATCGATCCATCCCTTCATGTCTGAGCTTCTGTCCCAGCAACTTTGCTTTCAGGTTGCTCAGAGAGGGCTAATGGTTTTCCCCCAGCAAATCAGCCCAATTTTACCCCGATTTTCTAGCAGATGATTTGGTGGTCCTCTGAAGAGTAATTATATCAAAATCAGACAGATTAAATCAAGAACTGAAAGTTTAGTCCCATGTTAGGTAAAGAAGAGCCGAGACCCTCTACAGCTCCAGCATCGCTCCACTGCCTCTGGATCGCAGCGCAGCGGCTCCCCTGCCCACACGGTGGGTCCACGAAATGCAGGGATCTAATTAAACAGAAATAAATACACCCCATTTGCCCTCAGGAATTAGATTATTCCTAATTACAGCAATCAGTGTCTTCTCGCTGCTCTATGTTTATGTGACAAATTAGCTCCCGTGCCAGTGGCTTTTCTTGTAAGTTGTGTCAAGGATTTTGGAAAGGAGACACCCAGCTCATTCCTGGCTGGCAGGGAGAGATGCCAGCCAGAGGTCTGCTGCGATGGCTCTTTTTAGGTGATCCTGCCTAAAATGCCTACTATCATCCGCTACTAAATTACTAACCATCAGCACAGCCAGTATTCAAGAATTACAGGTATAATATTCACCTCCGCATCTCTGTGACCAGCTTGTTGGGTACTGCGGCTCCTATGGAGCCAGTGAAGACAACCATTCTTTACAGGGGAAAAATTAAGGTACCGGGGAGAAATCTGGATAATTCCTTCGTTCATCTGAGAACTGAACTCTGCGTTAAGCAACCAGAAGGACCAGTGTCAAAGAAAGTGCTGAAAGGGCACTGAAAGGGGGTTTGGCCAGATGAAGACATACAAATTTAGAGGGAGAGCCCAATCCTCCCCCTGCCCACAAGGAAGGGAAGGCGTCTGGCCTTTGCAGCATGATGCTGTGCCACGGGGACACCAGGGAACGCCAGAGGAGCTGCTGGGGAGCAGATGGGGTGGGCCGGCGATGACCTTCCCAGGCACTGGGAAAGCACAGCGAAAGCAGCCGGTTTGCTCCCTCCTTGGGGAGCAGAGACATCTGAGCACCCTCAGGGAGTCGCAGGAGCAAGGTGGGAGCTGCAAAGCTGACTGCTCGCTCTTCTGCTTACTGAATTTCTCTGCTCTCCTTGGAGACTGACACCCCTCCATCCCTCTTGTCACAGACCAGCTTTCTGACTGCTTTTCTGCTGGATACATTCACTTTAGATGATGTTACAAGGAGAAGAAAAAAAAAAAAAGCCTTCTGAAGTAGTCTTTATCTGATGGATGCTTAGACGATGAAAATAAAGGATTCTGCTACTGCCAGCACACACATATTTCCTGGAACTTTGTATTTAATGGGGTCGATCTGCTTTAAATATCCAAAACATGCGCTCTGCAGCTCTTTTGGTAGGAAGTTTCTGCAACAAAAAACATCCTGTTTTGGGGAGGGTGCTTGCAGCCGGGGAGACTACTCCATTAACCAGGGGGGAACTCAGTGCTTCTGATATTTATTCAGTTTATTTATCCTGCATACATACATTATACCCATGCTAAGGTTGCAGGGGAACCACTTAGGAATTGCCAGGCTGAAGGTTGCCCAGGCGGCTGAACTCTGCTTCCTCGCACGCACACTGGTGCTGCAGTAGTGAGAAGATGTAATTACAGAAAAAAGACCTTTTGAGCGCTGCCCCAGAGGGAGAGAGGCAGACGGGTCCCGTGCTAGTTTTAGCCATAATCCTCCTGCACAGGCACAAACCCTCCTCACCTGCACAAGGATGAAGATCTTTGGGCAGGGAATAGCTCTTCCCTGAAAACCGGTGTGACACAGGAGGTCCACAGGGGAGAGGGTTGTAGGCACCACTAAGCCAAAGAGCTGCTCGGATCCTTATCAACGTTTACAGACGTCCCTGCTGAAAAAAGCTATGGAGACACCAGAATGGTGCACAAGGAAGCAGCTTTTTCCAGCTGTTCTCCAAACAGGCTGCAAACGCGACTCCCTCCCATCAAGATCAGCTTTTCCATTCAACCGCTGATGAATCATGGTGGCTGGTATCTCACCTGGTGAACAGCCCAAGAGCAAACATCCTGAATGTTTTTGTTCAGATAAGGCTGAGCACAGCCAGGATTCCTAATGGCACAGGCAAAGTACATATTGCACACGTAAAGAAGAACAGACCCAGATACTGCCAGGTACTTTCCTGCAAGCTTGTCTGAATGTGAACGTTATTAAGAGTAACCAGAGAACATGCTCAGCTGCTAATTCAAAAAGTTAAGCATTTGAGCCGTTTAAAATAAATTCTTGCACAGAGCAGAAGAGTGGCTTAGCATGATTTCAAAACTAATCCACTCCAAAGATGCCTTCAGACTATTTTCTCTACTGCTGGGTGAAAAAGTTTGAAGTTCCTATTTTATAAYGCAGTAATCCTAGAACATTGCCTGGCTTAATCCTTCACTTTGCTACAGTACTTGGTCCAGCTGTTTCAAGAGGACCTAAAGCTGTCAGTCCTAAAAAATCTTTTTCCAGTTCTAACCCACAGTCTTGCAATTAATGTGAAAGGATTTTAATATGGCTCAACCAGCTGGAGGTTTATGATGAGATATTCTCATGCTGGGGCAAAATGACCTTACTATACAAAGGTCTAACATGCAGGGTATCTTATACCAACACTTTGATCTCTTTTAGTTTTTCCTATGTAATATTTTAAATCACTTTAGAAACAAGTAGTTGATACTGTTTTTTTCTTTGCAAAGAAATCAGTTGTTCAGTCATATCCTCAGGTTTGCATAGTCCAAAGAGCTGCAGTTCTTTACGCCAGCCGAGCATGTGGCTGTCATTGATCTTCAAGAGAAAAATCACTATATTTATTTGATAAATAAATCTACAACTAATATTAGGATATCACTTTATAAGTGATTCATCTCTATACATATGGCTTGCTCCAACACTTGCTTACAAGTGTTATCAGAACAGGGGTTTGGGAATTGCAGGCTTGTAAATCAATTTAGCTTTGTGATAGTCCTTTCCCTTACCTTTCTTCTAGATAAATAGAGGCCATATTTAGGGCTTGGTAATGGTTGTGTAGGTTCAGTGCATTTCCAGTAATGGAAATAACAAAACCCAGGCTTATAAAAGAAGCCTCAGGACTGGGTAAATACAAAATAACTCATGAATATTGGACAGCTTGTTCCGAAATGTGGAACTACAGCCCATCAGTGCATAAACAAGCAAGCAGAGCCAAGCAGGCTGGAAAGCAGCCTTCAGAGGAAGAAATGGAGCAGCTCAGCCAGGTTTCGGATGCAAGCTACTCGGGGAGCCGGGTGCCACATCAGCATGATGCAAACCAGAAGGGAAACAAGTTATAAAACGTATCAGGGAATAAAAATATTTGTTCCCCAGTTCACCTTCGTGGTGGGCTCAAATTTGCACCACTTGTCATATAAGTCAAGAACAAGACACGTTCATGAATACTTCCTGAACTGCAGAGCTGAACTGCCAGGTAAATATCACAACCCATGGGTTTTTTTTCCGTGCAAACTTTTTTGCTCCGGCTCGGAGCACATTTGCTTTACTGCATTGTACATGCAGCTGAAAGTTAAGCCAACCAACTCTAAAGGATTTCTTTTTTTTTTTTTTTTTAAATAGCAGAAGTAATTAATCTGCTTCAGAGAATGAATCAGCCTTTTCTGAGCTAGAAAGGCACAAAGGAGGAGATTGTTGCTGTTTCTGGGGCGGGAGGGAGGCTTACTCACACAACCAACGCAGCGGAGGCAGCCGCCCAGGGTCCACAGCTGTGGGCAGCAAAGGGGGCAAAACCCCAAAGCTGGACCCCAGAACCCCCCGGTGCCACCCTGTGCACCTGAGGGACCCGCTGCACCGGAGGGAATGAGCTCGGCCTCGGGCAGCAGCGCTGCAGCGCGGCTGGAAGGGACGGGCCAGTGCAAAACTAATGGGATGGCGTGGGCTGGGCGGCTCTGCCTCTCCTCCCGCAGCCCCCCGGGTCGCAGAGCCAGCCCCTTCACCTGCACAGGGGCTGCACCTGCTCCTCGGAGTAAACTCTTTGGCAGCAGGGACCATCCTTTTATTTAGGTGAAGTACCTTGATCTGGGCCAGGCGGTGGAAAGAGCTGATTTGCCACGGCTTGGTTTCTTGGCAGGCTGTGGGAAGAAAACCATTGCTCACAAAAAGCTGCTACCTTGTACTATGGGAACTTCTGTTTCCACCTGGGGCCTCTGTCAGAAAATAAGGCTAACGCTTAGCTCGCTGCTTTCAGCGAACGCCATGCAATGACTTAACAGAAAAGCAGGACCGACGAGGAGTAGACAGTTCCCAGAGAGGGGAAACCAGCACAACAGAAGCAGCACGGAGACAGCTGCCTTATTAAAAATAATGCAATTTAACTGACAGAGCGGAAGGTAAAGTTATTCCTTAGCTACACCGACACAAACAGAGCTGCTCACCAAAGTTATAAATAAATAAATAGAAATTTCGGCATCCTCATTCATCAATTTGGAGAGAGGAAAGGGGCTCTGCTGCAGCCCGGGGCTGCTGCCGCTTCCCTCCCTTCATCCCCTCCGCCTGCCGGGGCAGGTTGGGGAGAGGCCGTGTCTCCAGCAAGGGCCGAGCTCGCCGTGCAGCCCCTGGGACGGGGACGGGGCTGGGGCTGGCACGTCCCCCTGCACGGCACTGGCCCTGCCGGGGGGCGAGGGGGGCAGGCGGCCCCGACTCCCCGCGGAGAGGCTCACTGGAGAGCAGACGGGAGCGGAGCAGACCTGCGGGTCCCCAAATTCATCTGACCTCCACAAGGGCAAAATCACCAACATTTTCCATTTTAAACTACAACTAAATTTAGAGGTTTTATGGTTGCAGGGTGCCTCCTTTCCCACACTTTCTTGGAGTGATCTCCAAATTCCTCTGCTGTCCTTGTTTGTTAAAACGTGACTCAGCTCTCCCAGCTGGAAATGTGGGGACCAACACAGTCCCGAGGTGGCCTGCTGCCATTAGTGGTGTCCTGCTTCGGCATTAACCATCAGCTTGGGAGCAGCAGAGGCAACAGAAGGCTTTGCAAGTCAGATTTGGGGAGAAATCAGTGTTACTGAACCTGTGGGTACTCTGTAAGCTGCTATGCAACCTATCAACTGGAGTTTCTCTCAGGTCCCTTTTGGGAAAGTCCTCCCAGCACCAAGGATTGACTGAGGACACCTGCACAACAGACTTTAATGGAGCAGCAATACAAAGAGCAAACTCCTCCTCTGCCCTTAAACATTGCCCCAAATGAATATGATATACACCTCAGCCGAGGCAAAATAATGCCCATGGTAAGAAAAACAAATGGGAAGTCAATGCAAAATAGCACCACCTGGTGACACCTACTATAACCATGCCCAGTTCAACATTGCGCCCTACCAACTACAAAATTTGGCAGCTCTTCATTTGCCTTTACTTTTTTTATTGGACATAGGGCTGGAGCAATGTCCCTTCTGAAGTGAGCTGTTACTTTTAGAATACTAAAACATTTTGGAATTGGCTGAGTGACTCCAATGCTGGGCTGAGGACTTCATCCACTGGCRCTCAGTCCTCCTTCTGCCTTTGCCCAACCACCTTTATCAGCTCAGTAGGTTTCCCAGAGCACCTTGAAGTACACCATGAAATGGTACAGAGCTTTTTGCAAACACTATGGCTTGCTTAAGATTTTCATTGATCTGTGGCTTCAGCATTCCCAGCACTTTGAAATGTCGGCTCAGGTATCAAACTAGTAGAAACAGCTGAATCTGTGAACAATACCTGTTCATTACATCAAATAGAAAAACTATCACGCTACTAGACCCTCTCCAAATGCTTTCCGCAGATGTGAAAGGCTAGGCTGACAAAATGGCAGCAAATGTTCACCTGCCACATTGTACAACCGCTTACTTTTAACTGCAGCCACTCTTGTAGATGCCAGGCTGGGACTCAGGAGCTCATGAACTCCACACACCCTCTGCCTATTTGTTTCCACATTCAGTTCCATAAAATTGGTTCCTCGTCTACCACTGATGACATCTGGTAGCAATCATAAGGTTTGGCCATTGCTCACTAGTTATTTTTTCCTAGGAAAAAGGAACCAGACGATACTTGCCGTTGATGAGGATCCTGAGTGGCACTGAGAAGTCGCACAAACATAGCAAAACCTTTTTTGAAGCATTCCCATCTTGCGCTTCATTCCAGTTCGTACAGCACGCCTGCAGAACTGGAACAACTGAAATGCTGTGACAACCCCACACCAGACCTACCAGCACAATGCCACCCTCCGTTAGAAGGAGAAAGCCAAGGCTCAAAATTTGACGTAACTTTTTTCCTTCTCCTAATTTGGTCTTAGGATCTCGGTTGACAGCACGGGACCCAAGAGCTCTCTGTATAATTAAAATACAGATTGTTTGCCCGCTCTCAGTGCTTTTTCTGGCCACTGGGAGATGAAGGCAGCCTCTGCAGCACAACGCTCGCAAGCACTGTATGATAAACTGCTGCACATGCAATGCTGAGAAACACTGGAATAAACTTGAGTTTGGTGGATAATACCAAAGGGATTATAACATATTAGGTCAGAAGCACGTAGTCATTCTCAAGCCTCCCTCCTGCACTGAACACCAGGGATACCACGCTGCAGGGCTGTACCTAGCTTCTGCAAAGTATGTAGCTATTTTTCACCTAGTTAGATAAAAAGCCATGTACAATGTTAATGAATAGAACAGGGATAACTCCTTGTGCTGAGTTTGTCTGCACCTACCGATTGCAGTATTTTGCACCGAGAAGAGCTGGATTTTTTCAGTGCCACTGTGTGATCCTGTGAGTTGACTTTGTTGATTCAGTGGGTGGTAGGTAGACCTTATTGCAAATATTAAGAGTAAGGATATTCAACTGGGAGTTAAATCTGAGCTCAGATACGAGCACTGAGTTTGTATGAAGTTCCCCCAACTGGTTCAGCTCTACGAATATTGTTCACCGGCTAATCTATGGCATTGTGTGCTACCCACTGCCGAATTACTCCCATCTTCATGGCTGGTTACGGTACAATGGTGGGATTAAAAATCTCTCATCAACAGAATAATCGTTGCAGAAAAAAAAAAATAATTGAAGACATGGAAGTAAACGAGGGGGAAAGAGGGACAAAATGCAACTTAGTTTGCTTTGATAGGAACAATTTTCTACTCAGTTGCTCTGGGGAACCTATCCGGCATTCCTGGCACACAAGGAAGGGGTAGAGTTCAGCTTCCAACACATTTGAAGCACAGCCACTTGCTATGCAGCTCACAGTGAAACCGGGAGTTAAGTCACAAAAGATGAAAATTTGTAATAAATAGGGTACAGACCTAAAAGGATCAGACAGCCAGTCCCACAGAAGGGGTCAGTCTGAGTTTGGCAGGGGTCACTACCGAAAGCGAGGGAGACCTCATCCTACTTCACCTCTCCCTTCACAACAGATGGAGTGGGAGAAAGCTGGCAGAATACCGCACCAGCACAGAGCATGGGGATATGCGATAAAAACCGGATTAATAAGAGGGCTGGAATAAGATAAATTCGACAGCAGATAACAAAAGTCAGACGGACACCTGGGGATGAAAATCCCAACTTCCCACCCTCATCATAGGACAGGAGGAGCCCAAGGAGAAGGTCAATCGCCATACCTACCAGGTGAGGTATTTATTTCTAGGTGAGGTGTCAAAGCACGAGAGGCACCGGACGGACCTCTGAGCCTCGCAGCTCTGCTCATCCATGGGGAAGTCGGAGAGCGAGAAGCTCTCCCCAGCGCAGGACTGCTGGGGATCAGCAGAAGCCAGAGCCTGCTTCATGAAAGCAGATGGCAAGTTCTAGCTTGTTTGGCATTGCACAGCGAAGAGAAAAGCATGCAACTCCTATTTCTATACTGGTAAGAGAGAAAAGCATCAGACTGGGAGAACTAAGCAATCACAGTGCAAATACAAAGTAAGAGAAAGCCATATATTGGGAAAAAAAATTATAATATCAGTTCAGTAAAGTTCTGAAACTTCCCCTTCCCAGGAGACTGGGAACAAATGAATTACAGTGGTGTGCAATAAGGCGTAATATCATTCAGTGCTTAGATTTGCTGACCTGCCAGGTCCCTTCCTGTCCTACATTTAGATTATCTTTTACACAATGGGTCTTGTACACTGCTTACATTTTTGAAGCAAAATTCTTGGACAACAGCCTAGAATGCGATTATTAACTTATAACAGGACAAAAAAAAAATCACATATGCTCATAGGTTCCTGCGATCCCCCCCCCCCGCCCCGCCCCCGCAATTTTGGCAGCCGCTGCTCCTCTGTGTAGTGGAAAAACAAGCTTAAGGGGATGGAAGAGAAATGAGATTAGTGGCCAGACAGCCCAAATTCTGAGCAAGTTCAGTAGGACGATTGCAACCTTACTGCAACTCTGCTGACTCCAACTTTTCTTTTTAACTGACTTAGACCAGAAGTTTCCTCGCAGTCTACCAGGGAGCCTGACGTGTTTTGCAGCCAGCAGGTTTACAGAGAAATTCCCCAGTCTTAGGAATCCGAGAAAAATGACATACAGTTCACAATGCCAATCTGGTACAGGGAAGGAGGACCATGAACACCGTTTTGGGGTATTTCTCCTAAGATCAGTGTATCCGAGCACTCCTTCCCCACCCCCAAGCTCTGGAATTCAGCTCTGGGTGCTGATTTTGCAAGAAGCCACTTCATCATTGCAGAGCTATTGAGCAAAAAGGAGGATGAGGCATGAGAGAAGTATGTGAGTAAACCCGGGCAGGACTTGGGAGACCTTGTCCGAAAACCACTGGGTAACAGAATCTTTCAAAATAAAAGCCTAAAACCAGCTCAGGCCCGTGAGCAGACACAGCAGCCATATGCTATATGCTAGGAGATGCGCTGTCACAACCAGGCACAGCAGGACCACATCCCACCTGCACATCCCACCGTCACATCTGCAATCTGGACCATGTTGCACCTTCACATCATACCATTGCAACTGCAATCAGGACCATGTCGCACCTATACATTGCGTAGTTGCACCTGCGATCTGAACCACATCCAGCCTGTACACAGTATCTTTGCAACTGCAATCCAGACCAACTCCCACCTGTATGTTGCATCGTCGCACTTGCAATCTGGACCTCGTCCCACCCATACATTGCACTGTTGCATCTGCAATCCGGACCGACTCCCACCTATCCGATGTCCTGTCAAACCGGCGGTCGGGACCACGTCCCAGCGATGCGCTCTACTGTCACACCTGCAGCCCAGCCCAGGTCCCACCTATGCCTCCCTACCGTCGCACCTGCAATCCCCCCGCCGCTCAGCCAGCACCTCTCTGCAGCGCCGAGCAACACCTCCGAGCAGCCTGCGGAGCTGGCGGGGGCCTTTCCTCCCTTGATACCAACCCCGTCTCCCCGGCTGGGAACGGGGGAGAGSCGGGGGGAGGATGCCGAGCCGGGCTGCAACCCCGGGAGGGGGGGGATTCAGCCCAACTTCTCCCGACCGAGAGGACCCCGCTCCCGCCGTCGCCCCCGGCGGGGCTCAGCCTTACCGCGGCGGCCTCCTGCGGGCGGGGGGCGGCGAGACGCGGCGCGGCGCGGCGGGCGCAGCGACCCTCCGCCGGCGCCCGCAGCCGCCGGGCTCTGCCCGCCCGCGGGAGCCGCGCCCGGTTCCGGGGCGGAGCGCGGGCGGCGCGGCGGGGCGGGGGGTCCGGAGCGGCCCCGCCGGAGAAGTTTCTCCCCGCCCGGCTAGGGGTCCTGCCGCGCCGCCCCCGCCTCGGCGCCCTGCCGGGGGTATCCCCGACGGCAGCCCCGGCCCCCTCCCGCGGGTTCGCCCTGGCAGAGGTCTGGGCAGAGCCTCCCCGGAGGAAGGGCCCTCCCCGGAGCCAACGCGCTGCGTCCCCCTCGCCGCCCCCCTCGCCGCAGAGGGGTCCTGACCCCCCCCCGGGAGGGATCCCCCTTCCTCCTGTCGCCCGTGGGCATCCTGGAGGCAAGCGCTGCCTCCCGCCCCGGCAAGAGGCGTTGTACAGCCCGAGCTGCTCATTGCCCCGGCGTCTGCACCCCGAGCCCGGCGTGGGGTCCCTCTCTGTGCCGGGAGGGGGCTTGAATCCACGGCCCGGGGCTGGGAGGTGAGTGGGGAATCACGAAAGCTGGGGACAGGATACCCAGGCGCTCAGAGACCCAAGGGACCCTGGGCCCTCTTCTAGGGACCCTGCGCCCTGATGTCTGCAATTTAAGCGCTTCAATTTATGCATCTGTGAAAAGAGGGGAGGGATGCCCTTGCCTTTAGCAAAATGCATCAGCTCTACAGATGAGCAGTGAAACGGTGGAGTTAAGCCTACATATTATCAGCCAAGTGGGGAGAGTTTGGTGGAAAAGTTTGTTTCCCTTCGTGGGTCAGGAGTGCTGTCTCCTATAGGCATTAGGGGCCAGACTCAGTTCTGGTTTCAGGCAGAGCCACTCAGCTTTGCCACGTGGAGGGGAAACCTGGCAGGGAAAATCATGGGTGGGGGAGAGGGGCATAGCTGATGTAAAAATCATGATAAAGTGTTGTGCAAAGGGCTGCTGCAAGCCTGTGAGAGCCGAGCTTAGACCACTGAGTGTGATTACAGGAGACTGGAGGATAGTTACAGGGTAAGAACACAGTGCTGAGCATCTCTGAGACTTCAGATTGGAAAATGAGACCTGAGATTTTACTGTTTGCTTGTAAAACACTCCTCTGTTTTTAGTGGAAGAGGAGAGAAATGAAGGAAGACTGCATCTCTCAGGGATGGCAGTTAACCAGCGTGGCTCATCAGTTCTTCTTTTACTCAAAATAAATGTTTGTAATTGGTATCTTATGCAATACTCAGGTGGGTACATAGTTTGTTTTACAAATCTACACAGCAGGAAAAATGGATGTGTCCCCTGGAATCTTTCTCTGAGGGTATAAACCTGATTTTGAAAGAGCTATTTGTTATTTAGGAAATAGTAATTGTCTTTTGCTGCTGCTGCTGTTTTTGCTTTAGCCTTTTTTCCTTCTCTGCAATTTTTTGCTACTTTGGTGTGTGAAGAGGAACAGGGAACCCAAATCTTTCGTCCTCGAGTGCATTTTTCTTCTTTGCCTTTGTTCCCTTTTCATCCTGGGGCAGCCCTGGCACGTGAGCAGGGTTGGCAGCGTGGAAGGCAGGCAGGACACCTTTCTCCTGGCCGTGATGGGACCTGTGGGGCTTCCCCTCATGCTGCCTCRTGCATAAGCCTATTTCAGGCTTTTTCAGCTTGAGGTTTGTGGCCTCTCTCCCACATGGTGGCTGTGTGTGCTGGGGCACTTGGCCAGTGGATCCTTATCAGCTATGTCCATAGGACCATGGGGTAGCAGGGAGGCTGGGGGACTGTGTTACGTGCAGGAGACCTGCAGCTCACCGTGACCTTGTACTCGGGGCAGATAAGAGACAGCAAGGGAGCTCTTCCCCTTCCTCCGTGTGTCGCTGCTTTACTCATCCTTACCCTAATGCCTGACACTTGTCAGTCATGCTTTCTGACCTGGACATGAGGGGGACAGTACACACGGCCCTAAAAATTGCTTATGGAAGATAAATTATAACTGCTGGGCTATAAAGGCTCTCACCGTCATGTAGGAGTGAAGAGCAAAGCTCAGCAAAGACAAGGCAGGAGAGAAAATGAAATTCTGTGTAAATGCCCCTCATTTTCACCAAAATCCCTTTTGACCAAAGCAGATATGAGCGTGGGGGTGAACAGTGAACACACAAATGCTCCTTTGTTGGGATAAAGCCGCATTGTGCATGTGTGTCCAGAGCTGGATGCACACGTGATGTGGCCGAGGGGATTCAGGAGCTGATTTGCTTCCCCGGACCTGTATCTGCAGTGTGCTTTGCACCTTGAAACCTTGCATCCTCAAAAAGCAGGCTGAACTCTCCCTGGGTTCTTCATCTGCCTGCCTGGAGGGGGTGTGATCACTGAAGGTGCTGTTGAATGTCTATCTGAATTGCCATTTCTGTTTGGTGCTATCACTGCCAATAATATCAGAAACGGGTAAATAGAAGTCCATGGACCAAATTGTCCTTTGGTTACATCATGAGACACTTTTTCTCTTCTAATCCACAGCTGGCTGGTTTTTTTGTTTTGGTTCAGGCAAAAGAGCTGATGACAAGTCTATTTTTGTTCAACAGCACCCTTGTGCTGGTCCTCGGTTCCTTGGTCCCACAGCAAAAGGGATGGAAAGAAACACCACTGCAGCTGGAAGATGGGGCTTTGAAGCTCGGGGGATTGTTGCCATGGCTGGATTGAGCTCTTAAAAAGCAACTTTTTCAGTGGAACAAGCTACTTCCAAATCACTCTTAGCTTGTATTGCTCTGTGTTCTCACTACCTACATTAATACAGAATAGAATAGAATAGAATAGATTTCAGTTGGAAGGGACCTACAATGATCATCTAGTCCAAATGCCAAATATTTGCATCAAAGTTTTTTTCTTCTGATCTCTTTTTTCTTGCTGTCCTGGGATCCACATCGGGTTTCTGATATTTTACCTACAGTTGTGCCCTGCCCCTCAGGAGGACTGAGACATTTATTTGGGGCTTATGACATGAAGGCAGGGCTGCAGTAGAGCTCAGGAATGTCTGAGAGACATGAATGTTTGTGCGGACATTCCTCTTCCTACCAATTAGCTGGGTTTTAGATAGAGATCTGCCATGCCGAGAATGTCATTACTGCACAGCTGCAGGAATTGTTGTCCCAAGGTCTGATGACGAGAGCTGGTTTTGTGTTTGTCCCTGCTCGGATTAAAGCGGGACTCGTTTCCAGCAGTAGTGGAGGTTAAGAGCATGTACTGCACAGAAGGATCCTGATCTTTTGTTTCTTCACTTCAGCCCTTTGCAATACTTACAGCGAAGGTCAGAACACAGAAGAAAAGTGCTTTTTTGTTTTTGAGTCGCGAAGTGGTGGCAGCGGTTGAGTTTTCCTGAGGGAGGGGCCCCGGGAGAGTTAAGAGCCTCAAAGATGAAGATATTATCTGTAATATCAGGCGCACAATAATCTTTGTGTTTTAGTGTTCCCTGAACCACAGGAGATTAAGTAAGAACACTGGGGAGCAATCTAGTCTTTGTAAGTCAATAATGGTGCATACATACACGAGGATTTAGATACACATTTTCAGTTGTTGTAATGGGAGGAAGATAAAAAAAAATCATTTATGAAGCCTAGAGACACAGTATGGGTGAAATGCCTCAGATTGTGTAATTTAGATAAAGACTCGCTGTTGTCCTATTATATAATGTATCTAAGCACAGTCAATTTTTCTAAGATGTTTTCAGTCATTCTGCCTCATATTTTGTTTTGTTACAGACGACACTCGGAGAGCGAGAAAGTCCTTTGTTTCATAAGGGCTCATCTGCTCCTCTTGCCTGCTCTCCACTTGAGAGCGGTTTTTTCTCCATGTGCCATCATGTTTATTGCCCCAGCAACAGCGATTGCATCTCAAACATGATTTCAAAGAGGCTAAAAGCTTCTAGAACAAATGCCCACTGCAGTTAAAGTAGAGGCTAAAGTCTCCATCCCCTCACCCTCAGATTTCTACCTAATACACACGATGGCAATTTAGGATTAATGGCTGGGTTTCCCATGTAATGGATTTTTAAAGCACTGTAGTTCTGGCACTGATGTATTCAGGCACACTCAAAACGTGGACTAACGGGACATAATTTTGTACTGATTCAGTGCTCTGGCCTTCCTATAAATCTCTTACTCCTCAGTCTGCCTGGTACTCTTCCAGGTACACAGCAAAGCCACGCTTGCTGTCACTTGCCATGGATAAGGGAACCGGTTACAAACTCAGGAGAGAATATTCATCCAGGTATCCCCTTCACTGGTGGGATACACATCTGTCAGCCAAACTGGGGGTACAGGTGATGTGTGGCTCCCTGCCCCTATCTCGTATCCAGATGGCGTGAAGATTTCTCAGTCTGCCAGAGCTTGGAAATGTTTCCAGCTCTGGCAGGAAAGCCTTCTGCTTTTATGTCCGGCTTGCTGGAGTTCAAGTCCCCACTGCTAATAACTCAGCTAGGAGCATCCTTTGAAATGCTGTGTGTAATTCTYGCTAATTCCCAGCATGGTGAATTTAAAGTGGAACAGATGCTGAGAAGGGGAATGCTAGTGGTGGTTTACAGCGTGAGATTAAAAGACTTTGGCTGATATAGCGTAACAAAATGAGGGTTGAGAGGGGACGTGATCGTCTCTGAGTATTTCAGGAAAGGTGTCAGTGCCACGCAGGAGCAAAATCCCCCCAGCTATTCAAGCGTGTGAACTATACTGGCACAAGAACAAATGGGTGTTAATGAGAAATGAACACATTTACACTGGGGAAGAGAACAGGTTTTTTAATGGTCAGGAAAGTGATATCTCTGTCGAGATGAAAGGCCAAAAATCCTAGGCTGAGTTAAAAGGGAGCTTCATTGCTTTATGAAAAGTGATTGAAGAGGAGTTTGCCTGCAATAGCAGATGCCAGTTTCAGTGACCACAAAGGGGTTTGGTCCTAAATTCTCCTTTCCTTTTACTTAAACATCTTTCTGTAGCCTGAAGGAATGAAGAAAGGCTGTGATATACAGTTTTGCCCTCCCATTTTGGGTAGTGATCAAGGACAGCTGCTCTTGCAACGTGGGGTGGGGTGCTGTTGGATAGGTCACCCCTTCTTTGGTTCCCTCCTCATTCCTCAGATACTCATGTCAGGCTCAGCCTACATCTCATGCCTTGGTTGTGGTTCGCTGGTGGCTTCCTTTCTCCCTTTGCATCCTGTACGGCCGGTGTGTTTCATACACTTTGAGACGGAAGGTGAAGGTTCATGGCCTATGTAGGTTTGACTGTCTTTTGTAATGGAAACTCCCTCCATCAACCTTGGATGACCAATCCACAGCCACAGGAAGAAAGACCAACCAGCTTAAGACGTGTGTTACAGGGACTAGTTATAGCCCAATTACTACATTAATGACACAACTCCTACCTCTTTGCCCTCCCCAGAATACTGGAGGTGCAGATACGGCAAAAATAATGTTACATTTCTGGGAAAGGATTTTTACAAATTCTTGGGCTCTACAAGTTGTTGGGCACTGTGGTTGGATCCAGCAAAACACAATACAGCTATTTAGTGTCTTCTCCAGCAAAAGAATTAGAACCTCAGAAAAAACTAGTAGAAGAAAAGTTTAAGGCAAATAACAAGAGATGATTCCTCACACAACATGACATAAGTTGTGAAACCCTGCTGCAGGATGTTGTGGACATTAAAAATCATTGAAGACCAATTCATGGAAGAAAAATAGACTGTGGGCTATTAAGATAATACTTCTGGCTCTGGAAGTCCCTAAGCTGCAAAATGCTGGAGGCTGAGGCGGTCTTATGGGTGGGTATCATTATATGCTGTACTTAGGACCAGCGACTGCGAGGCATCTGGTTTGGCCACTTACAGAGACTAAATGTGGGGYTAGTTGGATGGAGACTTTGTTGTGGCCCAGTACATCTGGTCTTATGTTTTTGGGCTTTCTTCCAGCCTGCTCCTCATAGGTGGAGGTAGCCCTTCACCATCTGCAGAGCCTGGTTCACTCTCCATTCTTTGAAACAATGTCTGCAAAAGTCTTAGCTAAGTGACTTAGCAAAAGACTGATTAAAAAGATACGATGTCTGCAAAAGGCTGTCTCACTTCTTCCCCAGAAGGTCTTTGTTCTGGTTTTGGGCAAAGCATGGGATTTTTTGTTTCCAGAGGCAGCTTGGTGCTAAGCTAGCACTGACTTAGCCAGGTTGCCTGAGCTGGTGGAAGGATGGAAGTACCATGGCAGGGGAAGGCATGGTTCCTTCTCCTTTAGGATCATTATTTCCACTGTCCTAGCTTGCCGAGAAGCAGCATGTTCTGCATGTTAAGTATCAACATGGCACCGAATTTCATGCGCAGTTTTGATAAATAAAATCTGTGTTCTAAGCGAAGGCACTCAGACAGAGCCCCTTTGTAAGAGTGAGACTTAGACCTAGTGTGTGTCTTTGGGAGAAATGCAGAATTCATTTTGGGGAGGGAAACTGATACAAACAGCAGGCCATTTTCCTCTACAAAGGCTCTCTTTCAAAGCTGGTGCATGCAGCAGAACAAAGGCTGACCCCATAATCTGTACTCAACAATAGCTTGGAATATTTGATAATTTGGCTATTGTACATGCATACATCATGCTTGGCCGTAAATAAATAAGGCCATGGTTGGAGCCACTGTGAGGCTATAGTCAGCCTGTTTCCCATTACCATTCTGGTTTCAAGGAAATGCTTACTTTGTGTCTCTGCCTTCTCCTGGCCAAGCTAAGTCCATCTAGCCACCGAGGCCAAAGGGTCTCAATTTCAAGCCCAACAACAAAGACACAAAAGATTTTGCCACCATTTTAGAGAAAAATTCTTTATTGATGCTAAACTGGTTCATCACTTCTCTCTCCTATCCCTGTAACTTCTGTTTCTCTTAAGGACCTTTTCTTGGCTGAATTCATGGCCAACAAACAACTAGCCCAAGAAGAACTTGGGCCTTACAAGTAACTTGAGGCCCATGCTATGGTAAATGTATAGACTAACTCTCTGCACTTCCGTTCCTTATGTGTAAAAGGAGGAAGATACAACTTCTAAAGCCTATCCTTAGATGCCTGAGATACTCCAACAATAGAATAGTGGCACTTGCTCAAGCACGTAAAGCAGTGGTAGTATGCAGATTAGTGACAGTTTTTATAAGTTGTCTGCAAAGTTCTGTTGGGTTGTAACATATTTGCTCCGTTCAATTTGTGGTTATGCTCATAATGCAAGGAAAATTTGCGTTGCTGTACTGGAAACATAGAAAACCACTGGCTTAAGACACAGTGTGTTTGCAATGTAAACATTCGAGCCTTTGTTAATATAATTGGCTGTAACTGGAGAACAAAGCAACCAGAGTGAGACTCTTGCAAAATCATCAGTTGTTTTACTGGGTGAAACAATTTTTACTTGGATGCTTTGATCACATTCAGTTCATTGATTAGCATTAGGCAAGAGTTTTTGCAGTGGCAGTTGTCAGAGCTTGGCATGAATGACTTGTCTCCTATGGCATAACGTCACATGGCATAACAACACATAAACATTTTCTAATAACGTCAAAATCTTTGTGTATGTTTCAGTATTCAGGCCAAGAACAGAGAGATCTGTTCCAGCAGAAGAGTTGATGACGTATATGACTCAGTACATGGCATTGCCTCTAAATACATAAACACTTGACTACCATCAGCATTTACTCTGATGCTTTGTGACATTCCTATAAACTGGCCTTTTTTTTTTTTTTTTTTTAGTATTTTGTTGTTTTTTGTTTTTTTGTTTTTTTTTTTTTTTTTTTTTTTTTAGTATTTACTATTTGCATTCCTCAAATATTGTGAATACACATGGTGATGAAGGGGCAGATTTTCTGGAGAACTCAACAGCCAGGTCCCTTAGGATGGGGGTCTAGAAAAGTATAAGAAAACTATATGGGAAACTTCAGACTGTCCTTGGAAAATTGGTAGAAAAGAATAACAGCGGATTAAATTAGTGGGCAAAGGGGTAAATATAAAAGGAACAATCAATCAACCTATCAAAGGAAGCCGCTTCCATGGATTAATGACTGGTTAAAGCATATGAAGCAAAAAGTTTTCACAACTGAGAAGGAATGGACTAATAGACTGCTATAGTGATTTATCTTGGGTTGCTTTTCTGTGTGTTCATAAGTGATCTGGAAGAGGAGTGAATAAGGAAGTGACAGCAGTTCCTGATGATACAGGGTTTACTGAGAATAATAAAAATTAAAACTGACAGTAAAGATTAACAGAAGGATCTCATAATGGTTATTGGCTGAATGGTAGAATAGCAGATGCAATTCACGTACTTAAGGAAAACAAGACAATCCTAACCATGCACAGCGGTGAGGTCTAAAATTAGCTATTGCCACTCAGAAAGAAGAGCTTAGACTCATCATGTATAACCCTATGAAAATGTCAACTCAAGGCTCAGCAGAGAGAAAATGGCAAATCAGATGTTAGGTATTGTTCAAACAGGAAAAGAGCACAAAAGAGAAAACATAACAAGCTACTCTAGAAATGTTTTGCACTCATGGCGAGGATGCTGCACACCCAGAACAGTGCATGCAGTTCTTAACTCCCTTGCTGAAAAAAAAAAAAAAGCTGAAGTAGAAAGGATGTGGAGAAAGGCAACAGGAATGGTAAAAGGAATAGAACCGCTTCCCATGAGAAGACTTTTTACTGCCTAGAAGGAGGGATGATTGAAAGGGTCTGTGGTTGAGGCTGCAATGTCATAAGTGCAATGGAGAAGGTGAATAGAGAACAAAATCATTCACTTCTTTCCCCCAAATGAGAACCTGGGGTCATAAAATGAACTCATTTTTTCAGTAACGCATTTTTTAAACAAACAAAAGAAAGTACTTCTTTACACAGTCTGGCATTAAACTGCAGAGCTCACTGTTCTGGTGTAGATGCTGAAGAATAAAGGGCTTCAAAAAGTGGTTAGAGAAATTCAAGGGAGAAAAGTCCACTGAGGCTATTAATCATAAAGATCCAATACAAACTGTGGATCAGAAAGCCCATAAACTGCACATGGATTAGAAAAGTTTTGGGATTAGCATGCCATGTCCTTATTGCCTAAGTGTTCGCTGCTATCAGAGACAGGATATGGTCCCATACTGTCCATGGGGCATGCGTGGTCCCRCAGTTAGGTGTTCTTGCCTTTTCCCCCTGAGCTGTAAAGAGCTCAGTAAACTGGGTGCCAAGCTTGTTTTAAAAACTGACCTTCAGATTGGTGCTAGACCTTGAAACTCTGACTTTTCCAAGGTTACAGAGGAAGATGGCAACAAAGTCTGCAAGAGCACTCAGATCTCCTGTGTCCCCATGGGATTATGTACCACGGGACAAGGCAAACCAGTCTGCCTCCCCAGAGGAGAGGGAGAACAGTTCTGCTTCTGTTCTTTGCAATTAAAGTACCACTTAATCATTTGCTAACATTTCCAAAGCAATTATCCCCTGCCACTGACAGGTTTTGAGCTAATTGTGGTACAGAGAAGCTGCCTTTTCGGAAACATCTGAAGACGGCAGTCACAAAGCTGATGTGGCAGGGAGTTTCCATAGCTTGCTCTCGCTGCACAAAGGTTTGCTTCTTATGACTCAGCCACTAATGTGACTTGGTTACACATCAGAAAACTGCTTGAAGAAAAGACTAATTTTGAGTTGAATTTGATTAAGATCTGGACGATGGAGCTGGGGCTGAAGCTCAGAGCTGGGTTTAGCGGTAGGATGGGGTAAGGAAAACCAACAGCTTTCCGCATCTCACTGGTGTGAGCTTCTGCTTTCATAATAAACCCTTCTCTCCTTCCAGCCTCACAACAGCTGCACTGAGCCCCAGGGGTTTGTCTTAACCTCAGAAAGCAGTGGTATTTAGCCCTAGAGCCTGCTCAAGGGACCTGCCTGCCTGTGTTCTCGGCCACATATGGACTGACGTGCCCCCTCCTGCAGCTAGGTGGGCTGCGGGGGGAATATGCCACATCTCCACCCCAGTGGACCAGGCAGCCGAGCCAGCATGAGAAAGGCTGTTATTTAACATTGCCGTGGGCCAGCAGTAAATGCTTCTTTCGGTTGCAGGAGGAAACCAGAAAGGGAGTGGTGATTCACGGTGAACCTCTGAGTCATAAGGCTTGCAAGGGTTATATTAGGGTAGGGCAGGATATACCCTACCCCTTGCTTGATGGCAAGCCTTCAAGTCACTGTCTAGCTCTCATTTCCCTGCTATTAGGAGTCTGTGCTGCCTCGTGCTTGTTTCATTTGTACTATATTGCCTTGCCCTTCGCCCGACTGTTTTGATAAAGAGTGAAAATTATGTTCGTGGCCTTGGCGTTGTGCAGTGAATTGCTTCAGGCTGGACAAATCAGTCCTCTCCCCACAAGGCCAGGCTCAGAATGAAGGATGGGTCATTGCAGGGGGGGGGGTTTGTCAACAGCTGCAAAGCCAAAGCAGCGCTGGTGCTTGTGTGCCCAGAGAAACTCATTGCAGATGCAATGAAGATCTATGGGTCTAGCCCTCCTGATCTCTTCTTTGTAAAATTTTAAGTGCTCCCTGTCTCCTGAGTGTCCGGCAGACAGGGACCAGAGGGGACCTGAAGCTGGTGAAAACAGGACGGAGAAGTGTGGCTGCAGAGGTTGGGGGAGCGTTGCCCCTTGCTTTGCTGGCAGCAGAAGCTGGCCCGAGAGGGAAAGCTGGAAAGGCATTTCCAGTGTTGCCTTTCTGCGCTTGGGTCTCACATAGGTTTTAGAGGAATCATGCCTGCTGAAGGATTGCAGGTGGGCTGGCAGCACTGGGGACCGATTTCCCCAACAGGGCTTCTTGGTGTGGCTGGAATAAACACTAAAGATAGCTCATTTCAGGCTGCCAAATCTTAAGGATGAGTAGTCTGTGTCGTGGCTACTGGTTGCACAGCGCAGATCCTACAAACCACAGCAGTGCTGGCTGTTCTTGGCTGCAGACCCATAACTCTTCCCCAGAGCAGAGGAAGACCTGAATCCCAAAGGCCATCCTCTAGGAAGTCAGACCAGATCCTGCCGATGCTTCTGAAAGCTGCTGTGGACTCCCTGAATATTCATGTAGCCAAGCATTGCTGTAGCTGTGATGCTCTAAGGATGTAAGCAGTGTGAGACATGCAGGGAGAGAGATCTTTTGTTATACTCACTTCAGTTTTCTTTTATTTATTAAGAAATCTGCGCAGGGCTTAGGAAAACTGGTCTTTAAGTCTGTCATCAGCTTTTAAAAAGACGAGCCCAAAAGCTTCAGCTTGGCATTATCTGACAAATTTGTAAGACAAAAGCTGGGGAGGTGTGTAGGTGCTGAGCTCTATTTTCCAACTCCATGAATGGAGCTGTAAATGAATGGGGAATAGATAGCTCACATCTCCTACCTGCATCAACAGCTCTGCCAGCAAAGGGCCTGTTTCTCCACTGAGCTCACCCTACTAGAGGTAGTTATGCTGGTGTAAGACACTACCAAGTCAGAACAGCAGATTTGTTCGATCTCACGTGCTGGGCATGGGATTTACTCATTTGACTTCTTCTTTCCATTTCCTCCCTGCAGATGCAGTGTGTTCATGGGCAGTATTGTACCATGGTAGCTCCTCTGCATTGGGATCCCATGTGTCTGGTGCAGCTGCTCTGCTTGGTCTGTGAATTCCCCATCAAACGTGTAGAGGAGATCCCAGATGGGAGGATGGAGGCAGGGTCCCTTACAAACACCTTGCACTCATTTTCACTCCAGAAAGTCCAGACGAGTAAACATCAGCCTTGAAGTGGTTTCTTACAGAAACAGCATGTTGTTTGCCCTGAAAATGAAGAGCCTTTTCTCATTTTCAGAAGCAGTATGATAAATATTTTCATTTCAATGTTTTTTTTGTTGGAAATCACTTTCATTTAGCTTCTTATCACAGTGACTTGGGGGCTAAGAATAACTAGAGTCTAGCAGCTCCTAGCTGGTGAGACATGTATTTTGAGAACTGAGTTCAAACTTGCATTACTCATAAGTAGAGAAGCAAAAGCTGCTCCTGCACCGAGCTCAGCTTCCTGTGGGCCCGAGAGAAAGAAGAGAAAGATCAATTTTCTTGTACCTCATCAAAATTAAGACCATTAGGAACACGCAACTGCTCCAGTTTCTTTGCACTGAAGGAGCTTGGTAACAGGCAGGACAGCAATGGCTGCCTTCAGCCCTCTGGCTGGAAATATTTCCCGGATGGCCACTGCTGGAGATACCCACGCAAAGCTTATTAGTGAGGTGCTTGTTTTTGTTCTGCAGGTTTGCAAAGATGCTCTGTGCACAAACCTCTATGTGTTTGAGTGCAGAGAAACCCTTTGCAGCTGGCAGGTTTGCAGTTCATGGGGGGCATGGCCTGATCCCCTGCTCAAGCGAGGCAGCTGGAGCCTTCCCCCAGCAAGGGGGCCRCCTTGGACCTTTGGAGAGCCACCGTACAGCAATGCAGCAGTGTGCAAATGTGCCTGTCTATGCTGGCCAGCTTTCATCATCTAGCAGTGGTCAAGTGAGCTGTGAAGACACAGCAGGGCACTGTCCATAGAGCACAAGCTAGATGAAGCGTGCTATCTGGTGGCTTGGCTGTGGGGTAAGCTGCTTCCTCAGGCAGCTGAATTAAAGCTGGTGCAGGTCCCTGGGTTGATGTCTCACCTCTGTTTTACAAGGCTGATCTCCAAATTCATACCCTCGATTGGTTTTGGAGGGTTTTTGAGGGATCTTCTGATGGTCAGAGAAGGGAGAAGGGAGATAAGGCAAATGCTTTTCAGCTAGAGGAGCTCAGCAGGGCTCTGTGTGCTCTGGCTACTCTGAGTACCCAGCGCACGGACAACGAGCTTTTGGCYGGGTGGTGTTACGCGTGCTCTGGAGCTCCACAGTTCAGCCCTTTGCAAAGCCTCGAGACCGGAGGTGGAGGCTGCGCTTTCTGAAAGGAAAAGGAGAGTCTCGCCTTTTCTCGGGAGCAGATGAGGACAGTGCGGAAAGGTCCGGGTTGCCCGTAACGTGGGAGGTGAGCAGAAATGCCGGAGGAGTCAGGCACTTGGAATGGGAGGGGGCAAATAAAGCCCGTGGGACTGCCCGGGAGGAGCGGGAGGCAGCGTGGGAGGCTTCGCTGCCACAGCAGGGGCAGGGGAATTGTGGAGGGCTATACTTTTCAGCTTGGAGGTGGGATTGTGAACCTCAATCCTTTTTGCCTTCTTCAGGCCAAAAAAAGTTTCTTTTTAATTTTTTTGCCGAAACTCACATTTTAGTGTGAGCAGGACATAGAAAAGAGATTAATTTGTGTCAAATGAAAAAAAGGAAGCAGAAGCAAAGATGTATGCTGAAGTGTCTGAAACATGGTATAAAATGAATGGCCAGTTGCTGTTTGGAGTTACAGCTGGGTAAAGGCAGTGTCATTGCACTGAGGTTGATGAGGTTTATTAGATTTCTCTGCCGTAGATGAGATTACACCCCCGAGAAGCCAAAGAGGAAGCTGTGAATCTTGGCCACTTTTAGAATCACAAATCAGTATGGGGGGAGAAAATTTGGGCTCTGATTAAAAACAGAGAATCGCAGAGCCTCTGGGAGCAGGGACTCATGCAAAGCTACACTCAGCTACACAACATGCCGGTGACCCGGAGATACGGGTATGACAGGATGCCCTTGAAATTGGAGCACTGCCAGCAAGCTGTGGTGCTCTCCGAGAGGGTGCAGGAAGATGCTGATAGTGATCAAAAGCAGAGAGGTCTAAGAAGCTTTTCAAGGTTTTCACCTTGCGTGGAGGAAGCGCTATCACACTCCCTCCAGTAATAGGTATTAGTGTGGTGCAGCCAGTGGGGAAATGACGGGGACAACCAGGAGACAACCAGGAGAGCCAACATCTGGCCATGCTTCTGCACCTGGATGGTGGTGTGACTCTGGTTTCAGAGCCCATTAGGTGCACGAAGGCCTTTGGAGATGTGTATCTTTGTCCCCATGCCCTTCCATTAAACAGAGACATCCTATTTGCCTGTGTTAAGTGCTCTGAGATCTGCTGGGCTGTTAAGCTCTGGGCTGTGATCCCTGCCAACTTCTCTGTGGAATGTGAAAGGCGGCTTGTTCACAGACTGTGTGATCACTCCGCCCAAGCCATCACTGGTCCTGGGAGGGTCTGGGCATCCATCTCTGCCAAATCAGGCACCAGGCACTGATGTAAAGATCACAGAGGGTGATGCACTTTGTCTGGACAAATGACTGACTGTCGTTTCTGGGAAGATATAAAAGGGTTGATGGCAGTTACGAAATAAACAGCTATGAGTTGTGGTATCAGGAGGCCTGAGAGGATGCCTGCACAATTTTTTTTTTCTTTTTTTTTCGCTCACGTTTAGTAAATACTAGCTAGGGAGAGCTTAAGCAACGCCTTCAGTCTCTGCACTGTGCAGGTTAGATATGGGGTTGGTGGAATCAGCAGAGACTCCACTAAATTCCCCTCTGAGGATGGGTCTGAAAGAAGCAGTAACTCCAGCTGTGCTGGTTAATCACAGGTTAGGTGGGAATTTCTTGCCACGGATGGAAAAGTGAGCTTGGGAAGAGCTGGGCCATCGTTTCTAGCCGAGATGCAAGCACATGTGCTTATTGCACCTATAAGTGGATGTGAACTCCCTTCTTGAATTCATGCTGATTTAGAGGAAAAAAAGACCCTGTTCTAGCTGTCCTCAATGAACAAGATGAAAACATGCCCTGCCAGCACAGGTAAACCCAGTTCCGGTCTCAGAAACCTCAAGGCAGAGACGTGCATGTGCTCACTCCCCACTCTCGTACCCACCTGCGCTGTAGTGACCACAGACCGAGCGCTTTCTTTCTACTTCCCATTTTTGCAACTGTGGTTTGATTTCTCATGCAGGGCTGACCTTGCTGGAGGCCATGGCCACCCTGACAAGCTCCAGCTGCCATTTAGGAAGGGCATCTGGAGCCAGAGCTGCAGGAGGAGGCCGTGCTTATGTTGTTGGCAAGAAGGGGTTTGAGCCCCGTCTCTCACTCTTGAGTGAAAGCTCTTCCTCCTCCGAGGACAGGGATGAAGGACGGGGTATCTCAGGCCTGAACGGGCATGACTGAACACTTGCCTGTGATGCTGGCAGCGTGGCAGCCCCTTCTCCTTGGCCTGAGTAGAACCGTGCATCGGCTTTCTCATCAAAATTATGTTGCATGGGGCAATTAATCTACATGGAGAGGGAGAGGCTCAGACATTCAACTGGGTAAGAGGAAAGCCTGGGCCTTTAGGGCCCTCGATGCTGCTCTGTGCTCTGGGTCAGCACTGTCACCGTGGAATGATAAGGGACAAATCGGCCACAGCTCTATTTAATTTCTCCATTTCCTGAGAAAGGACCAAGTGAGGTCCCTAATCCTGGGGCAACAGCCAAAAAAGCACTCCTCTGCCTCTGGCCTGCTGGGGCAGCTCTCTGCAGGGCAGGCTGGGTTTTGGTTTGACTGTCTTCCCTAATGTCTGTAGCGATATGGCTGTGCAGGTGTGAGGAGACCGGGGCAGTGCCCAGAGGGATGGGAGCCCCGACCCCACTCACCAGCGAGCTGCCCAAATGCCTGCACCGAGGAAGAGGAGGATGGCCCTTGCAGCAGTGGTCAGGATGAACGCTGGACTAAAGGGTTCATGAAACCACTACCTAAATCCCCCCACTTGCCATTGAGGGCACATACAGGGCTCCATGCAGAAGCCAGGGCCGGGACATTGTGTGCTGCATGGAGAGACATGGCACTTGGGGTGGGTTTCAGGATTGCACCTTCAGCTGATTTTCTGTCTTCAAGAAACAGCCCCACTTCCAAAATATTCATCCAGATCCTGCAAATCATCTAAGTCCCCTTGTGGCCCCCGAGTCAGTAAAACATGTTGGCCTCAGTTTATCTTCAACCTCATGGCTAATTGACATACCTGTGAGTTGGAGCATTTTGCTTAGGATAAGTGGCAACCGATTAAGCCTTCTTCTAAAACATGGCAGTTTGGCACAAATTGTGACCTCTGGTAAACAGCCCTTCTAGGGACTTTACTAAGTAGAGTTGTCAAATGAGGACCCACCTACATTAAGTGTGCCTCAACTTGTCCAGCCCTTCTCTGTGTCAACAAGTGAGTGCCCACATCATTTTCCATACTGCTGGTGCCCTGTTGATGTAGTGCAGCTCCCTCTTTGGGTACCACACTGGAGTACATCTTCCTCTCTCTCATTTGCAAAGGAGTTATTTATTGCCCCCAGACTGCAAGGTGGTAAAGTGGCTTGGGGCAGCCATGTAAAATGGCTTACAGATCATTGATTGCCACAGATGAGAAGACAGCAATTACACTATTTACACCACAGTTGTTCTGTTTTACAGCCTAATTCACATTCGTTCCCCTGTAACAAACTCACAAAGAAAAAGCACCCCTTCATTGGTGTTACTCATCTGTATAATTAAACAGTAAGTGCCTGATCTGTCAAATAGATAGAGGCTCATTCAGGTTTTGCTTGCAATGTGTTTGCTCAGTGGAAGGGTGGAGCCCCTCAGAATTGGCACAGCTCCACTAAAATCAGCTCCGTTCAAGAGATGAATAGAGGTCTAGATAGTTACCCAGGCTGCTCTTACAATTAACAAGAGTGCTGATTTCAGACAACAAGGGGCTTGCTTAGGTTTTCAGGCTGTATTAGCATCCCAGGTTGAGTGGACTGAGCATTCAAACCACTTCAGAAAAAAAAAGAACCAAGTGTGTCCCCCATCTCCAAACCCTCTCCCTTTCCCAGGGTACTGGAGAGCATGCGAGGATGACCTGTTCCCTTCTTAAATCATAACTTGGCAGTTTCAAAATGGGGATATCTTGTAACAGCTCTTTACCATCTATATACTTTGCACTTGGATTGTGCACCGGGAGTGAATGACACTGATTACACCAGATGGCACTGCTATTTGATTTTCTGGTTCATAATTGACTTGCATTTCCTAGTTGTCATGTGCTCTTTTACAGGCAAATGACACAGTAGGGCCATGCCTGCACAGCTCTGTCCCAGATCACCCCGTCTGTGAAACAACCCTGTGGGAGACTGCATTGTCCTGCTCTGACCACGTCTTTGTGGCTTCATTTGAATCCCAAGGAGATGCAGCTGTGAGGCTCTAACCCTTGCTAGACGGGCTTGCAGGGGCTGAGTTATTCGTGCTGGACAAGCTTTGCCTGCCCATGTTGCATTTCTTTAGGTGGTCTGCAAGGCTCAGTATCTGCATCCCCAACTGAGACTGAAATCCCTTTTAAGCAAGGTTTGTGACTTATTCTGCCTCTTCTCAGGTCATTTGTGTGCCAATGAATTCACCACAACCATGCAAGACCGTATAAACTCCTTATAAAGACCAGAGCACTGCTCCTTTACACTACTTTGTCCAACCACTGCTGTCTGTGTCTACCTTTTCTGCATTTCATCCTGTTGCTGGATTTCACCAGACCAAATCCCCTGAAGGGACACAAATCAGGGTATACTGAAGAATGTTTGCACTGGCAGAAGACCAAGCTTTCAGTGGAGGATGCTTCGTACGAGGCTTTCAAGGGAGGCTTACAGCACAGGCAATGTCTATCAGATGCAAGGGATGTGCCTTTTGCAGACAACCAGAGCTGGAGCTGTGAGTACTGCATTTGTCATTTTGCATTTATCCAGAAATACTAAATGAATATGCACTGAATATGCAGGCCTTTGGAAAATATGGTTTCCCTCCTAGAATATGAGGACAGGCATATTCCAGGTTTTTCCAAAGAGTCCTCACTTCTTGCAGCTCAAGCTTCAGCCTTTTTTATGTTTAGGCATTGACAGTGCAAATGCACTTGACACGGGTGAAGGATAAGACTGTAGGTCTGTGCCGGGTTCTGCTCTGGGACCTGCATGAGCGGGTCTGGTGGCCAACCTTCACTGTGAGTGAGCCTGGTGACAACATGCCAGCTTCCTATTGCATGGTTCTGGTTCCATGGATTTGGATTTTTTTAATTTTTTTTTTTTTTTTTTTTTTTTTTTTTTTTTTTTTTTTTTTTTTTTTTTTTTTTTTTTTTTTTTGAGAATCACGTATCTAGTTCTGTATTCTTTTATGGTTTTTAGAGAAGTGATACCTTCAGATTGAATGCTCTTCCTGTGCAGGCAGCACTGGGGGCAATGGGTAGTGACTTGAAGTAGGTATGAAACAGATCTGCTCTGTGCTCCTGTGAACTTAGAAAGAGGAAGTAAAGCCATTTAAGATAGGCCAGTCCTCCCTACGTTACCCACACACATCCTCCAAACTTCTGCCACCTCGGTATATGCTGCTTACCATGGGTACTGCTGGTGAGTCAGGCAGAGAAATGCAGTGCTCTCCCCCATTTAGGTGCATGTACCCTTACTGCAACAAATATATGTACTTCAGTAAGGAGGTATTTTACATGTGTATATCTCTTTACGTTTCTATCATTTCTACCAGAACTTGATTGACAGCAACAAGGCACGTGCTCAGCTTTTAGATTAGATTCCTAATAAGACATTGGCTCGGGTGCCCAGCTTGGGAAAACTAAGCTTTCAGTTGCTTGGGGAGATACTTTTCTACTCAGAAATGTGGATTAGTTGGGTAAATAAACTGTATTTTGCTGAAGGGAGAAAAGGAAAGAATCTGGTAGCTCACTGTTCTTGCTAATGGCCCCCAGTTTGTAGACTTCCCTGTCTCGTTGCTTCTTTGGCACCCCAAACCTCCGAGAGCTGCTTTACGTGAGGGTGACAGCTCACCATGAGTGCTTGGGCAATTAATTCAGATTCTCCCCTCTGCCTGCAGTAATAACATTTCCCCAGCTTTCTGCCATGTCTCCTCTTTGAACAGAAATACCTCCTAAATGTATGGAGATTGCAGAAGTTTCAGGTCTTTGATCTCCTTCCTTTCTTCCAGATGCCCAGAGAGCCCCCTGCCAATTTGCGTCTTTTTTTGCCAGGAACTTAGGTTTCATCCAACCAGCAGTGTCTGCAGCTTCAACTAGGGTTTAAGAAGCAATAAGGGTAAGCAAAGAACGGTGCTGGGATAAGGCCAGTGACCTTGAGGCTTTCCCCAGGGAAGCAAGAAACCTGTTGAGAGGCAGGGCAAGACTTCACTGGCATTACACTGCAAGGTCAGCCTAGTGCTCCTTTTCTTGCTGATTTTCCCTTAATAACCTAGGCCACTCCATGGTCAACTTGTGAGTCTGGGAGCTTAATTTAGGCTGAAATTCCCTCTCCTCCTGCAGTCTCTTTGTCCCTCTTCAAGCAGCAGCAAAGTCAGGAGGTAACTTGTGAACCAGCTAATCTGGACAGGTTTTCATGGGCCTGGGAAAACCCATGTTCATGACCCAGAAGTAGCTTCACTGCTTAGTTCCACGTCTTGTCCCTAAAGCATGTGAGAAAGGAAATTCTGGGTTTTGCATGGGCAAAGCTTCCACCTTAGCCTTGTTGTTGGAAAAAGATAAATTCCTTTCTGCTGTGTTTCTGAAAGCCAGACTAAATCCCCTGACATTCAGCCTGAAATGTGTACACAGTGGATACAACTTCAGCCCAAACAACAGACATTTGAAAAGTTATAGGGAAGAAAACCAAGGTAAGCATAGAGTAACCTTCCTCGAAGCAGTCCTACCAAGCTGATCAATCCATAGCAAAGTGTTGCTCAATGTTCTTCTGTCTGGTGTTCTTGCGGGTAGGCACCACTCCACTTATGTGATTAGATAGTCTGTATCTGCAAATCCTACTAAGCACACATTGAACCAGTAGGTATCTTAGGAGGAGGTTTATCTCAGTTCTCAGGCAATCTCTTTCTTTGGGTTCTTATCCCCTTTGATTTCAGACGTGACAGCAGGAAAATAAGCCACCAGAGTTGTTAAATTTAAACGTTAAGTATCACTTCTCTGCTGTGATTCTTGAGTAGAGGAAACCTGAAAAGATGGGTATGTCCCTAAGAAAACACTTCCTCAAAAACTAAAATGAGGGAAGTAGAAATTAGGATCTTCATAAAATATACCGCCTCTCTGATGATCTCGGTATTTCTATTGTTGACAAAGTTTACTGAAGTTGACTCAGTTCGCACTGAAATCTCCAGAAAGATTTCTGTTGACCTGAGGGGGATTTGATCCAGGCCCCACACAGAAAATCAAGCAAAATAGTCCAAGAGTCAGGTTGTCACACACAGTATTTTGTGCCTCTGAGAGGCGTCTAAGGCTGCACGTATTCTGACTGTTTCATTGCTCCAGGGTCTTGGGCCACTGGTCCACACTTGCCCCCCCTTGCAGCTTGTTCTGTCCTACACACTGGCATATTTTTCTTGTGGAAGCAGAGCGTGTTGATAAAGGGAGGGAAGGGCTGGCACATGCCCACATCCAGCTCTGATAGCAAACTGGGAAGTGGCTGCAATCTGGGACCTCCCAGATACCTCAGCTTAGATTTACCATAAAAGTACATCTGCAAGTCAGTTTAGGGACTGCACTATTGCTCCTGCCCTGGAAGTAAGCCAACCCAGCCATGCTGATTTGTACAGCTTAAAAACCAGAGAAAGCAAACAGAGAACTCAGCCAGAAACCCGCCTTGCAGTAGCTCTGCAAAGGGGCAGGTTATTACACTTTGTACTGCCAAAACAGGATAAGATCTTAACCTGGAGCTGTGACAGATTCACCATCCCATGGGCTCCTTAAACCATGGGAAGAACACTTTGGGGAAGACCTGCTACAGATCAAATAGCAGCGACATGTTTTGAGGTGATGTTATCTGTAACAGTCCAGAAGTTTATACGAATAACTAAGTCTTCTTCTCTGAAGGAACTTCAGGCAGGTGTGATGTTGTTCAGACTATTCCCAAAGTGCATTTTGCAGGCACACCTGAGCAAAAGGGCTTTTTGGTGACCACATCCTCCCCTGTGACCTGCTCGTGCCTCAACCAAGACCCTAGCCTGGCTGTGTCACAGCCTCCAGGAGCCCCCTGTCCCGAGGAGCTAATACAAAGGGGACAGAGACTGCCAGGGGAACGTGGCAGCGGGATGCCCTGCCAGAAGCAGCAGAGCAGCGCCCTGCTTTTGTGTCTCCACTCGCCGTGTCCTCCCAAGTGGATGTACCTCTTGGCTTCTCCAGCAGAGAAGCAGCGTTTCAGGGCAGGGAGCTGGACTGGACCAGCACGATGGCCAGGTCATGCTAGCAATAAGATGTGAGAAGGAGGTTCACTTTGCTTCCTTGGCTGCACACTGTGAGTGCTAGGCTGTTGTAAATACCCAAACCTYCTCCGTGGCCGCTCTCAGGCAGCTGTGCCCGCAGGCTGGGAAGACGGGCGCTCTGCCTGGTTGGGCACACGAGCCAACGGCTCTGCTGCTAAGCCTGCTCTGGCAGAGCGGAGTGAAACGCTGGGTTGCTCAATCCTGGCAAGCCCGGGCACTGAGGCTGAGCGCCGGTGTCTTAGAAGTGCCAAGGAAGAAAGTCTGGGTGTTTCTGTGGTCAGGTAATAGCCAAATGAAGACTTTCTTGAGCTGAGACCTTGGCTTTGCACCAAAATTTAGCTTAAATCCTTTGTTGCATCAATTCCTCATTCTTGGTCACAGTTCAGCTCCCTGTCCTTGCTACATGTTAATATTTTCATGCTTCTTAGAAGTGCATTATTTTTTCTTCATTATTTATCTAGTCTGACTAATTGTCTGGGCATTATTTCTGTTCCTTGTTTGGGACCTCCCTCCTTGTCCTCTCCTATTACAGTGTGATGACAGCATGAATACTTCTGGCGTGAATGTTTCTGTGAATACAAATTCTCACCAGCTTTTGCAATGCTTCATGTGTGCCAACATCCAGGGAAAGTGTAAAGCTGAGGTAGCAAATGTTGCCACACAGTCTTCCTTTGAACGAAATCTCGTGAAGAAGATTGTGGGAGATGTCTGTATCTGCCTCTAGTTTATCCAAACATCTGCTAGGGGAATGGGACTCTCCAAAAGCAGACATGATTATTAATGAAACTCAGGATTTGTATGTGTTAGCTGAATTTCACACTTCCCTCCAAGTAGTGGGGAAAAATATTTAGGCCTGATAATAAGTAATGGATCCAGATGGTTTTAAGAAGACGAATGCATAGCCACAGGTTGTAAATCAATCCTCTTTTTTTAACAAAGTGTTTTAAAGAAGGGTACAAACAATTTCAGTAGTTTAGGACTACTGGTCCTAAGATGCTGTCTGAAATTTCAGTTCATCTGTGCTCCAGCAAGGCTTTTGCTTAGAGGATGCAAGAAGCAGCATCCAATGTTTGATTTTTCTCTGACCTACTGCTGAATAATTGAATCATCCCAAGTACCAAGCTAATGTTTTTCCTCCCTACGAGAACATAATGTTACCAGGAAAAGGAGAGGAGGAAAAAAATAAAAAAGGCAGCTGCAGGTGTTTACTCCAAATGCCATACAGTGTGTATCTGAGACCAGGAAAGAGCATTTTCGTAGCTGAAGAAAATATTCAAAAAGCCAAATGAGCATGATGCTGGTTGGTGCTGAGCCCCTGCCAGCAGTGGGGTCTAGGAGGGTACAGCAGACCTGGCTGACGGCATGTAAATGCAGATAGGCAAAGACAAAAGTGTAGGGCCTGACTTCTGGCGTATTTTTCAACACTCCCAGGGTAGATACCTGAATTATAGATGCTCAGAGCTGCCAGAGCACCAGCTCAACAGACTGGCTATTTCCATACAGCAAACAAGATGCTGAGAGAGGATAAGCAAACAAGATGCTGAGAGGACAACCTGGGCTCATTTTGACTCTTAGTGAGTACCCAAACAAGCATTCGTCTTCCAGTGGTGTGGGTGGGCTAACTACTTTGGGCCAGGACCTGTTGTTGGTAAGGTTTTAATTCACTGTCCTGTGGGGAGGCAGAGAAATTGGGCAGAGACTCCCACCCCATTGTTCTGGACAGAGGCTGGCAAACTCATCACAACTATTGCTGCTATCACCTAGTAGATGCCAAGGTACCAAAAAGCATTTCTTTGTCATTCTGTGTTTTGGCCTGCCTGCCCTCAGAAGGATATGGGCACTTACTGAAAGGAAATAATTTTTTCCTACTAGTGTTGTCACATAAGAGGAGTAACTTTGGGGAGAAGGATGGAGAGGAAGCTACCATTGCAGCTTGCATTAGCAAGAGCAGAGGCAGCACGGTTCCCTTGTGCCTGAGGTCCAGAGGTGTTACTCTTACACACAGAGACTTTAGTTGTCCAGAAGACCATACAGTGCAGAGAGACAACACTAACAGACAGGAAGCCTGGCAACTTCCAATTCACAGATAGGACATGTCTGTGGCTTTTGGAGTCTATCACAAGCACATTCCCCCTTGGACAATATAGCAGGAAGAGGGAAGAAATTAAATTATTTAAATAAAGCAAGTGTTTCCTGCATGTCTGCTGTTTGCTGCTTCCATGGACAAGGGGCTGCCTGAAAACTTTCAGCATAGCATTTTTTATTTTGTGAAGGGAAACTGGGTTTTGCACAAAATAGGTGTCTTTTGAATGTCTGGTTTCTGTAAAAAGATTCAATTTTGGGGTTTTTGGTTGATGAAATGTATCCATGGGGTTTTATTGAAGTGCTGCCTTTAGTTTTCCTTTTTTTTGTTTTTTTTTTTTKCTCTACAAAAGCTTCTTTTTCTAGAAGAAAAATAAATTTTATCTGTGTTCAACCTGCTCTCCAGAGGACTAAGACAGGCAGATCAATGGCTGCATTTCACCCATCCATTACAATCTGTTTCTCTATTATCAGTTGTCACATCAGTGGTGACTGGAATGTGTCCCTGTTCAAAGCCCCATCCAGGAGGAGCCACCCCAGTGGGTGCTGGCTGGCAGCAGTGCCACGCTCCGGGAGGTCCCATGTCACTCGGCTCCTGCACGCTGAGCAGTGTTCAGGGGGCATGTGTTTGTGCTGCTCTGCTGTACCTGCTTTGCAAAGAAAGGATTTCAGCTCTCAGATGTGTCATTTCTGCCTCATTCGTGAGCACTCGGCTCAGCTAAAAATATTACAGTGTCATCTCAGAAGTTGTATTGCTGTGGCCACCTGTGATTTCAGCTCAGCTGCAGCATCCCAAGAAAGCAGACTTCCCTGGGTTTCCAATCATATTAGAGCACCAGCACAGAGTGCATATGGTAGCTGTGATGGGGAGGGCAGATTACTGTCTCCATTACGTGGGTGTGGAGCGGAAGCAACTCAGCTGAGGCTGGTGCAATTATACACGCACAGCTTGGATCAGAATCCAACCCTTGACATATAAACAGCCCTCAGTGATTTTTTTTCCCCCCAAACCCAAGATTTATTTTAGAATAATGAGATCAGCGCTCTAAATAAAGAGTTTAATGGAAAAACATTTCAAAGGTGCAATTTCCTGCTACCAGTTTTGCAGTGCAGATACAGTTCAGGAGCATCTCTGCTTTATCATGGCAGGGACATGGGGACTTCCCAGTTCTTCAGACCTCTTGTGTACTGTGATTTGATGATACAGTAAATCCAGTTTTAGGGTTCCTGGTACCAGAATAAAAATACCAGAATCCTATGCCACAAAATGCTGATGTTGCATAAACTCCCTCTGCTCATCCAAGTATGCGCTGAAGGCACTGCTGGTGTAGCACTGCACGGACAAGCTTTATGCCACATCAGCTATCGCCTGCCTTCCTGCAGCTGGAGAAACACCAGCCCAGACTCTGACTTGTGCTTTCTGGCTAGCTGGAGAGATCAGATCCCTCTGCCTGATGCAGATCCGATCTACACTGCGGAGTGCTGGGATGCAGCCCGGCTGCCTGGGGAGCTGCATCCAGAGCTGCAAACCTGGCCTCGGCTGTGACTTGCCTAAAAAGAGGCAGCGCAGCTCCACTCTGTGGGGAAGGAAGGGAAGAAGCCGGGGAGCTGGCACGGGGGATTTCTCCGCTCACTGGCACCTCATCCTCTGCTGGGATGCTGAGGGGGATCCACCGGCTCCCCCCACCCCCAGGTCTCCCCTTGTCCCTTCTGCAGTTCGGGGCTGGGAGCCTCACCCTTCCTCAGGCTGCTTTGGAAATCTCCCCTGGAATGCACTGTGGCTCCTTCCACTTAACTTTTTTTCCCACTTACAGGCTTGGAAAACAACAGCAGGTGACTTCGGGAGGAGATTGGACATGGGACCAACAAAGCCCCATGGAGGACTTTGCTTTCCATCTTTGAAGGTGTGTTTCTGCTCACAGGGGATGTCTGCAGCAAAATTCCCAGTGCCTCCATGGGGAGCGGCCCTGAGCAGGGGTTAGTCTTCAGCTGCTTCACTGGCTGCTGCCAAAACCACCTCTTCCAGGTGATGGGCCCAGCCCTTACGAGGGGATGCCTCCATGCCCGTGTGGCACATAGAAATTAGTACTATGCTGCCTGGGCTCGCTCTCTACTGATTAAAACTCCCTAGGGTGCTGATAAGGTCCTGAGCATCCCTGGTCCTGAGCCTCACTGGCCCTGGCAGAGGGTCAGCTGAGTGGGGGGGTGAACCCTTTTCTTAGGGACTAACTGCTGGTGGCAAGGCCAGTCCATGGTGCAGCAAGAAAAGCTGGTGATGAAACCAGGCTGCCTCCGCCGGGGCTGCCAGCTCTCCGTTACGGGGATGAGAGGGCTGAGTACTGTCTGATGCAATATTCCTGGTGAGCTGGGGAGTGTGGCAAAGGCACGCTTGTTCTGGGATCAGTCAGGCTTGGCTCCAGCAGGGATAGGTCACAAGGCTGATCTGAACAAGTCACTGCTCCATGTGCCCCCTTGAGTAGCAAGTGCTGAGGGTGTTTTGGGGCATCTGGCAATGGTTAGACAATGACCTTTAGCAGCTGATTTCTCCTTGAGTAGTTTTGCCCTGGGTTGAACTTCTCCCAGGCTGCCCTCAGAAGGTCACCAAGTGAATAGTGCAGCAATGTACAGTTTCAGCTTGGTATTATCGAACGGGTCCAATTGCTTCCCGGTTATTTTGGCTGACAAAGCCAGTTGTACCCTTTAACTGTCACAGTTCCCAGCAAGCTGTCGCTCATCTCCACCCCTAAATGTCATCAGCAGTGACATGGATCCCTGAGAGTCTTGTTAGTGTGTCTTGCTGGCGGCATCTCCACTTTTGATCCCAAATGACAGTCTCAGCCATCTGTACTTCGATCCTGGTGCTCAAAACAAGGCAAGGAAGCTGCTTTCCTTGCCTAGTGGCTCATGCCAATCTCCATCATTGGCATCAAACACTGGCAATATCTTTTTTTCCTTTTGCCAAGTCAGGTAAGGTTTCTTTGGTGGTAGGCACTTGGATGGAGGTGTGTTCAGTGCACTGTTTAGCTTGCTTGGGTCTGTTCAAATGTACAGCTTGTTTTGCTGCCTTGCGAACTGCACCATGGCTGGAGACTCTGCCTTGAGCCGCCGTTTGCCATTTGTTGTGTTGCTCTCATTATATTTTCTCTTAACATGCCGTGTAGTCAGGGAGGTACCTGTCGATTGCTCATGTGCTTTAAGGCTGGAGTCTTTTAGCAGAGTCTTTTAGTAGCTTGGATGTAAGGAGTTTGGGGATGTTGTCTGCTCTGGTTGCATTTGTTTATTCTGCTCATGTTTTTACCATATGAATATTTCATCCCAGGTTTGGCCTCGCTTGGATTACAAAATTACACAATTTTATTGAAGCTGTAGCTGCTGTATCCAATACCAATAGCAGCCCTATTGCTTCTTCCTCCCTGCTCAGGCTTGTCATGTCCCAAATCTGGGACCAGGTCATTCAGCTTCCACTTGGTGCCATGGGGCAGCGGTCTCTCAGGCAGCTATACAGCATGTTGTGACGCCTCTCCAGGCCCCTCTTACCCATGGTGACATAGCCAGTTGTCTCACATGCTGCCAAAGAAAGTACTTGAGGGTCTGAACATCTTGTGTGTAATTTAGAATCTCCTCAGGGGTGTTTGGATCCTGCCAAGCTTTAATTTTGCTTTGTGTAATTGCAGGTTTGGTTTCTTTTTTGCGTGATGCTGAGAAATGCGTGGGAACCCAACCTGCTTACCGTCGGTCCCTTTGCCTGTTTACCTTCTGCTTTCTTCTTAATCCCTATCACTTCAAATCAGTAATACTTTTTTCCTTTCCTTTCCTGAAGCTTTGACATAATGATTTCTCTTGCAGTAATTACTGTTGATGGCCTTGTGTGGCATTTGCTGATATACCCTGCCTTTCACCGTTCAGAAGTAAAGCACTCACCGTGTGTTTTTTTTCACCAGATTTTCCTCCTCTGCTTTGTCCTTTGTCCTCCTCTGCATTTCTGTGTAAATAACTTCTGGTGCTGTTTTTCCATGTATTTCTGGGCTTTTCCAGGCCTGCTTAGCTAACCAGCTCTGTGTCTGCTTCACGCAGGCTGCCTTTGGAGGGGTTCTCGTTAACTACCTCTGTGCACGTCTCCAGCTCTTGGGAGGCAAATGGAGTTTCTTTGAGCATTTCTGAGCACTGCCCTGGCATCTTGGTATTGTCTCTGCTGCCTGTCAAGGACAGACTCTTTCCCGTCTGCTGTGAGCCCACAGACCCTACAAGTTTCTCTGAAAGAAATGCCTGAATTTGTCCTGGCTGTGGGTTATGCCCCTGCCTTACCCGGGAGGTCCCAGGAGCACGTTTGCACGGTGCTGTTGTGCAGGTGCCGGTTGTGTGTGTGCAGCAGCGGAGCTGCAGCACGTCCCTCTGCACGTAGCCACGCACAGCTGGCGACTGCTCCCCCTTCTCTTATATGTGACTGCAAGCAGGGACTTTGGTCACTGCTCTCTGGGGAGAGCAGAGCTGGCTGGAGAGAGGCATGAAACTCTTCACAGCACCAGGATGCTCTTGGGATCAGGCATTGCAGTGCTGGAAAGTGGCTGTGAACATGATGGTGGTTGCAGTACTCCTGAGATGTACAGATCAGAGCTATGTGTGAACTAGACCCAAATGCCACGGGTAACTCTTGGACATGATGGGATGCTCTGTTATGTTGTGGGCAGAACAGTGTAATGGGACTTGGGCTCAGCTCTGCTACCACCTTGCTGAGTGCCCTTAGTCTTGTCACTCTGCTCTCCAGAACAGCATTTCTCTGTCTGTTACATGGGAATTTTGTGGCTTTGTGGTATATTTTAAGTTCAGCAGATTGACAGCTGTACAAGAGATAAGCCTTATTCTTGTATCAACACGTATCCTTTAGCAGGGCTATCCCTAAGGTAACTGCTGATCCAGATGCTCTTGGAATCAATGCGGAGTTTGTGCCTCAGTTCCTTGCTGGCATGCTGTCACGTCCAAATCGTGTGATTTATGATGCCAGTGCTCTCTCAACATCTTTCTGATTTTTTAATAAAGATACTTTTGAGAAGTATTCCTCTTCAAGCCCAGCCTTATTAATGTGTTTAAGGTATAAACAGAGTAATTGATGGAGCAACAGCTGTTTAACAGACTGGCATGGCTGAGAAAGAAAACCTGCCACCTYGGCAGCTACCCCTGGGTGGGGGAGTTGGGAAGGCAGAACAGCAGATTAGTAACCGCTCTGCTGATGTCTTCTTACTACTTCAGTATATTGGCAAGGAAATTGCAGGCTTCCCACTTTGACATAGTTATGGTGATAAATTAGGTATACAGAAGAGCTAATGATGAAATTAAATGGAGTTATGAATATATATTAGATCTCTTTCCCAAGGTCAACTCTGGATGACACAGCAAAGATATTATAATAACAGGTAAGCGTCAGTCAGTGATGGGCAGCATGTTGCTGAAGCCTGGACGCTAACATTTGTTAAGGGTGTACAAAGAGAAGGAAGAAGATAGGAGCTTTCAAGTTCATGGTATCTCCCTCTGCTGTCGGTGGAGCCCTGTTTTGGATAGGCAATTTTGCCTGTTGCCACCCTGATGAGTAACCAACCCCAGCACCCCTCACGCTAATGTGCTTCATTAGGAAGCTGCGCAGGTGCAGGACTCACGGGCCGAGCTCTGGGCACCGGGTGCCGCAGACACACGTCCCGTGGGGACGTCCAGTGTCCCAAAGGAGGATGGAGACTTGGGCTTTTTGGATGCTACTCAGCAATTCAGGAGGCAGTTCAGTTTACTTGGCCCCATCCCAGTCTCCCCTGTATAAGCCAGGGCAAGTCGTCTGGGTCGTCATTTCAACAGTGACTGGTGATTTTTTATTCTTTTTTTAAGCACCTTCATGTTTGATTGTTTAGCTCGGGGCAACTAAACTGGATTCAAGCCAAAGCTGCCAGCCTCAYCTCTGCAAGTAGGGCTTTCTCAAGTAGCATATCCAAATACGGGATTCAGAATTGCCAGTTGCTTCTGAAAAGCCTCTCCCTACGTCCTCTGTCCCCCACTTCCCCGCAGTGCATGCAGAGATAACAGTGTTTCCTTTGCCTCCAGGAATGCTGAGGACATGGACACAGTAAAAGCAGAAGGGCACTCTCAGACTCAAGGGGATCAAAAAAGTGTCTTAAATAGAATTTTTATTTTTATTTTTTAGATTTGATTTCATTTCCAAAGTCTTTGTAATTACTACAATACAGAAGTCATACAGCTCCACAGGCTTTGCCCCAGTAGCAGGTGCTATGTCCTTCCAGAGGAGCTGCACACCCTGCAGGGAAACGCTTTGTGAAGCGGTTCTTGAGAGACATCCCTGTGCTTTCTAAGTGATACGAGAAGTTTTATTCACATTTCACCGAGTGACCTTGCCCAGAGCTGCCACTCTGAAGTAAAGTCTCTACAATTCTGCAAGTTGTGTGTGTGCAGCAGATTTTTTTATCTCTACTATTTTTCAGGTGAGGATGTCTTTTTCTAAGGTGAGGGTATTAAACTGATCAGTTTTCATTCCACTTTTGTTTGCAGTTTGTAGAATAAATGGAAATGAGCTGGATTTGCTTTTAACTGGTGAGCAAGTGTGTCTGGCTTCTACCCCAATAGTAAAGAGAGGGGATGTATTCTCCCAGGGGAGTGCCTGGGCTGTCCCAGGCTGAACCAGCTCTGCAGGAGCTGGGAGCTGCTGCTTCTCAGGAAGGAAACATATTACAAGCCAGTGTCATCTTGTGTCAGGGTGCCGAGGTCCAATCTTGGGGGAGTCAGGGGTGGGGAGCACTAGCTGTGGTGAAGGACGAGCCTGTGTGCATGCCCTTGCACATGAGTTCTGCTTCTCCGGGCTGAGACCGAGCTGGCATAACACTGGGCAAGTGTGAGTGGGTCACACAGCCACCCAGCAAAGCGGGTGGGATGGGGACATCGTAGGTCCATATGCCGGACCAGTCACTGACCCCTATTTCTCTCCTTCTCATCCTCCCGACTACTTTCTGGCAGATGTATGGGGTTTTTTTTTTTTGTTCCCCTTAATTTCCAGCCCTTGGAAAGGCGCTTGGAAACCCCTCCCCGGTGGGGATGCGGCTCTCCCCGTCTCCTCTGGTGCCTGAGGCTGCGTGTACTGAAAACCTCCCGTCCCCTGGTAAAACCGCGCTTGTAGTAGTAGCCGGCTGGTGACAGCAGAGGGAGACGAAAGCCCGGCGACAGGCCGGGCACGGCGGGGCCGGGGCTCCGCGCCCTGCGCTCCCCGGCGGCCGGCGTGCGGGGGCTGCTGCTGCCCGGGGGAGCCGCTCGGCGTGGGGCAGGGCAGGCTTAGTGTCCCGCTGGGGCTTTCCTGACTCAGTCAGGGCGGTTTTCACTCTTTCCTGGGATGCCCAGCTCTCCCAACAGCACATCGCAATTTTGGGACTCGTCTCGGGTTGTGTGAGCCCGCTTCTAGGTGCTATGCGTTGTGTGTATGCAGCAGACATCGCCTGCATCAAAATACTCACTTGTTAGGGTAGCACATGTTGCCCTAATAGTAATTTCTGTCTCCTATCAGGCACAGGTGATGAGCCAGAGGAATAATCTGCCGGGTCAAATCTAACGTACGAGCCATTAGCTGGATGAAGTGGGGAGGTGTATGAAGATGTACCTAATTTTTCAGGCATGGACTGCCTTCAAGTTGTCTCTAGTGCCAAGCGTCATCTACCTGGAAATTTTATCAGGTAGGGAAATATAATGTTTACAATGTTATATACAGTATTGAAATTCCTAGCCCAGTGGGAGCCAAATTCTGAGGCAGAACAGATTTCCAGCCTGCTGATTCCAGGAGGCAGCACCCCCCACAAAAAAAAAAAAAAAAGAAAAAAGAAAGAAAAAAGAAAAAAGAAAAGAAAAAAGAAAAAAAGAAAAAAGAAAAAAAGAAGTAGGAGCAAAAAGCCAGCAGCTGCTGATTAAGGATCACAGCACAGCCAGCCTTGTAGGGCTGGCTTTGGACTCAAGAAGGGAAGAGGTGCCTGGGTCCTCTCTGCACACTCTCCCATGCCTAGAAAGAGTTTTGCAGCCCCTCCAAAGCTCCAGCTAGCAGGTGCATGCTGCTGCAGGCTGGTGCATTCACATCCCTGGTCTTAGGGGCATGCTGCTCGTGTGAGGTGGAGTGAAGCTAGAACCGCTGTCAGCCCACATGAAATCCCAGATGAATGTGGGCTCTCTGCAGTAATGGGGGATATTACTTTAAATGGCTCAATAACACTGCAGCTTTGCTATCTCCTCCTCCATAATATATAAACTCTTTTACAGACCTAGATGGAATTTCTTTGACATCTCCTTGAATTGCATTGTTTTAAGGTACTTTTGCATTTTTATTGGCAACCCAGTTGTAATAGAGGGAATCCATATAGCATCAATGCTGCTTTCTAGGAGATGCCTGGTAGCTGTGAAATATAAACCAATAAGGTCTTGGACTATAGCTTAATCTTATCAGCAGAATTCAGGTAGTGTGAGGCAGAAACTGTGCTACTAACAAGTGTTTCCAGCCATCACTGCCTTGATGAAATGGGATGGAAAAAGCAGAAAATAGAGCTGTGTCTGGATCCACACAGCTCCTGAATACAGCAGCACGGAGAGAGGAGCTGGCTGTGCCAGGCAGCAGCCTCATGATTAAAATAAACAGTTCTGCGCTCCTCGTATGCTGTCACGCTAACACTACTCTGGTGAGCCTCCCAAGCCAGGAGACATCAATCCTCTTCAACTACAGAGACAAAAGGCAAGCAATCACAAGAAAATGTGGATGGTCTGCTGATATTTTTAGGGACTCTTCTCCTTCTAGGTTAAGAAAGAAGTGAGGGCTGTCAGTGCCTTGGGGATTGCTGTGGGTGTAAGCCAGCACCTCGATTTATTTCCATTCCCTTAGGAGCAGAGATATGGGTAAGGCATCATTTTAGCTGCTGGGGTTTTGATCTCTGCAGGCTTTTTGAATGGCTGACTGTGGGTTTTAATATCTACTTTGGAGGATTTGCAAAATCTACCCTAAAAGCTTGCCAATACCATCTCTTAATGCCCCCCATCTCTCCTGTCTAATGTCCTACCCTGTGGAGCTGTGTGTTTATTAGGCAGCTTACACAGTGTAGTTTAAACGGGAAGAATCTCTGTTTCTTAACAATTTATAGCCCCCAATTATTGGGGTCTTAAGGTTGCACAAGCCTATGTTCATATGGTAGCCCTTTGGAGAGCAGGAGGTGACTGCTCAGAAATTACTGCATTTAGCTCAGAAATTTAGCTCAGAAAGAGCAGCAGAGAGATTCTTAAAGGGGCCAGTCCTTGGAGTGGGACAGCTGGAGAAGTTTAAAATGTATGTAGCCTTTTTGCTTCCTGTGATCTTAAAAGGGCTGAGATGTGTTCACTCCCCTTCTCTGGCTGCAAAGGTCTGACTTTGGTGCATCTCAGACCCCAAGGTTTCCTCACATCCCAGCCCCATAGAGCCAGGCTGCAACAGTCCCCTGATCCCAAATCCAACCAGGAGGGAGGCAATGCACGCACACGTGCAAACACCCCCCCAGTACAGACAGGGCTCACCTCCAGCTGTGTAATGCAGAGAGCGGGGCCTCTACAGGCACTGCAGGCAGCATGCACGTAAATGTGAACACTACGAATGGCCTGATCCCATCCTTATTTGCCAGCAAATGAGCTCAAAGGCCACCAGCAGATCCCCTGGCCTCCCCAGGATCTGTCCCCCAGACTTGTGTTCTTTCAGGTATCTGGCCCCAGACCTCTTGGACAAGTCTTTTTGTGCTACATTGCTGTTAAGCAGACATCCCTGCTGTCCAGATGTACGTGCCATAGCGCTGTTCCTCTCCTCCTCTGCTCCTCATGTGGTCCTGGAGCTGTGAGATGAGCCCAACAGTGTCACTGGGGCACCTGTACATCCCTTGCACCACTATTTGTTTAACTGTTTAATTAGTCCCTGCAGTAATTAATCGTGTACCATTTTTTGTTCCCTTTCAGTTGATATTTACCCTGTGGGAATCAGGGGCCCCTGAGAGCTATCACATATCAGAGCGTTACGGGGACCCCAGGGAAGAGGAATCATGTGTGACTTGGGCTTTGGTAACAGCCCAGGCAAGGCGGGAAGAAACCAGCCCCAACCACCTACTTTTAAATACTGAGCCAGGGAGACTGGAGCTGGTCTATAATGGTGCTTTTTAGCTGGTGCTCCTCTCTGCCCCTCCAGCGTTCATGGGACCTGGGCGCGCACCTCCCCTCAGCCATCCCAGTGGCAGGAAAAGCAYATCAAGAGTTGTTTGCCAAAACATGTCTAGCCAGAGATGGTAGGATGATGGAGAGGTAGTTCCCAGGGCCCCTCAACCAGCAGCAATCCTTGCCTGTGCGCAGTGGCCAAGGCTGGGCTGCAAGCACACGTGTGGCTCTCGGGATGGTGTGCGTAACCGGGCCATCTGCGTGGCCGAGGCGAGGGTGTGCTCTCGCCAGCCTGAATTTCCCAGTCAGGTGTTTCTGGGATGAGAAGCCCTGGGAATTTTTGATGGTGTGCTAAAAATTAATAGCCAAATAAGCCCCCTAAAGGTGCTCCTCTGACATTTTCATTGCTCATAATTCAGAAGCTTGCTGCAGCTTCAGTCCTCGATTTTTTCCTCTTACCCATACGTTGGAGCAGGCGAAGAACCCACTGACCTCAGTGGGAGTTTGGATGCAGGGACTCCTTCACTGGCCAAAAGCACAATATAAAAGGTGGTCTTTCTGCTCAGGTGCTGCATATTGCTCTCAACTTGTACCATTACATACCTAAAGAAATGCCAGTTCATGCAGACTGATGCATTTGAACGTCAGCATCGCTAAACACTCTGTTTAGAATTTTTAAACATTTAATTTGTAGCGATGGAGACTAAATTGAGAATTAAAACCCTGCACATCAGTCCCAAGGGAGTTCCCCCCTTCCCTCCCACTCCATCTGGAATGAAGCAGAGTTGGAATTATACGTGAATTAATGAATAAATAATAAAGTCACACAAATAAATTTCAGATGCAAGGATTTTTTTAAAAATCATCCACAAGTTAATATTTATTTATGTTACATGCAGAATTCCAGCCAATGGCTGCATAAATATTAATTACTAATTAAACTTTAATAGCAAAGCGAAACCCTTGCATTTTCTAAATGTATGTATTAAAGCCATCATTATTTGTTTGGCGAATTGGGTTTGTTTGGGACTTTGGTCAAGCAGTGACAAGAATACAATTTTAGAGCAGGAGACACCCTAGGTTAATCTTGCTTTTTGCTTTGATTGCAATTGCTCAAAGAGAGGATTAATTAATTTCTTTTATTTTTTCCTCCCACAAGGAGATGGTAACAAATTTTATAAGAGCCCGCGGCAATACCGGGGCATCGCTGTACTCCCAGTTGTGCATCCCTGCTACCTTTTTGACTGATTTCCAATACAAAGAGCAGGAGGATGGATTCTCAGCTAGTTAGCACAGCTCTTCTGGCTGCAGTAGCTGTACTCATTTAGACCAGCTGATTACCTGGCCTGTGGTGGTAGTTCAGCGTTTACGTGCCTTTTGCAGCCTGAGGGCTCACCTGCAATTGCCATTTTTGCAGGCTACCGTGAGTCCTTTTATATTAACGTCTTGGGTCCATAAGTCCATAATGTCCTTGTTTATTGCTTTTTGGTGCGTGTTGCTAAACCCACCTGGGAAGGAGGTTTACAGAGATGAGCTTTCCTCCTCCACAAAGAGAGTGAGGGTGAAAAGTCCGTGAGTCCCCGCAGAGCCGTGGCTCAGCTCCGAGTCTTCCCTGTGGCGTCTCGCACCGCTTCGCTGGCTGCTCCGGTTGCTGCCGTTTTTGCTGCATGTCATCTCGCTGCTCTGGGGCATTTGCGAGGGTTTCCCAATGCCGTGGTTAAACCAGGCATTGTCTCCTTGTGATCCAGGCTGGCTGCTGCTCTCCTGGTTCCCGAGCGGCTCTTGCTGGAGCCTTGCCATGACTCGGGGCCCCTGGGCTGCGGCTTCCTTGGGCGCAGGAGAGGGAAGCAGGCAAAGCAGCTCTCATCGTCAGGGATCTGCGACTAAAGGACATGGCCAGTGGTACAGCTGGGAAAGGGGTAATTTTCCTGAGCTGTGTCTTCAGCAGCACTCGAGCTCAGGTGGAGTATCATGAGGTGAAATTGCCAAGTGGTGCAGCAAACATCTAAGGGGTAAATAGACCTAAGATGCTCTAAGAACTGAATGCACCTTTGGGGAGAATGTGGTTTATAGGTATCTGTGAGTTTTTAAAGGGGGAAAAAAAAAGATTCTAGCCAAAAAGAGAGCTCTGACATTCTGTGTAATCTCATGCAGAGAGTTGGTGGTACCACCTGTGGTGCATCCCTGCTCTGGGGGAGTCAGGGAGGTCCAGTTGAGCTGTGGTTTGGGTTTGGATTTGTGCTTTGCAGCTTTCTTCTTTTAAGCCGGTAATTACAGACTAAAGCTGGTGAGACCAACCCTAAGTAAAGCACATCAGGCCTTTTCATCCTTGCGGGGAGTCAGGGTCTGCCTCCTGGTAGGGTCCCACTGTGATCCCCCGACCCCATGGTCTCTTGTAACTATGGTCTTGGAAGTCAATGAGGTGAGTCCCAGTGCTAGCTTTTGAAGGCTCAGGGCTTTAATAAGGATGGGGAGCAGATAAAACATTTATTGCAGTACTCTTATCTTGGGCCTCATTTAATAACAGGGGCACTACTGGTTAAAGAATTTAATAAGCAATTTTCTTACCCATTTTGAGATTGATGGAGCATACAAAGACATGAGTTGATTAAAACCAGCCAGGATTCACCCAAAATTCAGAGATTAGTAATCTGTAAGGTCTGAAAAGACAAGTAAATGACTTAGGCATCTATGCCCCAGATATCTCCCCAATGAACTCCTCTGGATGATGTGTGCTCTTTAGTTCAATAACAGTGGATGGCCTTTGAGTGTGTCCATTTTAACTAGAAGGAAGAAACAGAGACAGAAAATAAGATGGTTACAAGCACAATAAAATGAAGTGCACAAATTTAAATGTAAAACATTGAAAATGTACCAGAAGTAATAAAGACAAACCAGTAATAGGACTCCGAGCGGGAGCTCTGGCTAATTCTGTACTGTAAAGATATAAAAGAAAATCAATATTAAAAAAAAATGGGACCTTTAGCACAGAACCTTGTTAAATGGCGTATGCGACAATTTAAAAGAAATAACTTGGAAGTTAGAAGTGCAGCACAGAAACATCTGAATAATTGACATTTAAAGAATTAACATAAAATTATTCCAAGATAGCAATGAAAGTAGTCAAGCACTCTTCTAATGCCCATGTAAAACCAGGCAGCTTTAACAGTGCACCCTCAACCTTGAATGCATCTACTTAACGATTAGCACTCTGTCCCAGCTCTCTATAGGCAATATAAGCACTCAGTAATGTGTGGACCAGCCTGTTTAGATTAGATTTTTTTTTCTTGTCCTTGTCCTTACTGTTAGGTGATAAAATGGCAGGCCAACATGGGGCTTGCTCTATCTCTGCTCCTGCTGGTATCATGGCAAAACTCTGGATGGACAGAGAATTAAATCAGCATCCCCTGAGTAAGCCATCGCTCCTTTGGAGAATGACTTTCTCTGTCAGTGGTTGGCATAAACAAATGGAAAATGCTATGGTATTGCCATGCATACTTCATTGATCCAAATCTTTATTTCAGTATGGTGCTCTCTTTTTAATGTGATGTCACAGATCTTAATTAAACAAATACTCATTATTTAAGCAAAGACAAATTTAAAGTCTGTCTTTCATTTGTTTTCAGTTAATTCTTCCCTCTGCATCTACAGCAGGCAAAAATCAGGAGACTATGCCAGTGTGCAAAGTTAAAAAGATTTCTGTGTTTTAATGACTGTGCAGTGATCTTGAGTTGGTTTTTGGACTCCCCAGGCAGTTTTCGACGGGCACAGTCCAACACCAGACTGAGTGACAAGGACCTTTAAATATGCAATAATGTGAATGTACTCTTGTGTAATGAAATGCTAATGCCCAAACTGATGCCTGCGCAGCCAGGCTAGCCATGAGCTGGTGTTCACAGAAGCAAGGCCCTCCATCCTTCAAAGGGTGAGATTAAGGCTCTCTCTTTACCGTGTGACTCCCAACAAGGCTCAGAGCAATGAGCCGCTGCACTGCCGACTTATGCTCTCTCCTTTCCTATACAAACAAGGAGCAGTTGGCTCTGGCTGACGCAGGCAGTCCAGGAAGAGGAGGATGGGAACATCTTTTAACTGCTTTGGTCAGTGCAAAAGAGGTTTTGTCCCTCACCCAGATAAAGATTCCCAAGAGACTGAGGCTTTGCATCCATCAGATCTTCTCTCTCTAATAAAATAAACACCATACACCTAAATCCTGTCCCATAACTGCTGAGCTGGCTTTTTGTTGTGTAGCAGTGCAGGCAGCATAACATCTGAGCCAGGATGATACCAAACAGCCCCTTCTTGATGTTTGGAATTCAGGCTCCCTGCAAACTCCGGCACGCCTCAAGGACTCCTTTGCACGGCCTTCACGGTCCCAGGGTTATCTTCAGAACTAGTGGGATGTTACTAACCAGGAGATGTTTTTTTTATTRCAGATCTGTGGAACAAGGCTGACAGCTGATGTGCTTGTTACCTGACATGAGCCCAGCACCAAGGCATGCCTAAACCAGAGTCCCTCTCTCACACAGACTATCCAGCTTCTCCATGGACTCAGACTTCAGCCTTTGCGTTTAGGACACATCACCTCTCCTGCCTTTGCTTGACCTCTTATTTTTCATGACACTTGCAGGAACTTGCATGTTTTTGAGATCTTACCACTCTGTGAAATGTAGACTTGGCCCCTGGGTTTAGAGGCTACCAGGAGAGGACCTATACGCAGTGGTAGGATTGCAGCCTTCTTGTTTCTGCGAGAAACCAGCCTAAAAAGGAAGCCAGGAGCACTGTAATGCCTGGAGGAGTCAGGATCAGTCCCATGGCTTTGCTTATGTGGAGAATAGAGTTAAAGCCAGGAAAGAGCAGCATGCCTCGAGTCTGGGAGTGTGCCGTTGCTGTAAGCTTGGGCTGCGCTGCAAAGCCCTTGCAAAGCCCAGGTACAACCCTGGTGCGATGGATGGAGCTGGGAAATCCTGAACCACGAGAATTGTACTGCATTTTCCATTTCTTAGAACTCAGATAACATATTCAAAGAGGTTTATACCAATATTTTTGTCTGCCTCCATTTCCCTTTTTTTCCATTGCAACTACTATACACATCCAAGGCTATTTTTTACCAGGCATGAGATTTTTCTCCCCTTTTTTCCCTTTTCATAAGCACCGTTTTTCTAATTATCTTTTAAAAAATGAGATGGATTTCTCCAAGTCTTAAGTTTTACTCTCTTTTACTTGAAGTTYTGTGAGTGCTAGCTCTCCGTTTCACAGTTTAGCTGGCTTGGGGGCTGGGATGTGTTTATTTTTCAATGATTTAAATGAAATATCAAAGGAGTTTTTATTGATTTGCATATAAAAGTTATGAAACCCAATATATGGCACAACAGACAAATCAGTAGGCCATAAAAAACATGAGTGAATTACTGTTTTATTAAAGCTTTAAGATAACTTGCTGTAGTATCTGAAAATAAAGGTCAAAAGGAAAAAAAAAAGGAAAATTTAAATGTGTGCACATTAATGGACTGGGGAATGTGGCTTTACTAATAACTTCTGTGCATAAAAATTTATATTTTTCAACACAGCAATCATTTCTTTTACCCTGTTGGGTATTTTAAATGTGCTCCTGTGTATATAATATTAATTTAGTCATAAAATAAAAGGCAGTAATTCAGACAGTAGCCCATGTGAGCTATTAAATTCAAAGTACCGTGTGAAGTATTTGTGGTTATGGTTCCTCGCAGTTCTGGATAAGACGCAAACAAACCACTCCTGACAAGACGAAAGTGTTTGCTTTCAGAGTACCTGCCTGTGCTCAGCTCCAGGTTTCTGCATTTCCTTCTCCAGAGCTGACACTATCTCTGATTAGGTTGTTTGGGTATAAATTATGAGAATGTCCCTTGAAAAAAAGCATGAAATGAGGATTTGTGCAATAGCCAGGCTTTTAAAGGGGGATTGTATATTCTCTGATTCTATCTAAACTAGCTCATGTTATAGTTCACTTCTTTTTATGCTAGATCAGTGAGTTTTGCTGCCTTAGGAAGTGAAAAGATGTTTTAGCTTGTTCTGTTCATTCGCTAACGCGGGGCTGAGAGTTAACCAACAGCAAATGGGCTTGACTGCGAAGCCAGTCAGCTGTGTAAAACATTTTCATGTTGTCTCTCTGAAAAGCTTGAAGCAAATATTCCATCCGTTGCAGCAGCAAATTAATACACAGCAATTAATCAAAATTCTTCTCACTTGCTTTCTCTGTGCATGTACTTTTGCATTAAGTCTTGGAGTGCCTGGTTGTTCTCCTGTTAAATGCGTCTATGCTAAGACTCAACACAAGCACTTCTCAGCAAGAAGAAATTAAGCCTGGACTCAGGCTGAAACCTTCAGAGACTTGGCTCAGCGCCTGCAGCTCAGCTAATACATATCTGTCAGCGTCCAGCCCTTAATGGTACCAGTGCAAAGACTCAGAGACTCCTGGTAAAACCTTCTCTATGGATTTTCTCTATATTGGGATATATCATCACGTAGCATTTCAGAGCTATCTCTCACCTTTTAATACGAGTGCCTTGGAGAGACATCTCCTTCTTGCCCCGCCTCCCCTCCCACCTCTCTGTGCAGAGAATCCAGGCTCAAATCTGCTGCTGGGAATAGCCCCTGGAACGGGGGAGTCTGCAAGGAAAAAAGGATTTCCATGGGTCCTCCTTCCTGCAACACACACAGCTCAGAGGCCACATAGCAGAGTCTCCTCTAAAGCCATGTCTAGACAGAGTACACTCATGTGGGGCAGAGGATATGCATTTGCCGTAGCTGAGATACAGCAGAGGTTACTTACACAGCTCCTCAGTTCCATAGTTCCCAAAAATAACTGTGCAGCACGAATCAAAGACAGATGGTAACGCAGTAAAAATTATTTCCTTCCTCCAACGCTTCCTCTTGCCGGCTAGGGGCAGCTTAAAAGCAGTTGGTGAGTTCAGTGCAGGCTTTGCATGCTTGATCCTTGGTCAAGGCACAGCTGCAGCGAGAAGTTGATAGCAACTGTTTGCTTGCTGCCGCCTCTGTCTGCTGGCTGTAAAAGAGAGGATGAGTGGGTTCCTGCAGGTGTCACAACAGGATGGATAATCGTGACCCTCCTGGCAGACCTCATAAAAGCCCCAGCCGTGTGTGTAAGTCAGTCTTTCACAGCCATATGGCAGGGCTGGTGGCTTGGCCCAGGCTCCTTCCAGCAGTGCCAGCCCAGTTCGAGCTCCTCCGCAATGCCCCAGCCTCAGCCTGGGAGCTTCTGCTCCACGCTGCCTGGGGTCCTTGTGGTCAGAGCTGCTTGGGCCAGCCTGAATCTGCTGTCGTAGCTGTCTTCAGTGTCCCCTGCACCTCGTTGTCACCTTCCAGGACACCAAATGGTCTTGCAGGATATGAGAAATGTCTCCATCCATATTCATCCCTCCTGTCAACCGGGGAGGAGAAGGATGGGTGGATGTCCATGCCAGTACCCCAGGGACTCCTCAGCCAGCAGTGTTCCCAGACAACTGGTCCTGTTTGCCCTGAGATTCCCATCCTGCAGAGAAACATGGGAGAGCCATTGCCAGCATGCTGGAGGTGGTCTGAAGGCAGGTGGTTTTGGTATTGGCTTCAGTGAGGAAGAGATCACATCTTGGCTGGGGAAATCAGTGCAGGCCACCCCCATACCTAAAATGAAGGGTTAATTCTCCACCAGGAGAGAAGAGGTGTGTGGGCAGGCACAGCATTCCCACATCTGCGGTGAGTCAGACACCCCAGAGATTCAGCCGGCAGACGATGAAAGGGAGAAGTAGGTCAGAGCAGACAAAGACACCGAGGGATCCATCTGCCAGATCAGACGAACCAGAAGACGGCAGCGGTGGGGGTATCTGACCTCCTGCATGGTTGATATGCAGAGTAGCAGAGAGAGCATTCATCATCCCGCGGCCTGGTAGAGGGGTGATGTTTAATGACTGGCAGCTGGAAAAGCAGGTAGCAGGCTGAGAGGAAGGTGCATGATAGGGCTCCACCTGGTCAAATAGCTGGATAAGATTGCAAAGCGATGGGGAGTCTTTTAATTATGTGCTTGCTGCATCAATTAGTAAAGGCAAAAGCATTGGCCTGTCTAGTTTAATTGGCAGAGCTAGTGAGGAGGGCATCTGACATGGGCATCCTCAGCCTCCCTGGGGGCAAGGCAAGCCCAAATGACTCCGAAGTTGCAGGAGAGGACCCGCGGCACAGCCTGCCGCTTTCACGACGATGTGTTACTGCACTTAAAAGCAGCTCCTGTGATGGGAGCAGCTGAGCTCCATGCAGTCCTTGGCCATGAGGTCTGGAAAGTCTCACTTGAAGCTGGTGAATATGCACAGCGTGAAATATGTGTTTTAGAAATCAAGGCTCCAGAAGGGAAAAGTCAGCCTTTTAAATGAAAGCCATCTCCTTTTCCCTAGCAATGCTAAAGCAAGATGTAAGTTGTATCACTGATTTATTTACTTTCTTTGCCTCCTTGGTGGGCTTGGGGTATTCCAAGCCTTGAAGGGAAGCAGGCGCTTCTCTGTGGAGGATGCAGCCTCTGGGGTTTGTCAGTGCTCAGGGAAGTGAAGATGAATCAGGTCTGAAACAGGTGCACAGCATTTCAGGCCAGTTAAATTCCTGTGGGGATGTTCTCGGTCAGGCTTCAAGTGACATAGTTTCTTGCCACTTCATTTTCTTCACAGGATTAAAGTCATTCCTGCTGATGATTTGTCTTGATTCTTCTGGCTGTCCCCAGAGCCATTGCCGTAAGCTGCAGGAGGAAGGTCTGGTTGCTCTAGGCATGTCTCAGCTTGTAGCTTCACCAAGCCCCCAGAGAGCATGGGAGTGATGGATAATTATATCCTCCTCTCTGGTAAGCAAAAAACCAGCACAGGTATTTGAAGATGGTCCCAATGGCAGGATGGGTGGGAGCTTGAGGCAGAAGTCAGGGTGGCTAGAAGAGCCAGCGGGAAAGCAGGGGCTGGGTGAGGGACTGCCCCCCAGACAGAGCTGGAATGGACACGGCAGTGGGGTCAAGCGGGAAGCCTGGCATCAAGGTGTAAATAACTGACAGGACATCATACCAGAAAAGTGACAAGTAGGGGAATATGTCTTTCAGGAGCCCCTGACTACATGGAAAGGGAATAAAATCAGCGAGCAAGAACAAGTTACTAGCCGTGCCTTGTGTCCAGTGGGGATGGGGAGATGTGTGTGAGCCTGGGAGGTTAGGAAGGAGACTGAGATACTTTCTTCATCCCAGGATCATGAAGTTTAACTAGAAGAAGTCCTTCTGAGACATTTTGCAGAGTTCAAGTCCACTGGTGATTTCTACCTCTGCTGTGAAACTCTCACTCTGCCACTTTGGATAAGTTACCATCAAAAGATTATGTTGGTGGAAATTTTCAGCCTATGTAGAAATGCTCACTGATGAAAAGCAATGAGAAAACTGCTTGGCTGTATTGATCAGTGTGCACCTAAAATTATGCAGATCCCTAAAGGATCCGTCCAGCCATGATCTCATCTGACAGTGGGGTTTTGGTAACAATAACAGTTTGTCTCAACTCTGGGACTTTATTCTCAGCTGCTTTGCGTACGTTATATTTGATAGTACCAGAACAAAAGGAGTATAAAATGCAGCTTTTCCCACTTGAGAAGGGCTAGTTGCCCATTTCATGTAGATTTAAAATGATGGTGTGCAATGCAGCACAGTGGAGATGCTCTGAAAATCCATCACCCCAAGAAGTGGATCTCTTAAAGCAAGAGAGTGAAAATAAAAGTCTATTTTCTAAGTACTGAGACTTCTCAGGAGAGCAAACAGTAGGAGCAGTGGATGGGAGGCTGCTCACTTCAGTGGGAGCGGAGCGAGGCTGGTGCTAGCTGCTCTGAAAAATCCTGACCAAAGAAAATGGGAACCTCAACATACCCCCTGCAGCAGGAGCCAGGGTTTCTCCTGTATAGATGCTCCTGCAAAATAGAGAAAACAACAGGTTTGATGAGGGATGCTGTATTTATAGCTCCAGAGGGGGACGTTCATGTGCTTGGGGCTGGGTTGTTACGACCCTCCATTCAGCCTGTCCACTCTCTATGCCCCAGTGCAGGATGTGCTACCAGCACAGCGGCACCCAACTGGGACTAAGGGAAGCCATGGTGACTTCTCAACATCTCCACGCATGAAAAAGAGGGACACTGTTCTGCAGGGTGCCACAGAAACCCAGTAGGTGAAATGTCCATGTCCTATCCCTTCCCTAGGTACTGAGCTTGCTGGTTCGTGTACGAAAGAAAAAAAAAAAAAAAAAAAAAAGCCAAAATTTGCCAGTGGTTTTGTTTGCATAAACATTCTAGCTCTGCCTGGAGCCAACTCAACCCAACCCATTGTGTTGTGTGGCTTTTTCTGAAGGTGCTCAGCTATGGTGGTGGCAAGCATCCTCTCTGGGGTAGGCTAGGGATGGTGGGGAGGGCAGCTGTGGGCTGGGAGCAAGCAGAGGGGCCCGTCACGCAGCTTGCAGCTCTTAGGTAACCATATCACACAGTCCCCATCTCGCATCTGCATAATCCATCACTTTTAAAGACATTTCCTTATATCGGTTAATATAAAATGTTGTTCATTGTGTCAGCCAGCAGGAGGTTTCATAGGTCCTTTAGGCAACTTAAACAGTAATTAATCAAAAAAAGCCTCCACCTTTTTCGTGCTGTTAATGCTGTTGTTAGGTTGCAGGCAGTGTAATTTATGGCATTTCCTGATCCTGTTAGCTAGGATGTCTGATTAATTTTGGCTCTGGGATTAAGTCAGCAAAAGAAATTTGACTTCCTCAAGCAAGTGATATATATCATCCACCCGAGTGCAGGAGGGACAGAATACTATCTTTCTGCCAACGTTTTTATTGTGTCCTCGACTATAGCCAGAAGGTGGCATTATGTACTCATTTTATTACTGCTGCTGGCTGGGGACTGAATTGATTTTAAAGCCCAGGACATGGTTAGCTTCTTGATCTTGGCATGGAAGGAAGAGCGCTAGCATATGATGCTGGACACCCTGCCCCTGCTTCCCGACATGGACCTCAGTGTGTAAGTTGGCACATTTCTCATTCTTTTTCCTCCCAGATAATTCAGAAAATGACGTATCAATGACTTAATTATTAGCCAGGATTTTGCTTTTTACACATTTTTCATTCTTGGTCCTCGGGTGGCTTTTTTGATGCTGCTGTTTCATTTTGTCCTGCTGCTTATATCTTGTCTGTGCTTCTTGGGGCTAGAGGGCAAAGTTGGGGGATAATACAGATTTTTCAGTTCTTCCCTGCCTTTCCTTCTGATAGAGAGCTCTTCTTTCATTCTTCTTTTTTCCTTATTATGGAACCTTTTATCAAGCAGGCAAAAGATCCTTTAGTAGCTCAGGGAATTTGTCAGCTGATGAAACAATCTTGTCTAAGTGGGTTTCTGTGAGGTAATTTGAGCCACTCTCAAGTACACAGATACAACATGAGTGTCTTCATCCAGTAGCCTAGCATTTGGTCTTGTTATATGGGATCCTTACTCTGGGAGGCCTGGCAATACCCATGCTGCTCTCCATGGGTGCAAACAAGACACGGCCATGCAAAACACCATGCTCCTTTCTCTCTCTGTGCCCGTCACCTCCGTTCCCTCACTACAAGAAGGACATTGAGTTGCTGGAGCGTGTCCAGAGAAGGGCAATGAAGCTGGTGAAGGGTCTGGAGAACAAGCCTTATGAGGAGCTGCTGAGGGAACTGGGACTGTTTAGCCTGGAGAAGAGGAGGCTGAGGGGAGACCTTATCGTGCTCTACAACTACCTGAAAGGAGGTTGGAGCGAGGTGGGTGTTGGTCTCTTCTCCCAAGCAACTAGCGATAGGATGARAGGAAATGRCCTCAAGTTGCRCCAGGGGAGGTTTAGATTGGACATTAGGAAAAATGTCTTCACCGAAAGGGTTGTCAAGCATTGGAACAGGCTGCCCAGGGAAGTGGTTGAGTCACCATCCCTGGAGGTATTTAAAAACCATATAGATGAGGCGCTTAGGGCCATGGTTTAGTGGGCATGGTGGTGTTGGGTTGACGGTTGGGCTCGATGATCTTAGAGGTCCTTTCCAACCTTAATGATTCTATGATTCTATGATTCTATGATTCATGTTGGGTAGCTATATGCGGGTTACAGACTGAAGAGCTCTGGTTGCAGGGTGGTAGGAAAGGGAGAAAGTCATGCAGACCTCAAGCTGCTGCAACATTCAGCCTTTTGATGGAAAGTTCAAGAAGAAATCTCTGTTCCATCTTGGCCCTGCAGGCCATAAGGAAAGGCATTTCCACACTGCAGCTGGAGGTGTGACTGCAGCCTGGACAAATGCAGCAGAGATCTGGATCTGAAACTGTCAGGAGGATGCTATCGAGAGGTGACTGTAACCCTAAGATGCTGCAGTTTATATTCTTGCTCCATTAACTCTGACAACAGACTTCTGAGACCAGAGTTTTCTAAACACGTCTTATAAATCATGCTGGTAAAAATGCACTGGGATTTACTTGTGTATAACATGGAGCTCTGCAAATAAAATTAACCCTTTGTACAAGAACTGCAGCAAATGCTGGGCGCTTAGTGTTAGACTGCTCAAATTTTGGGCTGGGTTTGTGGAAACCCGACAGCTGATACTGCACGCCTTGAGCTTCAGATATTCAGCTTCTCCCCAGCTGGACCCAGGCAGCTGAGAGGTCGGAGCTGGTGAGATGAGACCAGCCCCAGCCTGGAAGCTCTTATAGGCACATCAATGCTGGACTATGACTGAACCATCCACTTTGCTTCCCAGCAACTAATGATCTTCAACAGCTTCCAGCCCCAAGCTGGGCTTACACCTGCCTGCTCAGCATGGTGGAGCTTAGTAATGTTTGTACCCAAAGGTTTACTCTGCCCTTGAAAAGATCTGTTTTCCAGAAGCTACCAAACACTCTTTAGTCCTTTGTGAAAATATGAACCTTTAAAAATAGCTCAACTGGTCACACAGAAGGAGACCTGCTTGACATCATGAATTGTTTTTCAAAACCTTGACCTTAATCTCTGAAAGGATGCTATCTTCTGCATAACTCAGGAAATGCTACTAGACATATATAACTTGAAGCCATACCTGTGCAGGTCTCTGATGCGTACAAGCTTTTTGTAGCACCTGCTTGGCAGAGCCATGGCAGCTCTGCAAGAGGGAACCGGGTCACGTCTCGCCTTCTGCATCAGCAGCAAAATTGGGAGCACAGTTCTGGTGGCAGGACCTTTACCAGCGGTGATGAATGGCAGAGGGGATTTTCATCTCTTTTATTAATTTTGCAAGGCTGACAGTTAGAAGATCACGTCTTGACTTCTGCGTCAGGAGGTTTGAGTAAGGGACTCCTTGGGAGGTGTGGGTGGTAACTTTACTTCTGCAATGCCCAAACCTCGAGCTCTCACAGCTCCTGCATGCCTGAGGGTGGGAAGTGGGCATGCAGCTAAGCTGGCAGGCTTGGGGAAACCACACTTGTGCTGTCAGGCTGGGAAGAGAAACACTGATGGATCTGAAGTCATTGCCTTTGTAAAGGAAATACTGAGGCAAGAGCAGCACATTTTGCTCACAGGAAGAATCTCCTTTGCTTCTGTGGGATGTTTGGAAAAAGACAAAAGCAGGATGGATTTGACCTCTCTTTTGCTAGGTGTTTACTGGTTTGAGAGATGGAGGTTTGTGCCCCAGGGACTGCTGTGGCTGTGCCATGGCCGGGGAGGAGGGAGGCAGACTGCAGCAGCTGGAGGGTGCCACGAGTGCTGCAGTGGGCATGAACCTGGCATGAAGTGGAGCAACGGCAGGACAAAGCCTCAGGGTGAGGGTTTTAAGCAAACATATGTGAGCTTTCTTTTGCTCCTCACCTCCTCCTTGCTGCTGTGGTTCACCCATTCTCCCTGCCTTTCGCCCAACACCGGCTCCTGAGCATCTCTGTCCTCAGTGACCCAGGTCGCATATATAGGGCATTTCCTTGCTTTTCCTTCTGCCAAAACCAGTTATTCCTCACCCAGCTCATTCCTCTCTCACCCTCATGCTTTCCTCTACAGCCACAATAAGGAGCTGGCTATCTCCTCTTGAGATATCTACCTACGGTCTGGGTCTGAACATTTTTTATTAGGGCAATGCAAATCTAATGTTGCTCCACTGCTCAAGAGAAACTAGTTCCTGCCTCCCCTTAGGGCACTGTGATCTTCTTCCTTGTGCTCCAAGGGCATAATATGTGAATAAAATGTGATATTTCAGCTGTGACCATGAACTCAACAGATGAAGGAGCTTCCAGTCCTTCCACAAACACAGAATATTTTTCTCCCCTTTATGGCAAAAAAAAAAATCTTAACTAGGTTACAAACAATGTAGCATGATGAGCAAAAGGAAGGAATATGCCAATTTTATCCCAGTCCCATGGGATGCCGTGGGCTGCCTATGGGACTTCAGACACTGAGTGATCTTGCCCTTCATTTCTTATTAGACTGGGGAGTCCCAGGCACAAATCCTAAAGAGGGCAGCAGAATCAAACCCAGACCTCTTGCCTATGGCCGGCTGAAGCCATGCTGGTGCTGCTAATTGAATGTGCTTTATGTAGAAGTGCAGTTCAGTACATACATCCAGAACGTGCTGCGTATCGTTTGGTGATATACAAACCGGCTGGGACAATTTACAATGGTGATTTTTCCACTGACGGGTAAATTAATGCTCTCTATTATAGGCATTTAATCAATGCCAGCTCCCTAAGTCTCTAAACAGGCCACCAAGATAGAAGATTGATTGGTCTGAACACATCGTATATAAAACAGGAATACTTCATAAGAACATAAATGACGTGTTTGTTTCCCAAAGCCACAAAGACAGCTCTGTGGTAAAGAAGAGTGTTGACAGCCTCCTACCGAGACACAGCGAAAGGACAAGACTTGGGTTTGTTGTGGGGTTTTTGTCTTGGGTTTTGTTTGTTTTTTTTTAAGGCCAGAAGACTGAAATGACCTAGAGATGGGGAGGAAGATCCTGTTAGCTCTGCACGTGGGCATGGCTATTTGTCTGGAGGGGATCCTGGAGATCCCTGCACTCCCTGTGTGGCTTATGGAGACGCTGCTCTCGCACTGTGCTTTGTGGCAAAATTAGCAGATCGTCATAGAGCTCTGAAATTTGGCTTTGTAGTTACACAGGTGGCCAAAACTCCAAAGATGCCAACCCCCCACCCCATCCCCTTTATTATTAATGTTATTTCTCTCTTTATTTAGAACAATATAATGATTTGCTGTGTGCATCAGCTGTGGTTTGGGCACCCAGGAGCTGTTGGTGGAAAGGATTTGCTGGGGCCATGGGAAGCCAGGGTCTCCCTGGGTGTGTGTGTGCTCTTAACTGGGACAAATACAAAGTAAAATGTACTAACACAAGTACCGCTGAAAGAGGTATAAACTGGCTTATTTTATCTCATGTGAGCAATGGGTTAAAGCACACAGGGGGTCAGTTTGCATTGCTTCCTGACCTTTGCAAAGTCATTAAGCCGAAGTACTGAGCACTGATTTGATTTTGAAACGGAGACCCATCTTCCTAAATCAATAGGATGAAGTATACCTTTTATTATTATGGCTAAACACATCTCTAGTTGCATAAATAAAAGGGGAAAACATAAAGTGATAGTCACTCTGTCAGGATCCTCAACCCAGACTGTCTGTGAAAGTCAGTAAGGCCAGCAAGGCTCAGGCACTTAAACCTTAATCATGTTTAAAATGGGATTTAAGTGTCCATGTGCCTTAGAAGTTTATTTCCTTTGGCTTCTCTCAGGTCTGTGAGATTGTGATTAGGAAATCAGGCTAACTTCACAGCTGGAAAGATTGTCACCGTATTCCTCCCAACTGGATGGCCCAGAGCCACTCTTGGTTTCTGCTGATGGAAAGCCACAGAGCTCAATAAATAAGACCTGGTGTCTTGAAACTTCATTACTTTACACCCACAGACTATCTTGTGTATGCCACTGAAATTAAGGAGGAAACAGGAGTTTGTGGTAGTTTTTCTGGGGTAGCAGGGAAATGGTAGCATCCTTTTAATATATTCTGACTTTGTTCCTGCACTGCTCGTGAGTTCAGTCCAGGGATCAGCACAGGTTTTTATCCTTAGTCCTGAAATCCTCTGCTTTGTGAGCTGGTTTATCTTCTCAATAAGGCACACGAGGGTATCATTTACAGCCCAGTAAATTCATACCTCGCGCATTCGATGGCACACGGCCTTCGGGCTCCCAGTTAACAACACACAAGCGTGACTCGCTGCACTGTAACTCACACTCTGTCACAGCTCCTGGCTTAATTACAAAGCACTAAAAATGTGAAATAACAAAAATAATTACTGTAATAAACTAATGAAATAAAATATGTTTTGCTGAAATTAAAAAAAGTCTCTGTCCAGGCTGAAAGGTCCAAACATTAACTTGTGTGTGGGGACTAATTACGGTCTGAGGTACATGACTGTAATGATGACTTCTGTTGCACTGCTCCGCTTCCAAGATCAGATCTTCATTGTATGGGGAATATGTCCTTACATTTGCATAACACTTCCAACAGATTTATTTGTCACTGTGAAAAACTGAAACGTACCYCCCAGTTCCACACTGCTGTGGGATATTTGCCCAGTTTACAGTGAGCTAGACCTGGGAAAGAGCAGAGACTACATGCAGACTCGTTTGCTGCATGAGTATCACCATTCCTGTGCCTTCAGGGCTGATTCATCTTCTTCTGTTGTCTTGTTGAAACGAGCCGTGTGATGAGATCTTTGGAGCTGAGCTCTGCTTCTCTAGCAGCATCCACATGGAGCTTGTGAGTTGGTCTGTGCTGCCATTGCTATAGCACGAACATGAATGGGAGATATTCAGGCATGTTTGGGGATGGCGATAATTTTGTATGTAAATACTGAAGTGCAATTCCCTTCTATTTTTTAGTTCTCTGCTTTTTGAAGGAGACTTCTATGTGAGTTGCTTTGTTCCACCTCCCACCCCCCCGAATGCTGGAGAGCTGGCAGCAAAAGGAGGGAGTGAGGAACGTGTCTGTGGATGCAGAGATAATATGGACACCCAGGCACCTGAAACAGGTAATGCTTTAATTCACTTGCATTTTTTTGGCTTTGAAATGCAGGCTTTAAGACATCAGCCACATGCATTTGACTTCTAAAATCAGCATTTAGGCTTCTGAAATTGGCACCTGTTTTTTTCATTGGAGGAACAAAATATGAGGTTTGGTGTCTCTTTTGCATCAGTTGGATGTATATTAAATGTCATGAGGACAGCAGTTTTCATTGACAATGCAGTCAGGAAGGGCCAAATTTGCCTTGTTGACAGGAGCTAAGATGTTTGGGGAAACAAAGCCACCAGTTGCCAGTGCACTGGCTGTCTCCATCCAAGAGGTGTGTCATGAAGAGGAATAAATTGGATCTGTAACATGCAAATTGTGTCTTTAAAAGCAAACTTAGAAGTGACTGAAGCATCAACCTGTTTGCTAAAGTTGCATTCAGAGCGATATCCCCATGTCTTACCAGTGGTGAATCCAAAATCTAAAGCAGTGTGGGAACAGGCAGCACCACAGAACTGTGCCCTTACCTGGCAAAACACCAAGAGTAGAAATATTCCCGTTGTCCACTCATCTGACAAACCTGCTACAACAGTGCTTGGTAATTTTTAATACTGCTTTTCACAGAGATTAAATCTTTTTCTTTAGGATTTTTGTGTTTTAAAGGGTTACACATGATCCCAAATGTCAAGACAGGCTCCAGTTCACCCACCACAGAAGGAACTTCTGCTTTTCCCTCAGTGTTACCTGGCCATGAAATAGCATTTGGGCGTAGCAGCTACTCACTAACCTGTGAAACCAAGAATGAGAATTGTGTTTAATGGGCCTCTTAAGTAATGCATGTACTCAGGATTTCACACATTCCTGGCGTTACCACTGATTGTGGGCTGCCATGCAGATAACTGTGATTTGCAAAAACGCACAATTGTTATTAGGATTGACTCTTGCTATTATCCGTGTTTGTGTGTCATTTACAGTGAGAGCAGGTTTTAAGAAGTAATTAAGGGAAAAGCTTCACAGTTTTGGCCGGCTCTCATTCTTAACCATTGAAGTTAAAATAAGTTATAGCCACCAAATGTTATACTATATACTATGTACTATATACTATATACTTTTTTTTTATATATATATATAAAATATATACTATATACTATATACTTTCTGGGACTGTTTAGTCTGGAGAAGAGGAGGCTCAGGGGAGACCTTATCGCGCTCTACAACTACCTGAAAGGAGGTTGGAGCGAGGTGGGGGTCGGTCTCTTCTGCCAAGCAACTAGCGATGGGACGAGAGGAAATGGCCTCAAGTTGCACCAGGGAGGTTTAGATTGGACATTAGGAAAAATGTCTTTACTGAAAGAGTGGTTAAACATTGGAACAGGCTGCCCAGGGAAGTGGTGGAGTCACCATCCCTGGAGGTATTTAAAAGACATGTAGATGAGGCGCTTAGGGACATGGTTTAGTGGGCACAGTGGTGTTGGGTTATCGGTTAGACTTGATGATCTTAGAGGTCCTTTCCAACCTTAATGATTCTATGATTCTATTCTATGACTAGGCCTCAGTATAGGGCTGGGCTCATTAGAAAGTGAGTGTTTGACAGCACTAGTGCCCTGGTAAACTCYGTTGGCATATCTCTGCTAAACATAGACTGGGGACAGCAGAATTCAGTCTTCTGTGCGAAGCCCTGTGCCTGGTTTCCACCCCTGCTCACATGATTCCTTTGAGTGCCTGCAACAGTGGCTCTTCATTGCAAAATAAACCCAGCTGTAGGTTTGTGCTAAACACCACTGTTCCTTAGGGGCCGAGTGGACACCGGTTCATTAAGCAGAGAGCACAGGAGTGCAGTGGCTCTGTTTCCACCCAGGCTAACTGGGACCCAGTGAAGGGAAAGTTTTTGTGCTTATTCCAGTCTTCAGAGCTTTTATGCAGTCTCCACGCTGGTCATAAGTCCTTCCTGGGTTCACTCTGGCAGAGGTGTTCAACCTGGACCCTCTCTAAAGCTGCAAATAGAATTAAGCCACGGAGTATGAAAAACACCCCTTGGGGACCAAAAGTGCTTCCCCATGTGTCACCTTGTGGGAGGCAGCTGTGTCCAGCTGTGTGTTCTCAGAGGAGGTGCTGAAGGAGAAGTCCAGATGTAGCTGGCAACATTTACTCAAAGCTGTGGACTGTCCTTTAGGGTCATATTAGAGACTGGCACTTGCCTTTGCACAGATAATAAGAAATTTCATGTTTAGGATTATCAGATTTTCCAGCTACTCTGCAGAAACAGCTGTCGGCAAATCTGTGACAGCAGATGTTGGGATGCTATTCAGTGTACTGTGTGCTAATCTGCTGCTCTGCCCTCCCCAATTAGACAGTCATTTTTTGCTATCACAGAAGGAAGCTTGGACAAATACTGTAACAAGAGTGTGCAGCAAAGTAGTCTGGGTCCTTCCGGAGTAAGGAGCCTTAGGCAGGTGCTCACTTTTCCAGTCAATTGACCTTATTTAAAGAGTCCTGTCAAGATAATCATTTCGTGCTTTGCTTTCCTGCCACTCCGTGGGCATTGTCAGGGTGGATTGTCTCAAAAAAGCAGGGAAGAAACCTGTGGGGACGGGGACTGTTTGGAGGTGACAGCAAAAGCAACACACTGCCTGAACTGCACTCCAGTAACCTCCAGCTATGTGAAGGGCCTGATCCAGCTTGCAGGCAGATTGGTGTAAATTGTGGCATACTTTGCGAATACCATCTCCTTTGTATGCGAGATGTACATTATGCCTTTGGGTATATGTGAAAGGATCCACCAGCCAATCCACAGGGCTAGCTGCTAATGAAATCCAGACTCGTGCTGGCCTTTGACATCCCAGCTGGAGCTTTGGAGACAGCATTTTCTAGTGCTCAGCCACTAAAACTCAAACTCAAAAGAAGCATCTAATGTAGTCCAGTTTCATACACCTCTTTCTCAGCAGCAGTGCTGGTTTGAGCAGATCTCCCAACTCAGTATTTGAAGCTTAAAAGGTCTGAAGTCCCCACCTTGAACAGTGTCTTCCCTCTTTATGATCTGGAAGAGGGACTGGCAGAGCCAGTCTTGCTAAGAGAAACTGGCTGGCTGAACTCCTTCTGGTGATCTTTGAGACTATGTCATGATGTCCCCTTCTTTCTCTGTTAGATGAGTGTAACTCTTGAGTGAATTCGTACATGGACAAATCCAACACATGATTTCTGCATGCTTACCTGAAACCACGTCATTGGACAGTCTGAATTTCAAAACGTCACAGAGTTTGTACAGTCTGGCAAACCTCCTTAGAAATCTCAGATTATTTTTTATCTCTGCAATTTTTGAATAAAATCCCAAACTAGCAGAAAGAAAAATAATTATGTATTTTTACCCAAATTAATGTCCTGTATTAYGGGAAACCCAACCATTACAGAACTGAGATTCCAGAAGCAAAATTAGAAGCAAAAATGAGGCTGGTTTCCTGGATTTTCTCTGTCCAATGAAGACTTATAGAAAAAGCTGCCTGCCACCTGACTTGTAACGTCTATATCTACCTCAGAGCTGGTCAWGCAAGGCCCCTGCTACAGTGAATGGAAAGAAGGTATTTAAGGCCATGGTTCATCTCATCTATTTTAGAATGAGATGAATGATGCCTTGGAAGTGCTTCTGTGCCTGTAGACAGAGTCAAGGTGACTTGCTTAGATACAGAAGTYACATTGCTGACTTCTTTTGGTAAGAAAAATCCTGCCTGTGGTGATGACGTAACTGGGTTTAGAAAAACACTGTAGAAAAACACAAAACATAGAAGGAAAGGCTGTATTTATATTGCACTGCATTTTGTACTCAGTTATTATTAAAGGCAAATGCACATTTTTAAAAGCAGCCCAGGTCTCTCCATAGAACCATCTGTGTGAGCTGACAGGAAAGGTCTACAACGCAATATTTCATAACGTCTGGTGAGGATGCTGTGCAATCTCATTGTTTGCCTTGATCTGGAAAGAACTGCCCCTGGAGAGGAAGAGGAGGAAGCAAGATACAATAACTATAGTTTCTGAGAAACTTTGCAAGGAAATGAAACAATAACAGAGTAGAAGATCAACAATTCCAGGTAAACAACATGCCAATATGTTGATTTTACATGTATGGGAATTTTCATCCTTATATTATTTAAACTCCCACGGCTAATGCTGTGATTAGTCTTCTCCTTCTAAAACAAGTTAAAGATTAGCTGCCTTGTCTGTGGAAGGGATTGATAAGAATTCCCRTATTATATATAAAAAAAAAATTATTCCCATGGTGACATTCTGGATATAAAGTTCACTTCTTTTCAATTTCCATGTGAAAATATACCAACATGTGTTTTTTGGTTCAGCAACGCCTGAGATAAGTCTATACCACAGAGCAAGGCTGCTGCTATCCCAAAATGAACTCCTTTGCACATGCTCGTCATGATAACTACTGCACTTCTGCTGACTCTTGCAGTTTTATCCCACATTCACATTTGCATTGATTCAAACAACTTTCAACTCCAGTGAAAAAAACCTCTAGTTTCAGCTTCCATCCCCTTCCTTCCTTGTGATCATTGTGACCAAACTGGTGATTCCCAGTTTCTACCCTGGTAGAATTTAGGTTTAGACAAATAGTTTTGCTGAGGCCATAATCRGATGTTGTTCTGCTAAAGCACGGCTGCTCACTGTTTATGGTCCTGACAACCTTCTATTTCAGAGATGGTCACTGAGTCGCAATCCCATCTCTCTTTAACATAAGCTGTAAGCCTACAACAAATGATGATCACAACTCATAAATGCACAGAGCGCTCATAAAATGACAGCTGGAATTCATAAATTGGCCATAGGCAGTCCCCAAACTGTCACAATGTGCTGGTCTGTCTGCCTTCATGGATGTGCTCCCTAACCCTCTCTTTCTCCCTTGACCAAATGCTGGCCAGGCAGTCTCTTCTTTCAGGATCCACAATGCAGTACTTACACTGAGATTTGTTTTATTTCATTCTGGTAAGCTCATTTGCTGGTSTCTCTTGCACAGAATACAAGATTACCCTGAAGAATAAAATAAAGGAATTAATTGACATTTTAATTAATTACAACTTTTAATTAATATTCACCAGGGTGACAAGCATTCTGGAATGCAAAACATGAGTAATTCCTAAGGAAAAAAGGGAAAGGCCCTGCAGTTTGTGTTCAGGTTAAATGAAGACCTTGTAGCTGAATATATGATTATATCAGGTATCTGCTGACTCTGTTCAATGCCTGAAACTTTTGCTCATTTTGAAACAACGTGGACAGTTCTTTATTAACAATATCAGGGGCTGTGAGCAGGGCTCAGAGGCAGAATGCACTGACTGAGTAGAAAGCATGGTCCATAACCTAAACAATTCAATGTCTAAAAACCTTGGTTGAGCTCAGGCACTGTACCACAGAGAGAGGTCAAGGGATGGACATGACAGGTGCCATCTCCTTCTCCTGCTGTTTGCAGCCTGCCTTCTCCCATGCACTGAAGAAACCCATGTAGGAACACACAGGAGATCTGCAGCCTGTTGATGGCTCTGCAGGAGCTGAAGGACTCCCCACAGCCACCCACCGCCCATCCTTGCTATGAAATACTGAGCAAGGCTGTCATGAAGTGTTGCATGGATGCGCTGTATTTTATTTGCATAGTGGGGATCCCTTGCCTGAATTGCTATAAAAACTGTCCTGTAATTTTTTCCCAGGCATGAACTATAGCTCTTTGACATGCCTATGAAAGATGGGCTCCTTTTACTCACTGGTGGTAAAAAGGGGGAAGTGGAAATTCTCCCTGTATATAGTTTAGTATTCACTTTATAATGCAGTTTATATGTTAGTAATACTCCACTGATTGCAAGGAATAGTTGGTGCTTACAGGCTGTGATCCTGAAGGATGGGGCAGGGCTATACTACAGGCAGGATCAGGTGTTTGGCAAAAGAAAGAAACCATTGTTTTTTTCTGAGTTTAAACAACTGTAGCTGTTTGTGGAAAAAGATGAACTAAGGGCAGTGGAGAGTTCCCTGTCCTGCCTTTCCAGCATGAATATGTTATCTTCTGCAAAGATAACTACTAAAATGGAGTAGTGCCAAAAATTATCTTACTGCCAAGAAATAGTTCTTAGCTCATTTGACTTTGCAGTCGATCTGAAAAGATAAAGGTGGAAAAGACTTTGCATCCCTTGGCTGTTCTCTGAAACATAGAAATTTCCCTTCACCAATGGAGGGCGTGATCACACAACACGGTCAAGCTAACCCAGTGATTGATTTTCACTAAAAAAAAGAGTTCTCCCTTCTTCCTCTCTCTTCCTTTCCTCCTCGCCCTCACCTGCACTCCAGCAGCAGCCCTGGTCTGCCAGCCTGACCCTTGCATGAGCCAATGCAACTTTTTTGCTGGGTTAGTTTTCTGCCAAGTTAGTGAGTTCAATCAGTTCAGCAAGGACCAGGAAAACCACCCCAGTCACAAAGAGAGAAGCAGAAACACACAGCTGTGAGCAGGGGAAAAAGAAAACAGGGAGGCTGGAGGGACAAGGACTGTCCTCTCTCAATGCAGTGACCATTAGACTGGCTCAACTATGTGATCCAAAGGTCTTAGAGAATGTTTCACTCCTCAGACAACTTTCTGATAGCACAATAGTTGGGATACTCCTTTACTAGTTCAGGGGAAGTGCTATCATCTTGGATAGTGTTTTCAACTATTGGGGTGCCACACAAAACTTAGACCGTGATCCTGTAATCCTTTCTCAGGCAAAATTCCCATGGGTTGCAAATGATCTGTTGCAAAACCAGAGCAGTCCATGGCAGAGACTGAACCTGCTGCCTTGGAGATCATTGTTCAGTTACGCTCTTTTATTGATGGTGGTGACAATTCCCAAGCTGCCCATGACTTGTCCCAATCCTTTGGTGACCTCCAGGTGGTAAGAACCCTTTTTGACAAGAGTTAGGTCTACACTCATGTGCTTTGGAAGTGGTTTGAAGGAAGCTTGGGACCCTTCTTGGGCCTCTCTGCTGATACTGGTTGGGTGATGTTACCACAGTGGAGGAGGAATAGATGGAGTTGGACTTATCTGTCCATCTGGCAGCTAAGCTGCAGGTTATGCTCTGAGGCACAGAAGACTTGTTGACTCCCACACCAGGAGGAAAAGATGAAGCTGAAATCACTCAGGAGGTGAATGGGGAAAACAGTCACCRGAACTGATCTTGTGGCCACTCCAGCACTCCAGAAGTCATGAAAACCAACTGACTTCAGGATGAAAACACAGATCCCTCTGTGCCTTAGCTATGCAGAATCAGACCCTAAATAGCAAAGGAATTTACTGCAAACCCATCTTTGCCAATTATGTGTCTTCTGCTTCTAAATCGAAGGCAGCTTCAATGTTAATTTTAAAATATTGCTGGCATTTATCACAGTAATTACTTTAGCCATGTAAAACTCCAGACGCCATAAATAGTGTTGATACTATAGATTAAATGCTCCCAAGGTACGTATTACTGATGCTACAAAACACACATGCAGACAAGGATATTCTTCTCCAAGCTCAGCATTTGTTGGGCTCATGCAAAACCGTTTGAGCACACAGTTGCCTCATCAGATTTCTGAAAATGTCTGATGTTCCTTGTCAAAAGCCATCCATCTTTATCAGTGACTGTATTTTGGAGGAGCAAAAGAAGCATGCCTGGGCAAACACTCTCACAAGCCGTAATATGAAAGCATGCTTCATTGCAATTATGTTTTTCAATTAGTAACTTTTAAAGGTGGGAAAAGTTTATCTCAGGGACTTTGAATTTCCATGGTCTTCAGTTTCCAAATTCTCAGTCTCTGAAAATCAGATCTCTTTGATCTCTTAAAGATATTGTGGGTATATAACCCATAAATTAATCATTCCGAATTACTAATCAGCTTAGAAAATGTTCATCTTAATCTACCACTGTGGACCTCTGCACCCAAAAGCAATTAAAGGTGTCTGTGTAGGTAGGAAAAACTAGGGTCTTTATCAGACACCCTTCCCTAGTATGGACAGGCTTGTGCAGACAGGTATGAGAAGGTAGACAGGGCAAGCATTTATGGGCCTCAGAAATAAGCTAGAAACTGATAAGATAGCAAACTCTGAGGTACTTGAAACTAGAAATTACACATTGGCCAAGTTTACACATGTAAAGTGTGACCATCAGTGTAATCAGCTGATGTCAATATTATCTATAATACTATTGATTGTAGGCATGCCTGACTGGGAAATATATGCTGCACTTCTGTGAACATTAGTAAAGGGCATTGTTGCCAAAGAAGGTAAAGAGATTTCTCTTTGGATTTGGCTCTGGGTGCTCCCTGCAGACAGCCTGCCCCATCACCTGGCCAATGGTGCTGATGAAAGGCTCCCTGGGCTTATGTTTTCTGTAGGTTTGCCTGTTTACAAGAGGAGGCTGTATAGAGCCTGCATACAGCAGGAGGTGGCTGCACCGTTGGAAGCAGCAGTATACATATATAGTGATGTGTATTGCGTAAAATACACATTTATCACTCCATTGCTCTTTATTAATAGGAGGAAAGATACTAAAAAATAACTCAACCCCAAGACACAGAATGGAGATAAAGCTGTTTTATAGCATCTGAAAGCATGTGGAAAAATTGTTGCATAGCTGGAACTTATTTGACACTAGGGAAACTATTTGTTGAGCTGCCAGTAAAACTGTAGAAGAGGAAATACTTATAAGAAGACATCCAAACAAGCACTGAGCTTCCTTCCCATGAAAATCAAGGTCAAATAGAGCACTTGAAATCATTAGGAACACCTGAAAAATGAGCCCATATTGTCACTGGGAATGACTCAGACAACAGTTGGAAATACAACGTGTTTGTAAGGACCCAATAGCTTCCTACCACCCAGGGAACTGCTCAGAATTTATTTCTTGAGCACAGTGACTGGCATAGCTTGGGCAGAGTTCCCAAAATTCAGCTTGTGTGGCCTGAAGGGTGAGCTCTGTCTGTAATACCATCACTCTTGCTCATGTTTAACCCAAGGGGAGATTTCATTGCACGTTAACTTCCATCCAGGAGACATGGCTTCATGCTCTGGCACAAACTTGGTCAGCTTCTGCAATGCAGTGTTTCAAAAAGCTGTATGGCTAATCTGACTTCTTAAAAGGATACATATTTTGCTGTGGAAAACTGCATCCAATTTGCTTTCATATGGAAGCATTGGCTTAACATTAATATTTTGTGTCCTGTAGCCACAGTGGCATTGTCCTAAATACATGTACAAGTATTATTGCATGTAATGTTTATATAGAAAATATTCCGTGACAGTAAGATATCACAGGCAGCCAGCACACTAGAAAGTTTACTGTTGTAGGGTTTTTTTTTTTATTTTCACTGAAGCTACACTGGCTTTTTCCAGATGACAAACTGATTTCAGAAACAGAAAAAAACCTGTATATTTCTACATGATTTAAAACTTTCTTTTACTTTATATTGCATTTCACACAGGAGGAAGAAGGGGTTTTTTTTGTTTCCGAAGTGAAATATATCAATATACATTTTGCTCTGTTTCTGTTCACTGTAACTAAGAGTCTTCTGTGATCATCTTTTGCAGCCAGTATGTTGCTGGTTGTTTAAGAACTTGCGGTCATTATGGAAGATAAATGACAGTCCTTGGAGCCCATGGCTGAAGCACACATTAGTCACTAGTAAATGATGTATAAAAAATATTCAGCTTGCAAAAAGATAATGGTGGTTCCTATTTGAAAATGCAGAAAAATGCACATATCTGGAGCACAAAAGTGTCTCATCAATATCTCTGTGGGTAGAAAACTAACCTGTCAAGAAGAAAATGTTGAAGAGATGGAGATATTTATGCACTCACAGCACTGATCATAATGATGTAAGGGACTATTAAAGCAAACTTAAAATATTAGATACTGCAAGTATACCACTTAATTGTTTTTTCCATGCAACCTAGGAATGCTCTAAAAAAATTCAATTAGGAATTGTTCATTCCACATCTTTGACCTCCAGCGATTCTGCCTTTCCCCATTTCACTGTTATCCATAAACTTAATAGTCATTCCTGGTTTGACCTTTTACTAATGGCAAAGTCCTTCGCCCCCTCCAGTGCTGGAGCTGAGGACTGGGACTCACAGGGAGGGAAGCCCAGAGGACAGAGTCTGTCTTGGTGACTCTGGCATTGCCAGGGCTGTAGCAGCATCCGCAATGCGGGGATGTGGTGACCTCATGGCTGCACTCTGGCCCTCTTCTCCCAGATGATGGTTCCCACATGAGACATCACCCCTGCATTACACAGAAAATCTCATTGCCCTTCCAGAAGAGGGCAATTCTGCCATTTCCTTGGCGTGGAAATTGGGTGCAATTATCCTGTTTCAGGGCTCCAGCCCCTAGGCTTTGGTTAGCACCAGACCTTGCTGGGTGAGCCACATCGCAGGACCAGGCTGTTGGTGTGCGATGGTTGAAGACCTGTGGCGGAGAAGGCAGCTGCCTGCCAAGAGAGGAGCATCTATTTCTAGCCAGTGGCTTAGGTCCTTATGGGCCTCTTCCCTTGCCTTTCATTCCTGCCTCCCTTAGCCTACCTAACGAAGGACCTCTTCTGCATGGCTTGCCAGTAGGGCTGAACTGACCTAAAGACTGGCAGAGCCAGTCCTACTCCACTTCCTCTACCCTCAGGCTTAGTGCTGTGGCCTTGCCGCCTCCCTTGTGCTAGATCTAGTGCTTCTCTGACTCTTCCCTGAGCCAATTTGACTCACTCATCTGGAAGAAAACAAATATAAAGATTATATATATATATACACATTTAAAAAAAATTAACTGGATTTTTAACTACCTTAATTTTCTGCCAGTTGTGTGAGATCAGCGAGAGGCCCTCTGAGGACCAGGGCAAGTGAAGGGAAACAGCAGGAGAAAGGAAAGGAGAATGGGGGAAAAGAAGTGATGGGGTGGAGAGAGCAGGACCACCCTTTCCCAAGGCAGTGAACCATTAAAGCAGCCCAGCTGTGCCTTTGAACAGTCATTTAAGTATACAGGTACAACACAGGGAAACTTAACATGAAGCTGGGAGAGCCAGCAGGAGGGCAGGCAGCAGTTTGCTGTTGCTGTAATGGGCAATTCAGTACCCACCTGGAGGGTTGGTACTTAGACCTAGAGGGCAAAATCAATTAATCAAGCTAATTTTAATTTTCTTTTGCATTAGTAACTACAAATTCAGCTGAAAAGGAGAAAAGTAACAGAGTGACACCTGTTGAATGTTACGGATGCCAGAGAAAGCTACTTGTAGTTATTCCCTCTCAACACATAGAGGCAATACAAACTCCTTCATGGGAGGCTTTTCTGCCTGTGCAATGCTCTCTGTCACTCTGTGCAGCTACTGAATGATCTCATAGATAAATATTCACCTTTAGTTCCTTCCTGGCACTCTTTGCTTTGGAGGGGATGGTATGACACCACAACCTGAAAGGTTATATAGTCCTTCTTTTACAGTAAAAGCCTGTAAGATGCAAAAGGGAAAAATCGATCTGTAGATCTAGACATCAGTAAATGGCATATGTCGGTCAGTCAGATGCTGCCCAGCTGCTCCAAACAGGACCTGGGGTCTTCAGCTGCTCTCAGCTATGCTTGAACAGTCTGTTGAAGCTGTCCTGTTGTAGCAGAGGTGCCCTTGGCTCCGAGTGCTTTTCTTCATCCTGTAAAGATGCCACGGCTCTTAGCGTATTGAAATTTTGATATTCAGTCCCCTTTTCAACTTCTATAACCCATGAAAATAGGGAGATATTTTGCAGAAAGGGAAGCCTGGAGAACTTGCCTGCCTTCTGCTAAACCTTGCCCGTGTGGTCTGCACTTAGGGGAGATCGAAGGTTAGTTTAACTCCCTCAGCATAACAGAAAGATGTTTGGCATTCGTACACCGAAATAACAAATTGAACCTGCCCACCCTCTGACCTGTTCAGCTCTTCTATAATGAAAAGCAGTCAAATTCAGCATGTCGCAACTTTATTATCAGAAAAGAGAGAGAAATCTCTTTAGCAACACTTTATTTACTTCAGAAGTAACCTTGAGTTGTCAGCTGGAGAGGAATACATTCCCTCTCTGTATCCACTTCACATTTCCCTTGCTTCCAAGGTTCAAATTTGAGGCAGTTTCTGCTGCTGCAGGAGGAACAATAGCGTGTTGCTGAGTGCCTGGTTAAGATATTTATAGGTGCACATCTAAAGCCAAAGACTGCACTGTAACATTATGTTTTCTAGACACAAAGTACAGTTACATGTTTTCAGCTAAAATGGTTTTTATTTGAAATGAAGACACTCAGCGCCATAAAAAGTACAAAATCAAACTCACCCAGAGGCAGCTTGCTGAGCATTTTTGATATGAACTCTGCTGCAGGAACAATGAGAGCAAAATTGCTGCTTTTCCAGGAGTACRAGAAGCGACTTAAGGAAGTCAGTCCCCCACTAGCAAAGGTAGTTACCTCACAGCTGCTTATTAGAGCAGGTTGGGAAAGGGTACTTGCTCTCATTCACAACGTTTCTGTTCTGAAACAGTGTGTAACCAAAGTCTCTGAAGTTTTCACTGAAAATGGGGAAGATGAGGGAGATGCTGGAAATGCAAAGCTCTTGTTCATCTCTTCCCTTCCTCTGTCTCCTGGCCGGGGGCTTTTACTGCCACGCTGCTGGGGAATCTGGGGTGGAAAGGCTGTCTTACTTTGCATGAAAGCTTTTTATATTTGTGCCCTGCATCCTAGGGAGCAAGGAAGATAGATAGTCCCTCAGTAAGTTTGCAGATGACACCAAGTTGGGCAGGAGTGTTGATCTGCTCGAGGGTAGGAAGGCTCTGCAGAGGGACCTGGACAGGCTGGATCGATGGGCTGAGGCCAACTGCATGAGGTTCAACAAGGCCAAGT
>JAYKAV010003158.1:3001-37256 GCA_035582835.1 Phoebastria nigripes
CCGGCACCGAGGTCAGGCTGACAGGTCTGTAGTTCCCCGGGTCCTCCTTCCGGCCCTTCTTGTAGATGGGCGTCACATTGGCAAGCCTCCAGTCGTCCGGGACCTCCCCCGTTAACCAGGACCTCTGATAAATRATGGAGCAGTTGCATTGTGCATCACCTGCTTTGTATATTCTATTATTGTTGTTGTTATCACTGTTATTATTACTGTTCTACTTTGTTTTATTTCAATTATTAAACTGTTTTTATCTCAACCCACAAGTTCTCCTACTCATGCCCTCCCGATTCTCTCCCCCATCCTACCAGAGGGAGGGGGTGAGTGAGCAGCTGCGTAGTGTTTAGTTGCTGGCTGGGGTTAAACCGTGACAGATGTGAAGGTCCTTGAGGGTGTCCAGAGGAGGGCAACAAAGCTGGTGAAAGGGCTGGAAGGAATGTTCTATGAGGAACGGCTAAGGACTCTGGCTTGTCTAGTTTGGAGAAAAGGAGGCTGAGGGGCGACCTCATTGCTCTCTACAGCTTCCTGAGGAGGGGAAGTGGAGAGGGAGGTGCTGATCTCTTCTCCCTGATATCCAGTGATAGGATGCGTGGGAATGCTTCAGAGCTGTGCCACGGGAGGTTTAGACTGGACATCAGAAAGCATTTCTTTACCGAGAGGGTGGTCAAACCTAGAACAGGCTTCCTAGAGAGGTGGTCAATGCCCCAGGCCTGTCAGTATTTAAGAGGCATTTGGACAATGCCCTTAACAACGTGCTTTAACTTTTGGTCAGCCCTGCATTGGTCAGGCAGTTGGACTAGATGATCGTTGTAGGTCCCTTCCAACCGAAATAATCTAGTTCTGTTCTGTTCTATTCTATTCTATTCTATTCTATTCTATTCTATTCTATTCACTGAGGCAATCTACCTTCCTAACAGGGACAGACACGTAAAGCCCCATGAAATACCGTCATCTGAGCTGATTTCCCATAACTCGGTCTCCAAGGACAAGCTGGGCAACCAGCTTCCCCCAGTCTGTGCACTAGTTCTGCGTTGACATCATATATGAATTTCAAAGCAAGCCCATTACCTCAGGGTTACTGTCAACTTCCAAATACAGGTGTCACAAGTAACTTTCTTCCCATACCTATATGCCAAGTCAATCAGTCTAAGAAATCAGACCTTCTTGCAGAACCACTCTTTATCTCAAACATTGAGTTTTCTGTCTTTGCAGGAATCGCTTGAATTCTTCCTGTGAATGTGCAATAATACCCTCATACAGGCCTAAATACCTGCTTTTACAGGAACTTGATGTCAAAATACGGCTGACTGGCACAGAGCACTTAGTGCTTAAAATGGCAGCAAACTTGTGCTAGCTTTCCAGTGCTCATGATATTCAAAAGCAGATCCATCCTAAACAATTCCTTTCATCCTTATCTCTTCCCCACCCCCTTCCTCAGCATTTCCTTACCTAACTGCCTACAGAGACCCTATTTTAAAATTCAAATGATCATGTCACTGGAGACACCTTTACTTCTCTGTCACCTCTAAATATTTTTCTTTACTGTTTGCCACAGACCCTGGAGCACTGCCCCATTCCTGCCCTCCTTTCCCTCCTCTCCCCCCATCCCCAGCCTGGCTCTTTTTTTTAATGTTATCTTCTATCCTCTTGTCTTTCCCCACCTCCACAGATGCCTCTAAAGACATCTTCACTAATTTTGCTGGGCTGTGGAAAGTCTGTATTTCCAGTTGGTTACAAAGTATTTGAAAATACAGTTGTGTTTTCATTAATTAAAGGCCATAAAATATCCCAAATTATACCATAGAGAATATGGCAGCAAAGAACATTTTTTACTGGGCTGTTGTCACTAAAGCCATCCCTTTAGCCCAAATGAAAGGGACRTAGCCCAGGTGTCTGGAATCACAGCTCTGTATCTTGCCAATTAGATGGTACTACTACTATTAAATAAGCTAATAAAGTGCTTCAGGAAGGAATGAAGGCATGTTTTTTTTTGTAATTATGGTATCTGCACATTGTGGTATCTCCCTATGGCAGCAGTTTCCAGACTTGCCAGCAGTTACACAGAAAAAGAAAGAGAGACTCTGTCTGCTTCTAAATGTTGTACCTTCACTGTGTGAGCAACCCATAATGACACCAAGGCTATTTAAGTTTAGACCAGAGCTCCCTATTAGATGGCAGACAATAATACCTGTTAACAGTACCGCAGTGCAGAAAACTCAGTCAGCACCTAAATCATGTGAGACATTTCTCCCAACAATAGTATTCTGGTGATTACACATAGCTATTTTTAAAGAAAATTTAGGACAATGTACTGGATTTCCTTTCTATGTTCCTAAAAACCATCCTGTTAAACAGCTTCTCAATATCTTCACCATCTAACCTGAGGCATGAGGAGATTATTATATTAATTAAGACAACATTATGATTAATAGCTCTTTGTGTCAGTCAAAGGGAGATAACACAGCCAAACAGCTCCAGATGTCCAGCAACCCTTCATATTAGGCTGGCAAGCACACCCAATTCTTGATTTTCCTCAGAWGCTGTTAATGTTCTGTCTTGATACTTACCTGATCACTTCATTCCTCAGACACAAGCATTTCTGGTGTATTTCTTACTGTCCTCATTTGTCCCAGTCCCAGCTGCCAGTTTGTAGATGTGTACCTTTCACCTCTCAGCTATGACCTTCAGTACTGTCAGTTATGTATATTGTTTCCACATATATTTAATCTTCAGGATGGACAAGACTGTAGTTTTGCTGTCCAGTCACATTGTTATTGCAGTCTTTACTATAAGTGCTTTAACCTATCATGAGCTCTTTGGAGTCAGTGGGTCATAGGAGTAACAGGACAAAAGTATTGTTCAGTCTCCTATCAACCAGTGATTGGGCATTTAGCAATGGCAGAATGGACTGACATGTCAGGGACAGACTAAAGTTTTGGAAAGTGGAAAAAAAAAATCCTTAAATGGGTGTTTATGTRCCAAAGTAAAAACAAAACCAAAGTCAACCAAACAAAAAAACCCAACCAACGAGACAAAAAAACCCCTTCAGCTATTTTGTGTAGTTGGACAGACAAGGTCCTTCTGAGACCATAAAGATCTCATGCAGAAATTGTTCTGTATGCTGTGTCACACTAGACCAGCACATCTGCCCATCTCTAGATTTGTTTTTATGGTAGTTTTATGTGATTTCTGTAAAAAGTATTTATTGCTAGTAACAAATGATCAGACTTCAACAAATTTTATTATAAAGTCATAGTAGGTTTCATAGCCAAGTAAGGTTGATGTCAGGGTTTCTCAACATGGCCATCTTGCACCTTTATTTGTAGAATAGATCTGAAAGGGATTGACTCAATGACATAGATTACTTTTTCTGAAGGAATTTTATTATCTGATTCCTGTATTACTCTGGATGATTTTATTTGCAATTAAAGTTTCTGGATTATGTGAGATTTCAGATCTATTTCTGCAAATGAAATATCTAAAATAGTTAAATGTTCTTCCAAGATGTTTTAAGATTATCAACCACATTGTGTGTGATCTAGCACTTATGCATATTTATGAAATATCTTTGTGGCAAACACAAGTGCTAGTAGACTCTTCTCAATTTGCACATCATTTTCTTTTCTGTCTGTCAGAGCAAAAAAGACTTATGAATCAAAGCTTCCACTTGGAGACAGGCTCCTAAATCATATTTGAACTTGTTTGCTTGAGTGGTGACTGGCTTACTAGGAACATTAAATGTGAGTACAGGGGCATGTCAGAGTGTTGTCTTTATTTTCTGCAATACTTTGTTGGTGTTTTTCATGACTGTTGCAAAGTTGTGGTCTCACAAAACAATTATTTTAGAGGAGCAGTTAAAGCTGTTTCACCCCTGCAGTACTGTACAGCAAGTTCTCAAGGATCTTCTACACGTTTCTGGGAGGGTTTTCACATCAGCTACAGCTTCAATATGGTCTTAAATGGCTCGATGCATATATGTGTCCCATGTATTTGAATGCTTTTGTCATGGATGGGATCTTTTGAGAATGAACTTGGTGTATCATCCCTGTGTCCTTGTCACCATGTTCCTCAGTGACTGYGTTCATCTGGGGCTGACACAGCCATTATCATGTTATCATGTGGCTGTTTGAAATATCTGCAAGTATTTCTTTGCTCTTTTATTAAAACATTCCTTATTAGAGTTTATTGCAAGAGGTAAATGGATAATCTTGTAGCTACTGTATGGTGTTTGAAATTGCTCAGTTCAGCTGATTGATTATGTAATCTGGCTTGCCAGGACCTGTCCTTGTTCTCAGTAAAAATGTTTTTATCAGCTTGTTGGTGCTGTATATCAAGTAGTGTGCAGATAAGATGATGCTACCTCAGGATAAACCTGATATTCTCTTGTGAATGCTTGTTAATACAGAATTTCTTATCTGCCATTTCTCTTCCTAATTTTCATGAAACTGTTAACCCATGTGTTTGACTTTGTGATGTTTTTGTAACACTTTTTTTGTGAATTCTAACTGGGATTCCTTCACTATTTTCTTCTTAGGCTGTTTGCAGCAGGAGCACTAAACATGAGCACGCCATACTTGATATTTCCAAACTTGGCACTTTTTTTCCCCTTCAGCTTTGTTACGTGTTTTATCTGTTCTTCTCCTAGGTGTAGATGAGAAAAGGACCTGATTTTGATCAAACACAATATTTTTCTTGGATTACAGTAGTTTCTAAGTATTAGGATTTCATTCTAAGTGGAATATTTGCAGTTGGTTTCTAATAAAATGAGTTAATACTTCCAGGACTTCCTTGCCCACTGTGTGCAATAAAAGAGATACTTGTAGGTCCTCTTCTCTGTTATCTTCCCCCAAGGCATTCACACGGATGTGGAAATCTTGTTTCTCTTATTTCCAACCCTCAAAAAGTTCACTGAGATAAAGATAAGAATGTTTTCTAGGTACTCTTCATTTTTCTTTTGACTTCCATATACTGACAGAATTTCAAATAAAACAGCAAATACTTGCTTTGCTATGGTCGCTTCTGACAACATGTTGTGCTGTCCTTTTTATATATCAGGAAGCCAGATTGTGACCAAGGATATAAAATTTAAAGTAGTGCTCACTCTATTAGACACAAAGGACAATAGCTTCATCAGACACACCTAGTCCAAGATCCCTCTGGTAATTAGATGATATAATTMATTTTAAACAGAATTTGAAGAGATGTAACTTCTGTAATTCTGAGTTGTCCCTTAAATTCAAGCCTAGGAGGCCTATGTCTAAAGTTGTCTTTAGCGAGTATGAAGTTTGTGACCTTTTATATAGAATAAAGTTAGAATACTCTTGTTCACTATCAGGATAATATTCTAAAGATCTCTGTGCATGTCTTTAGTGATAAACCCTACAGTATGTAAGGCTTTGTGACTTTGATAAGTACAGCTTGTTGTTAAACATATTTTTCCAGTGGGAAGCTATTCTACAAAAATCTACCAACATACTAGATAGGTTTAGTTATTTTTGCTCATATTAATACAGGTTTAAAATCCTCTAAAAGGAAAACCAACAGGCAAATGAAAGCCAAGAAACCATCTCTGAAATCTGGAAGATCAAACAGCCTGTGAATCTGCTTTTAAGGATGATATTTAGGATGTCATTATATTCCATTTATTTCTCTCTTCTGTTTTCCGCTAGTCACAAAAAAGAGCAACATCAAGAGAAAACCCACACACAATTTAAGGTAAAAAAGTACAAAATTATTTAACAAAAGCAACACCTCTATTGTTGCTTTGATACTGATCTATATCTCCATCTTCTGATATTTCTTTCTGACATTAGCCTTTGGTCTCTGATGCATTTTAGAGTATAAAATGCTGACTATATATTTTGCTATACATGTCAGAGAAAAGTATTAGCTACTTTAGCCTTTACTTAGTCTTCTGCACAGTAGCCTCTCTGAGGAGACCCTTACTGTTTATTTCCAGTAAATCATTGTTCTTGTTGATGTGATGTCATTTTTACTGGAAGGGCTGATTTTTGGGGGATTTCTTTAAGACACCATTTCTTTAAAGATGATCCATGATCATTTAAAACAAAGGGTCATTAACTCAAGACTTTTTTGTCCTGCTGCAGCCTCTGCTGAGCATGCTTTTATTTCTTAYTTGAATCTTGAGTTAGGTGTATATTAAAGAAAAGAGGTCTTGTCCTCTATCACTATGAGCCTTTTTAAAACATCCCATCCTTCTCTTAAGTTCTCAGATCTGCTGTTACATGTTTTCTTAATAAAAGTTAATGTTTCAGGGATTTCCAAAATTATTTCTTTTGCATGCTACCACCTAAAATAGAAGCAGGTCTTCTGAGCACAGAGAGTCACTGGTAGAGAAAACATGTGAGGGATTGCTTTCCTAAATGTGCTATATAGAMTACCACATGATTTTGTTGTACAGTGTTGCTATTCCAATTTTTTTAAAATGGGTTATAAAATCAAGTTAACATATGACTATAGGAGCAGCATGCTGGTTCAGACCAAAGATCTAGTGGAGATAGGTAAGTCTCCAGGAAGTGGACACCTGGGGAAGAATAAGAGGAGGACAAACGTATAGGGTAATAGTCCCTAAAACACTCCAACTGTTCTCCGCTGCAGACGATTCCTGAGTCTCTTGCAGTTTCTCTTGGTGGCCTCCCATGAATGTTTCTTCCAAGAAATTGTCTGGTCATCCTTTTAATTCAGAGAAATCATTTGCATTCACAAAATCCTTTGGCAAGGAGTACTACAGTTTTACCTGCTGGGTGAGGAACTACCTCCTTCCCTAACAGAGAACATTTGGGATAACAAGAACATTCCATATTTAATTGATTTTTATTTTTTTATTTAATGCTGTCCAGCACTTAGCTGATGCTTTCATGGAATGGTTTATAATAACCCCAGAGTTTTGATTCTGAGTGCTACAGCTCAGCTGAGAGCCTCTCATTTTTTATGTGAATCTAGGATTGCTTTTCCCTGTGTGTATCAATTTATACCTACCTTCACTGAATTTCATCTGCCATTTGTATATCCGGTTACTCAGTTTGTAAGATGGCACAATCTGCCATCACCTCTAGTATCTTGAATTACTTCACATCATCAGAAGCACAGTCACTTCCTCAATGTCCTTACCAGGCTATTTACAAAGGTGTTGAATATCACAACACTCCACTACTGATCTCACTGCACCACAAGAATTAACATTTCATTCCCTCTTCCCATTTCTGATCTCTTAACCATTTATTCATTACATTTGTCCACGTGAGGATCCCATGCACTGATGTGATGGCTGCCTGTTTTCCCTAAGAGTCTGCAGTGAAGATCATTGTGAAAAGTCTTTTGGAAATCCAGACAGGCTATATTAACTTAATAACTGTTATCTCTGTGATTGTTGACTTTGTCAAAGAGTATCAGTATATTTCTGGGGCAGAACTTCTCTTCACAGAAGTCTCTGGATTTCATTGTCACAAACATATTTACAGAGACATTCAGTAATTTATGCTTTCCTATGCTCTTTACTGTTTTGCTTGGTATGGAATTTTTTGGGGTAGGTTTTTGTGTTTTGTTGTTTTTTTTTTTTTTAAGATCAAAATCATGACTGCTACCCTCTAGCCTTCATGTATTGAGTTTTAAGTGAGAGGTTACATGCTACATTTAGTAATTCATCTACTTTATCACTGAGTTCATTTAAACTCTTAGGTGAATACCACCTAGTTCTGGTGAGTTGCTGACATCCATTTTGTCTCTTTGTGTATAACCATGTTAGTTCAACTTCAGGTRTAGCCTCTCCTAAGTCCCTCCATCCCCAAACCTGTCAAGGGATTCCAGATGGAAACCTYCTCTGTTCCTTTTACGATGAACATCAGTTAAAATAATATATTCAGCTTCTGCAAAATTATTTTTTCCTGAGTGTTCCTTTATATCTCAATGTGCTGTATACATCAGTACAGAATCCCTATTTCACTCTTTGTTCCCAAAGGATTGCAAGAAGGGTATGAAAGGAGATGATTGATTCATTTTGCTAGCTGACTTCAGAACTTTTTTTTTTTCAGTCTGCCTAACTATTACAATAATTGTAATAGTTTATCATCTGTAAGCTGTTAATGTGTACTTGGTTGATTTTTTTTTTTTTTGTCTTGGCTTTTCTTCATAATCATATGACATCTACTTATTTTTAGCAAATGCTGAGGTTCCAAGTGATCAGATGATTCCAGGAGATTTTAACTATAGCAAATATTATGAAACTTACGATAAATTCTCATGAACGAACAAAAAGGATAAAGTGATTCTTGCATACACTTATGTTGTTTTATATTTCAATGTACCTCAAAACCTTTTTAATGTCTGTTACTTAGGTTATGTTATACTGTTTTCAGATTAATCAATCTGAAGTATTCCAACCTACCTTAAGAAACTACTGACTAATAATTTCTGAGAAAGATAACTGATATCACATTCATTATTTATCTTGATCCTCAAACGCACATAGCTACAATTTTTGTCTGTAAAGATTTATATGTATATCCATTTTGCAAACTGTTATGCTGAGTCTCCACCTTTTATCTCTTCCTCCTTGGCTACTTGTCATTAGCTTTCTGCTGGACATGACTGCCCGCAGCAGGGCTTATGAAAGATATCATGTGTGTATCCCTCATTAGTTTTAGTGCAAAATCTGCCACATTAGTTGACACTGCCATTACAGATGGCATGAGCTACCAGGAGTGACTTTGCCTTGAAAGAGAATAGGAGCTCCACACATACATTCTTCCTTACAGTCTGCAGAGGAGCAGCTGGGATAATAGTGTTTTCAAACATTTTCTCTACAGACATCTATCAGCAAAATAATAAAGTTATTGAGAAGTTGCTGTGTGACCCAGACTTAGTCTATCATTCATTTTCAGACCTTTAAGCCTTACTGACCTTAGATCAGTGTTACGTACTGCTGAGAAGTCAAGAATTTTTGACTATTGCATGTTTGCAATCCTCTTCCTACTTATCAATTCAGATGCAATATGTTTATGGACTGTCTCTCATCATCTCAGAGAAATCAACCTACTTAAATACCCTGTCTTGGCTTAGGGCTTTGTTGCCTTTGATTTTATAGACAGTCCTAGGATAATCACATTCAACAGCATAATGCTAACTTCCATTCTGAGTATATGTTAATAATATAGCATTTTATATTTCAATAAAATTAGTTTTTCTAAATCACTGCAATGACATCTAAGTGTTCATACCTATAAAGAAAGGCGAAGTCTAGCTTCTTCTCCAAATCATGTTTATAAAATGGCCTATGTAAATAGAAGGTTCAAGGTCAACTGTTAATCATTGTTGATCGCCCAAAGTTTGGATAGAATTCCCTGCTATTTCTAGACCATATCCCTTTCAGAGCTTGAAAGGAGGGGGGCTGCTCTTGGCTAACTGGCAGGGCAGAACACATTATTCTGATTTTGACCATTTGTCACTGGCTAGCAGCTTCTAATACGAGTGCCATCACTACACTTCAAATTTCCATTCCTTCCAAGCTGTCTCATGTATCATTTGCATTCCACTGATGGGTGTCATTTTATTCTTCTCTGTCGTAGTGKTTTTTTGTGTGTGTGTGACAGCTGCAATGGGCACTATCCTAAGTACAAAGCAGAGCATCTCTTCACCAGCCATCTGGTAGGATTTTTTTCCCCCCGTCACTTGTGTCCTCTCCATTGTATCACTGTATTACACATCAAATATCCATGTCTAATTTTTTTCTTTCTGACCAAATTCTGATTCTATTCCTGGCATTTATTTTGTGTTTGGGTGATTGGGATTTAAGTTGGTGAAAGAGGCAATGACAGGTTCAACTGATATTGCTCCAGGTCAGCCATGATCCTCCCTCTCAAGTCAGCAAAGTAATTTTATCACAGTAGTGATTTCTGAATATCTAGGCTAATATAACTTCTCTGAAAGCAAACTATGTTCATTCTAAAACATGATTCAGGGTGCAGTTTTAACTGGCTGGTCTCCAATCATTATTAAGGAATAGAGTAAACAAAAGGGTGGTTTTAAAATAAAGTAGATAGAAATTATATAGTCAGTTCATATATTCACACTTAAATGGTGTCAAGCTGACCCTCAGAGGGTGCAGCGAAGCAGTATACGTAGCCCCTGTTTAAGATCTGGCCACTGTGTTTTACTTCCTAAAACTTTCAAAGAACAAAGGGGAGGAAACACAGCACAAATATTTACAGAATATTTACCTAATATTTACAAATATTTACCTAAAGCAGAATTCTCCTGAATTTGTACCACATTGTGTCATGTTACTATGGCAGGGTACAATACAGACATTACTCTTAGTGGGAGAAATTAATCAGGTTTCTGTGAAAGCTGTATATAATAAAAATCCAGGAAGATGGTTTTGAAAACCACATATATTTATTTTGAGCATTTCTTTTTTGAATCAAGCCATGGTTCAGAAATAAAATCTCAGATCTAGCCAAGAACCTAGCTCTTAACATTTCTTCATGTTTACTTGAATGGTGCAGGAATAAAAAAGTCCATCTTTTGAAATGATTCGGATATTATCAGAGACCTTTGCTTTCTATCTGTTAAAGTGTATGTAGAATTATCTTCAGACTGACAGTGTTCCAGTTACCTAAATGCAATTTGTGCACATGCATACATTAGAGAAAATTAAATACCATATGGTGCTGAGCCAGTCACAATTTGTACTGCTTGAAAATAGCACACTTTTGAAGCCTGATGACAAATTTTATGGGTTTTCTCGCTCGCTAATTTATGGAAAAATAGCTCTTAACCATTTATCCGCAGAAGCACTGCCTAAGCTGTGGCTGTAAAAATTCACTGCAAGAACTATTTCTAAGTAAATGACTGTCTATAAAACATAGAAGACCTATAAAAAAAAGATTTTTCCTCTTAAAATACATAGAACATTTTTTTTCATTTCCTGGCCTCTCTAGGTGATGCTGTGTTTTTACTGCTCACAAACACCCCAAGCAAAGGAGGTAAATTGAGCTGTTCCTGATACCCCTCAGACACACTAATGTCACTGTGCGTCAGAGGGATTCACGGTGAAGCGAGTAACTCATTTCCTGGCACAATTTCAGGACGGTGTTTGTGCCTTCTACTGGTCAGCCGACGCAGCTGGGTGGTGTTAGCCAGAGGTTTTCTTTAAATTGATGGTAAAATATCAGGCAATAGGGAAGCAGAGTTGTTATGAATGTCTGGGTAAAAAAAGAGGCCTTGGCCATTTGTATAAAATTTTAGAGTAAACTTTAATGCTTAGCATGAGCAATGACTTTTTGTTTGCTGTGTGTGAAAGCTGTAAACTACTGAAACAGCAAATAGAGCATTTGATGTTTGTATTTTTGTAGCACATCCATGCCCCATCGGAGGCTGGAGGCTCCTCGTATGAGATACTGGTACATGTGATAAGAAAACCTGGAGAGATATTCTGTATCTCCTCAGACAAGCACAAGGCTCTTACAGCATAGTGTCATTTCTCCCTGATCTGAGTCAGCTGTTGCAGGTCCTTGTGTAGGTAAGGGAGGAAGAAAGCAAGTGTTATTATCTTTAATTAATACATAGGGAAAGTAGTGCACTGATTAATTGGTTACCTTGTCCATGAGCACGCAGGAGCCCCCTCAAGGCTGGTAACTGAGTCTCAGGTTTCTCGAGTCACAGCTTGTTACCAGCAGGACCATCCATTTTACAATGCAGACAGGCCAAAGATTCAGCAACTGCTTCAGAAGGTGGAGGAAATGGACTTTGACACCCTTTTAAAGATGGTGGGGTTTTTTCCCTCTCCTTGTCTCTAGTGGTGATTAGAACTTCTCTCATTTCTCAGTCTTATGACACTGTTCATCAATGAAAGACGGTCTGTGCTTTGTGTTATAAATGCTGCTTGTTTTTTCCTTCCTCATCTTTATATAAGAAGAATATGGACTATACTGAAAAGCCTGTTCTAAAAACGAGTTGCAAATGTTTTAATATTTCTCAGCTCTAAAAGCGTATATATATGTCTGTCTAATTAGAAACTTTCCCTTTGCTCTTTCATGGAGTCTGTTTGACTTTGCCTTATTTTCATAGAAAAAAAAAAAGAGATCATTTGGTAATGGAGGAAATACTGTATTTTGGAGCCCTAAACCAGAAGTATTCCATATTTCTTTTTTTGGACCATTCTAATTAAAATAATTGTATAAATTAATTAAAAATAAAAGCTGTGGTCAACAAATATAAGGACTTCTATTGTAAGCGAAACATCTATTTAATTTACTGAGACTTTTTATTCAAGGAAACACAGTTTGCTTACAAAAATTTTGTTCATTAGTTTGATGGAATAATCCACATAGAGCAACGTTTAAGAGAACCTTAGGGAGGCTACATTAAATAGGATCTATGTTTTCTGAGTAAAAAAAAATATTAAAATACATTCCTTGAACCTACATATTTGTGCAGCTGGATGTTACTGCTCTGCCATATGTATCTTGCTGCCTTTTGGGTCTGGGAAATGTTCCCTCACTACCTGTTTTAAGGGTCAGATTGAGGCTCTACTTTTTCATATAGCTCTTATCTGCACTCTCTTGAATCCCTTTAAAGCATACAGTGCCTTGGGGTGTTTGTATGACAAAGGTGCTTTGGAAATGGGATGGTGTGGGGTTCTCATTGAAAGTCTGCCAGGGCCGCATTTAACCGGAAGCCTTGGCACCTCTCAGGACACATGGGTGATGTAAATTATAAAAAAAAAATTCTTAGCTTTGTAGAAAGTGTCTGACCAAAGGTCAGGTCATCTAAAACCAGTTTTTTTCCATTAAGATGCAAACCGAGAGCTGGAATCACTGAAGAATAAACTGCCTGTCTGTGTCAGCAGGAGCCTGTACCTGCCTGTGAGTTTCTTGTAGCTCTCAGCTGCGGTGGAGCCTAAATTCTCCAGGCACCTCACTTTCCACTATTATAGATTCCTATGGACATAATGACCTGCATCCATATGTGCTTAGAATATTCCATAGCTTAACAAAGATATTCAGTTTAGTATTTAGCTCGCAAGTGAGGTTCATCAGCCTTTCTGGTCAGGATCAAGAGGTTTTTCCACTTAATTCATCTGAGGAGCTGGATACAAAGCCTGAGCATGTGTTCTTTCTCCCCTAACCTGCATAAAGTGTAAACAAACAAAGGAGAGAATGAGGATGCATGTTCATAAACTGTATATGGGGTATAAACTACAGTGAGGCTGGGGACCAGGTCTTCTTTATTCCCCTTTATTTTCCTCTTTGCTGGTGAATTTCTTAGTGAATTAGTCACCAGATCATTCTCATAGACTTTCTTTCTTTACTGTTTCAGTTTCTAAAAGATGGGCTGGGAGTTGTACCTGGTAGAAAATCTTTTATTTTCTTCCTCACTGGACATTTCCTCAGGAGGTGGGAGATAGGGAATGGCAAACAAGGAATTGAGCCCTCTGCAGCTTCCTGAGATTGCTACTCTATGAGCTACTACAAAAATTAACTGTACTGTTAGTAAAAGGCTGACTTGGGTATTCAAGTGCATGAAGTTAAATCTAAAAGAACCAGGATCCAGTGAGTCAGTCACAGTTGTGCTTCTGACTGCTAATGCCCTCTCATACAGCATGGATCTGGGCAGAGCAATCCAGACAGTTTTCTCTAGAGACTTTTCAAAGGCACATTTCCCATATCTTTTTTCCTACCCAAATACAGCAAGATTAACAATCCACAAATGGTATTAACATAAGAGAGAACTGCAATTATTTATGTTTGTCTATTAAGTAAACAAAATAATAAACCATTGTGCATTTGATCTGAAGCAGTAAATCTGCTGGTCTCAGATCGTATTTCTGTCATCTGCATGACATCTACAAACTCTTATCTCTGGATTTTGTTCCACTGCACTTGTGTTACGTGTGTATGCCATGATATGGTGTACCATAACCACCATATCTCATGCTTTTATTTAATCTTCCAGCCATTCTTTTGCCAAGCAGTGGCATTCTTTTCTGGCAGTGGCAATAAATACTGTGTGACCATTTTTCTCATAATGTTATCTATCTATATAGATATTAAAAAAAAAAAAAATCTAGGGCTAGAACTTTATTCTCTGTTTGAAGTATATACTAATACTTATATCTTGTTATTACCTATTATACATAAAACACTTTTTGAGTTTTGAACAGGTTGCTGTTATAAAAGCAGTTACAGCACTTTGCAATTTTGCTGAGTCTTGTATACTATGTTATCTGGTATAAAAAATGTCATCTATGCACCATACAAAAATATTTGGTATTGGCTGTCTTTCCAAGAATTTATCCCACTGTGGTAGTGGAAAACTATTTCTTCTTATGCATGTACATACATTTTTTTTTGAGTCAATTTATAAGTGAAGATATCCATGTTTTTCCCTTACAGTGACCAACAAGAGTACACAGTGTTACTTCTTTTACTCATTCTATAATTTCCTACTAACAATGAGCTTATCCTGCTTCTCTTTCATCTTAGAGCAAGGGGAACTTACTAATGGACATAAATTTCAAGGCCATTGGTCTCTCTTATCTCTATTCTGTGCACTCCAAGTCCCGGTATTGGGCAAGGAAGAATTCACTGTATCTATGGAGCTAAGGATTTATTGTTAGTCCAATTAATGTTTTAACAGTCTAATAGTCCAAATTCTCTAACACAGAAAAGTCTTTCCAGTTTAAATTGTTATACCAAAAAAATCCCCACCCCAACCCCCCAAACTTTCCTAGTATCTACCTTTTCCCTGCTGCTGTGCTTGCCCTTTCAGTGTCCCTTTAGGTCTTAAGGCTGAAACTTCCAGCTTTTCTCAAGAAGAATTGTAGGTGGTGGTGAGTTTTTAATGAGCTGTCAGTGTCTGGATGTCTTTGCTAAGAGAAGGGTGACATTAATGGTGGAGGTGTCCTCCTCCTTAGTCCTGAGACCTGCTTGTGTGTATTTTCATATGTTTCCTTGCCCCAGGCAGCTGCCTTCTGGCTGCTCCCAGCTGAGCGTAAGCGTGTCCCCACAGCCTCCACAGGCTCATCCTCTGCCCAGGGGCTCTTGTTTGTTGGGCAGAGACCCCTGGGTTTGCCAGACCCTTCTCATGGAGGCACTGGCAGAGCTCAAGCTCAGGTACTTGGCCCCGAGGCAGGCACCAAAACCAGCCCAGCCCAGCTCCAGCCAAGGTGAGCCCAGGTCAGCCCTGAGACCTGTGCTCTCAGGTCAGTGGAAAGCCTGTGGCCCTTTCCTAGGAATGGCAAAAGTCTTATTTATCCAGCAACACTGTGAGCTTCAACCCCAGGAACTATTACTAGATTTTTCCTTTGTTGTCTTTCTCTTCTGTTGTTCCATGTCTTCATTCTCTTGAAGTGATCAAGGGCTCAACAAAAATGGGTAATATAGTTGTAAAAGGATGAGGAAATATTTTCTTCAATTTTTAATTTATACGTCTTGTTAGTCTACATACCAATCTCTTGCAAAGGAAAAAAACATTACTGGAGTGCTCTATTAGCTTTCCCCATTTATGCTGTATTGTCAGTAACTTCCTGAATGCTAACAGAAATATTTTAAGAAGTTCTGGCTGGATTCTTTTTCAAATCTGTTGGTGTCCTAAATATTTTTTCTGTTGGTATTTCATTCAGTTCTGTTGCAGGTCTCTGCCCTGATCCTGTAAAGAATTGCTCTAACAGTGCTTGTGGACCTGATTTGTCTCTGCTGTGCTCTCTACCAACTCTAACAAAGCCTTGCAAGGTGATGTAGCCCACTCTGTTTTTTTTATCTTCTGTCAAACTGTTTTGGCCTATGTATTTTGCCACAGTGTCTGCAGTTTCATTTGTACTTGGCTGAGTTCGTGCTTTGCCAGACTTTGGTTTTCCAGTTGTCTCCCTGACTTTTTGGTCTCAAATGAAAATTACAGCTTAGTATTTTATTGCATTTATTCAACAAATTCTTATCCACAAACCTTTCCTCACGTAACCAAACCTGCAAGACTGGCTCTTTAGCTTCTTGTTAGTCAGTGATTTTTTTTGTTGTTTTAACCATTCTGTGCATTCTGGTTAAAACAAACAAACAAACTCAAAGCTTTTTACCTAGCCTTATTGGTATGGTTGCATCTCCAGATGTTTAGTCACAAATAATATCTATAATCACTATTGTCCACCCTCCTTTGGCTTGTGTGTTTAATTTCAGAGTGAGAGTTGGGAGGACAGCCATGTCCGTTGCCCCGAGGCCCTGTGCCCATCTGGAAGGGTTGGTGAGATGGTACCTAGAAGATGCCACCTGAATGGTAATGTTAGCCCTGGGAGTGAAAGGCAGACACACAGTTCTTCAGTCTCAGTGGTTTTATACTGGTGTAACTGCATTTACCACAGCCAGCTATAGTTGCAGTAGCGAGCTGGAGAGCTCTGTAGTGTACAGTGGAGAAATGTCATGCTGTCAGGAGGGGGAATGGAAGATGACAAGCAGGCTAGGGAAAGAAGCTACAGACAAACTGGAAGCATGGTATCCTTTTAAAATATAAAACAGTTGCCAAAATGTCAGTTAAATAATGTGCCACAATTATCAAAAGGGTTAACAATCAACCATGCATTCAGCATATGTCTCAGTGGCTGTGAACATTGTTGGCAGCATGTATTGACAGGAGAAGTCAAAGCTTTCCACTGAAGTGAGAAGACAGAGAAAACAAAGTGATTTCTAATCCCCGTATAGCTTTTATGATTTGGATGAACTTCATTATTTTTTTTCCCCTCCACTAAGGTTTTGTTTTCTGAATAAGAATGTGAGGTTGCTTACTCAAACTTCATTTCAAAGAGTCTGGTGCCTGGGTCTCCTGAGGCGTGTTGTACTTGCAGCAGATTAAGCCACACAGATGTAAATTTCATGGTCTTTTACTGTCTGTCATCTTCAACATTCTTCATTCAGAAACCATAATGTTTCCCATGCATTCATCCCCTGATCTAAACATTGTCCCCTTGGTAATCTATATAGCACTAATGCAAGCAGTAGACTGAGTTGTCAGCACAGTTTGTGTCCCTGTTAAGAAATACAGTTCTATATTGCTGCTCAAGGTTAGCATAGTCCTTCTGAAAGATTTTACACAGGGAACAAGTGTCACCTGACAGAGAATACTAAGGCAGGTCATTTGCTGGAGTACACATTTTTAGAAGCTTGGGTATGAAAGTCTTAACCTCATTCCATAAATTATAATGCAGAATGTCCTCTGTGTTCTAAAATCACACTTTTTATGTGAGGTCAATATTTCTACAAGGTTTTATAGTGAAACAAGTCTTTGAAGCACAACGTTATTTTCATTTTTTTTTAATTTTAAGAAATAAAGGCATTCAGTAGTTAGCCTGACATTGGTAAATACTTAAGGACTGCAGACTGGGGCAGTAGATATAGCAGACATTTTTAAATTCTTGTAAAGTAACAGTTTTCACTGCACTTGGAGCTATAATAATCACAAAAAGTAGCAATTATAATAATGTCTATGGAAAGKCAATCTTTTCAGCCTTAAACAAAAAAGAATCACTTCACTGTCGTTATGAAGCTATTCACTAGACTCATAGAGACTGAGGTGTTACAAAAAGGAATTATAAAAATTGTATTAGTAGTAGTCATAGTACAATCATGTCTGAAATCAGTTCTGAAAGAGAAGGTTAAGAAGTGATGAAAGAGTAGATTTCTTTTAAAAGTAATAATTCATTGAAGCTCCTCTACCTAGTGGGAAAGAATATATTTTGTTCTTATGGAAAATGAAAGTTGTAGGTATTGTTACAGTTACAGAAAAGTTGAGACAGTATAATTTTAGAGATCTGCCATTTTTCATATTTTTCAGCCCTGATTGCTTTTTGATATGTTATCTTGTGAAAAGTGGCAAACGGTTTTAAATAACTCTTGCAGTTCTTAATGGGTTTGAGTATGAAAGCTTAAAGATGCTGGTTTTGAGATGAACTAATACCAAATATTATAAGATTATATTTAGCAAAATAACAGGAAACTGCAGAAGGCACAGAATGGGGTTCTTCCTTAGGAAAAACTCTTCCATCCTATTGTGGCACTATTTTCAGTCTTGTCATGAGCAGTCTAAAAGGAGAAGAGATTGATTTTGCTTCTTTGTAYGCAACACTAGTCTGAAACCACAATGACTGGCTGCTATAGTGGAAACTTAAAAAATTAATCAAGCTCAGTGATGAATTAGCAAAGGCATATACCACCTAACCTGTAGGCACACAAGACTCAGGACAAACAGCTGTTTTGACATTTCTAGCTGGGAATCCTGCCCTCCACAAACATATTTGATGCTCAGACATGGTCTCTTGGCTGCTTGCAGTCATCCCCATCTGTCAGGATGGCACTGTGCCCACATACAAGGTGGTATGTCAGCTTCACTAGGGCATAGGTGCCAAGTAAATTCTGCTGTGTGCAGAGCTTTGCATGTGCTGGTTCTTCAGTAGGAAGCCTCTACTCTGTCACAGCAAGGCTGCCTCTCAACATGACTCCCTCCACTTGATTACACCTGTTGACACTTTGGTATCTAAGGAAGAATACTTAAATAGTACAAGCAAGAAACATCCATACGCAGGAATGGATTTAGGAATCTATATTGCACATACACTGAAAATCCATTGCTACCTTTTTTTTTTCCCTGATCCCACAAGAAAAGCCTGCTTTTCAATGTGAGGCAAAAATAAATTAGATTTTTGGAGACAGATCACCTCCTGGCTCATCTTTCTAGTCTGGAGAGAAGTATATTGGCATAATTTATGTCATCATTATTAACACCTTCGATTCATTCTCCTTCTCCTTATTTTTCCCCTGGCCTCACCCCAAAAAGAAAGAATTCTAGTTATCAGTATGAACTCAAGCAAAAAAGAAAATAAAACACAATGGAAAATGGCTGCTGAAGCAAGGAAGGAGAAGCCTGACTCTTCTGTCTTATTGATTTTGTGGTGGTGAAACTGTATTTACCACAGTGGAATAATCCTTGCTTTATCCCGGTGCATGAACTATGAGGGCAGAGAAAAGCCAGACACTTAAATTGGGTATTGTGCTTGGGCAACTCTGTGAACAGTCTATGTATCTGAGAAAGCATAGGGATAGCTTCCTTAGCAATAAAGGACATAATCACCTAAAAGATGAGAAAATTGTGAGGCTGCAGAGACATTACTGTACCTTCTTATAACAGTCCACATATAGCTGGTCTAGGGAAGAAGGCTGCACTGCCTGGGGGGAACTGAGTTGTTCTGGGCTCTATTTATTATTGAAATTATTTGCTTTGATGAAAAGCTGAATGAACTGAATGACTGAACTGAACTGTCCGTTCAAAGGACAACTCTGTCTTTCAAAAACACTTCCTCTCATTTGCACATAACTGGTTATTCATAGCAGTCAGAAACAGAAGTCTTCATCATTGCTTTTGTATCTTGTAGATTTTAAATTTCACAGGGATGTTTCCTGTAACAACAATGAGACTTTTAGCAACCTTACCAGCTGCTCAAAATTCCTACTTGTCTTTTCTTTTCATCTCTTGTTGCCGTATAACTACTCTGTTTTATGTGTGACTCATCCCTCTGTGTTTCAATCTTTTCAATTTCTGCATGTTTTATTGAAAAAYCCATATAACTTGAGTTTGCAGCTGTATTTACTCCTTTTTCTAATAAAAATTCTGATTTCCAAATAGCTATTATATTTTTTAAACCTCCAATGTCCTGATTAGTCATAAATGTCTTTAAAGAGGTCTTTTAAAAGTTAGAAATAATCATAAATTTTTGAAACCTTCYAGAAACACACCTTTCTGTTCTTATCTATTTTTATTTTGTCTACCCACTGGCTGTAGTGAGACATGTAAATTGAGTAACTCAGAAAGATTTAATCCAGCAGAATGATACATAAAATCACTTCTTATTGAATTTATTCCCTCCCTTGACATTAAGAGTATCCCTTACTCTGCTTTTCTCACATGCATCTTTTTGATTGGTGTATTTTATTTTTCCCTCTATTTCCATAATTCCAATTATATTTATTCTTAGGCTTTATTTATACTGTAGCAGAAGTGTTCCAAGCTCTCATATTTTCCTAAATATTTCTCAGTCCTCTAGTTCACAGTAGTGTTTGCCCATTTCTTTTTTTTTTTTGTCCTACTAAGTTATTCTCCAACCCTCCAGCACCATATCATATTATTCTAACTACATAGTGTATCGTTCTACCTCACCTGCCCTACCACTCTATCTCTTAGCGTCTTTGACAAATTATCACTATTATTTCCTTTCTAACTGTTCTTGTGCCATTCATCACCCATGACATTAAATAACTGCTCTTCTATCAAAATAATATACCTACATCATCTAGCCAAGTGAATATTCAACCATTTTCTATTAGAGATGGCCTGAGACTGACATATCTGTCCCACCTGGCTATTCACAGATAAATGGATGAACTGAGCTGTTACCAAAAAAGAAAAAAAGTGTGATAAGGTTTGGGTTTCCAGTTAAAACATCCCTAAAATGATTTAATTTTCCTACAAATGACAATCCATAGGTGCTTTAAAACAGAAAACTTCATAATGGAAAATGTTGTCACTGACGTAAAGTATTAAGGACAATTTAATTCGACACTTTTCCATGTGAAAAACTTAACTTTCACTTTTTTTTTTTTGTCTATGTGTGTATTGCAGTAGTTTAATATTAAAAATGCTTGACCTATTGTAATCACACCAGTTTACAAAATTGATCCATCTCCTTTAAGGCAAATCCATTCCCTGTATCTAAAAGAGAACTAGCTGAAATGGAGTATTTCACTACCACTCATGTTAATATTACATTTTAACTGCAATTGGAAAAAATCCCTCCAAATTTCCCTAAGCTAGAAACATTGACAGAAGCCATGTAGACCTTTTGAGCTGTGAAAATTACAATGTTTTACGCTTTTTATTATTTTATGATTTTAAATGTTTGTGATTGCATTCAGTACATGTAATATATATCACATTTCATTCATTAAAGAAACATGTTAATACAATCTGAAACTAATTTTATAAATCAAAAATCTGTCAATTGCATTGAAATGCTGACATTAGACATTTAGAAATTTTAATAAGAGAATAAATTGGGCTGTGAGTACTCAAAGAAGAAACAGCTTTCTGTATTAAGGAAAAGTATTTTAGGTTAACATTTTTAAAAAAGATGCTGTACAAAGTGTAGAGACCAGATGAAGAAGACGGTTTTGTGACACTCAGCACTGAGGGTCCTGAAAAATAAACACCCTATTGTGTTCCCTGTTACTGACATGGCATTCAACAGGCTTCGATGAAGGAGGGAAGTGGTGTTGGAACAACCACAAGCCTCACTCGTCCCAGATTAACAGACCTGACCCTTAGCCATTAGTATAAACCAATGAATCTTGACTTCTGTTGGCTCAGGAGCACAGCTTCAACAGAAATTTCCCTTCTCGAGACTAATGTACAGTGATGGGATTTGGACATACTTGAGAATTCAACTCCATTCAGGCTGAGCTGAGTGTACTTTTTCTACCATTATTAAATGATAGAAAAGCTTGCTCAGTTCATGAGAGAAAGCTACCTCCAGAAGAAAATTTCAGATGTGGAACCCAAATTCATATATCCTTTTCTGCATCCCTGATTAAGGGCTTATGCCATGAGCATGGTGTTTTTATGGGTTTGTCAAGGAATGGTTGTCTGCCCAAAGTCATTTAAGGCAGAAAATTATTTATATTGGTTACATCATATTTACAGTATTTATCTTATTTAGGTTTTTCATTCCAGTGCAGGATGTCATAGAAATGGGATATTGTAACATTGACTTTCAGTTAGCTAAAGTTGTTTACTGACTGTAACTCTAACTTCTCACCTTTCTAAAATAAACATTTAACCTGTGCTGAGGCTTAATGACCATTACCAAGAATCAAGAATACCTTTCCTTTCCTCTATCCTGATTTCAGTCTGGCCAGCTTTTCAATTCTACTGCATCTTAATGAAATTCATGCAATTCAAATGCAATCTTGAAGCACTCCTTCTGTGTGTCATTGTCCATATGCCTTCTTGTAAACAGTCATTCATTATTAATTACTTTATTCACCTGAATTAATAAAGACCAAATCTCTCACCTGTTCACAATATAAAAAGAATACATCTCACCACTTTCTTTTTTCCTTTTTTTCTTTTTTTTCTTTTTTCTTTTTCTTTGGCGATAAGGGAGAGGTCCTCTGGAAAAGAAAATCTGAACAATGATTTTGTTTCTGCTAGGCATTACTATTGAAGGCACTCATGATACCACACTGGGTTTTCATGTTCCTCTGAACAGTCTTGCACCTAATGACATGGAGTTATGCAGCTATTATTAAAGCCTGTGTCCTCTCCTTGGCCACTGTTAATAGAGACATGCCAATCTCTGGAAGCAGTATGGGTTATCTATGATTACAGTAATTTTTCTCCTAACAGATGTAAATGGAATGGCATTACTCCAAAAAATAGAGCTGATTGCCTCTTGCTGTTTGCCGTGATTGATCTCTAGAAGCAAAAGATGAGTTTTCTTTCCCATCTTCATATGTGTGAAATGAGATTCCAATTAGTGGTGCATGACTGGGTGCACGGTGAGGAAGCTCTGTTTCCAGATGCACATGTATTGTGTGTGAGAGAGAGCGGGGAAAGGCAGAGGTATAGTTTCAGGCCATAGCCAGGCCTTCTGCAGCTAACCTGCTATGACATCTGGCAGGAGAGAGCCTGAAGCCCCTCGTTTTCCTTGACATCCAGGCGGACCCCACCAACCTAGATAGGCAACCTAGAGGGGGAATCAATCGGTCACTTGAGCCTACCTAACTAACTCTGCTACAGTTAACAGTACAGCTAACTTTAGCTACAAAGGAGTAACACGTCTGCCTCCTTCCCTGTGGTGCTTCACCTGCCACCTCCTTTCTCCTCTGCTACCAGGTCTGTCAGAGCTATTCCCTGCACTAGAGATGTTCTGTTTCTTCTTTCTTTCCCAAAAGAGTATTTTGCTTCTCATGCTAAACCTATTTTGCATCACCCAGAATCTGTGAATATTAAAAAAAAAAAAAAAAAGGAATAAATTTCCTCTAATATTGGAAGAATTCTGGAAGGTACCTTAAGTATTAGGCACTGGGTTGTGAGGGGAGAGCGTTTACAGTCACATATTCTATGGGTCTTTTGTTTTTAAGGGTGGCATCCCTTTTAACTCTGTGTCGTGCCTCAACTAAGAAACTAGATTTGGGAAAAAACAAACAAACCAACCAACCCATGCTTTCCTCATGCTTTTCCTTTTCCAACACGCAAAAACCACCCTTTTCAAAGCATCTGGCACATCTACACAGACAGATGCAGATAGACCCAAATTCATTCTGCCCACCCTGCAAGCTGTCTGGCCTTACTCCAGCTCCCATCCAAAAGCCATGTGGCTGTGATGGAGCATCGCTGAGCCTGGACTAATAAACCCAACCTCTCAGGAGCTAAACACAACACCATGCAGCTAATGTAGCTCTGTGGCTTCTGGCCGGGATGAGGCTGGCTGTTGGCTTGCTCAGAGCGTGAACAGAATAGATTCAGGTCTTTCTCTACTTGTGCTTAGAGATTTCTTTCATGTTTCTCTGTCAGGTTCCTTTTTTACCAATACCCCATCTAAATAAAAAAATTCCAGCCTTTAACCCTCAGCACACCTTCATTCACATAATCTGGTCAATATTTTTACCCATACACTGTTGTTTACAGTCCTAGCAAGAAAACATCTGAAGCTGACTCTTATTCCAATTGCATCTTCAAATCATTACTACACAAATAACATACATGACGACAAATTTGCCTAACTGTACAAATAAAACAGTATAAAAAGTTGGAATGAGGAAGGAGAAAATAGGTGACTTCTTTGTTATTTAATTCTAATCTTCCTAAGCATTTAATTTTTGGATCCCTGTCTGTTAGTCTCACACATCTTCCCAAAATTCCCCCATGCTCCCTATTTCCATACTGTGGGGCTAGAAAAACAGCAGAATAATGGAGGAGGCAAGGAATTAGAGGAGATTTTAGTGACTGATGGATATTTTCAATAACTCTGAAAGCCCATAGTTGGGGCAGGGCATGAGAAGTTCTTAGAGTTATTATTCTGCTTTTGTTTCGGACAGGTGAGCTTTCATAGATGCTACTACTCATGATAAATACGTGTTGAAGCTCTCAAAATAGATACGGGTTCATTTCCAGACAGAATCTTTTGCAGTTATATTCCCTGCGTATTTTAACATCTTCACCAATCTGGGTAATCCCATCAGTAATGTCAGTAAATTTTGCTGTTCACTCCAAGCACGACAAGTTTTTCTAATGGATTTAAGAGCTCTGTGTGCTCTTAAGATACAGCCCTTGTCTGATGGCACACCTTTCAAAATAATTCTTTCTTATATGAAGGGTGCTTAAAATACTATCTTAAGTCAGGATGTAAACTTAACTAAAGTTTATTTCCACAATATTTCAGGATTTATTTTCTCTTTCATCTATTATCTACTTCTGGAATGCTGTGGAAAAAAAACAAGGTTAGATCTTGCTTATTAATTTTCTTCCTGAACAGAATAAATATAAAGACTTAATGTCAGAGGAGAAAAAAAAGAAAAGGGGATTGAGACAGATGTGTTCAGAGGTAGGAATCTTTACATATCTAGTAAGTAATCAAGCTTGATGTGGTTTGCTGTTTTGTGTAGTTTGTGTAACTGTGAGTAGTAAGGTTAAATATGCCAAATATGTAAAAGGCCTTTCACTAGTACTGAGGCCCTCTGCCAAATCTCTTCAAGCTGATGGAACTGGAAAAATCTTTCATGTATTGCTGAAAAGTTATAGAATTAGAACCAAATTCTTCTGTTTTCCCAGCATGTGCTTGGCAAGGGTCAAGCGGACTGTCTGGGTACCAGGTCAGTGTTGGTATACTTCAGACAGACTGAAAGCATCTCTAACTTCATCCTGCATGCTGAGACACAGTTGGACTGTGGAAGTCTGCTGGACTTTCTCTCCTTCCACTGTACAATTACTTAAGAAGGTGAGCATGTTTTACAGCAGCCCCACTTCCTTAGTAGCCATTTGATTTCAGTCTCTAAAAGAATACATACAGCAAAGACAGAAAGCTTGGGTTTGATACAAAACCCTTTGTAAGCACTTCTCCAAGCCTTGTAAGCTACTTTATCTATTTAGTATAGAAAATACAATTTTAGCTCTTAAATTTTTCCACCCAGTGCTGTGGAAACCCAGTAATTTCTCAGCACCGTCTTTCACAGAAACCACTTCACTTTCTTTGGATCCCTTGCTTTTGCTCACAATCCCATATCTGTAACCAGAGCTGTTATGTTTTTCCACACCTGAAGGGCACCTGTAGACAACACTGTCATTCTGTATGACTTTTATTATAGAGTTAGAGAAACAAGAAAACAAGAAATAAATCAAGCAAAGACTCCCTGAAGGAGAGTGTATGTTTGTTCACTCGTATACCACAGCAGACCTGTGAATACAGCTGATTGATAGGAATACAGTATGTGGAAAACAAATTCACTTATATTTACCTAAAGCTGTTTTCTTCACAGATATTTGAATTGTCTAAGTGATACATGAGACATGCTGTACGATTGGCAGAACTTGTAATTTGCTTCAATTAATACAACCACATGCCTAGCAGTAATGACAGAGAAACAGAAGGAAATCTTTGACCTCAGRTGTATCTTATTATATACTTTTAAAGAGTAGTTCTACACATGGAGGAATTAAATGAACTCACCTTAGACTGTAACATACTATCATTTGGTTAGATATGAATACCTTAATGAATATTTAGAAAGCTAAACATGAAAGCTAAGTGCTTGGTCTCTGATACATAGTCACTGCAAGACCCGAAAAGTTTACACAGACCAGTAACAGAGCTAAAGAAACACAGTGGAAGCTTAGACACTAATGAAGTTGTGGGTTTGCTTAAGGAAAAAAAGATATTTTAAATTTTTTTTTTTTTAGGTTCTAATCCCTATAAATATAAAGCATCTTCAGGCCTGAGGGTTCACATTTCTACAACCTCATTCATTAAACAAGTTCTTTAATGCTGAATGAAAGGTACATCTCAAACAACCACATTTTTTCAAGATCTGTTTAGTGCAAATAAGTTCAAAGATTTTGCATTGCATGGAGAAAGGTAAACATTTAGGAAGAGCTATGTATTCAACATGAACATATGTTGACCTTTGGCCATTGTGGTTTATAGACATAGCTGTTTGATGTGTAGGAAAAAATTTCAATATTAAAGTACACTACTAAWTAAAATACTTAATATTTACCACCAGAAGATGAAAAAAATACAGAAGTGCTAACTAGGCACACATATATCGGAATGGACTAAATGAAATTCTAAAAACTTTCATTACTATCTCTAAAGCTTTTATAAACTGAAACATAGAAAAACAGGGGAGTAAGACAAACTATAAGAATATGTGCAAAGGATACCTTTGATAGAAAACAATTTCAATGACCTTCTGAGCATATTTCTCTTTTGTCAGCAGTAATATTGCAGCACTGGTGGTTAAATCTAATGAAATGAAGAAATTAAAAAAAAAAAGAAAAAGAAAAAGAACTATTCAGAGAACAAGAATAAAACAAATATCCAAGAATTGTAAAAAATGTTCACCCAGTTAAAAGAAGTAATCCTTTAAATGACATGGAGGATTATAAAGCTATACTGAATTTTCTCATACCCTAGGCAGAGAGACCCAGACATGACTGTTCAGAGCCCATTAAGGTCAATGAAAGACCCTGATGAGATGCCAAGAGTTCACTGAAGAAGAACTTGAAGGAATGAACCCAAGTTTCACTTTCAGCTGTTGTAAAACTCAGAAAGAATATTGGCTTTTTGGAGTTGGAGGCAATCATGGAATTGGTCGACAGATCAGTAGTGAGGACTCTTGAGGAAGAGAATCAGTTGATTCCATGTAGAGATGAAGAAAATGCTCCCACAGACATAAGCAATGTACTTTTGATGAAACATAGTAATTTTCTTCTGTCAGAAAGTTCCTTCCAGTGTTTAGAGTGGGATGTGCTCAGCAGTCTCTCCTCTAGGTACTGAACACTGCCCATGACTTAGCTTTGTTTTGTATAGTGATGTAACCTGGACTGTAAAATGCAAAATGAATAAAAGCCTAGGTAACACAAAAAATGAGAACTAGAAAAAGAGCAGAGGCATGCTATGAGGAGGATCTGAATGAAGACAGGCAGACTGCTCAACTGCAGTCAAGGAGTGCTTGAGGAATCCTTCTGATTGGCAACAATAAGGATTTGTGATAGAGAAGCAGCTGGAAGCCAGGCACGCTATCTTAGGGCAGCTAAAATAGATCTAGACACTTACATAGAGACACTTGAATCGCTGTCCCTTAGGTCTTATCTGAAAATCCCAGAGAATGTCAGACGTCATTCACTATTTTAAATAAAATGTGAGACTCCAAATAAAATGTTTTGGCAGATTCTGAGTAAAATGAAGAGATCTGAATAAATGATGTGAAGATGAGTAAATGAGGCGTGGGCAGGGCCAGGAGTAATGGCAGCCACCCCCACTCCCACTAAAGGCAGTCCCAGGGAGTGATAGCGACCAGGAGCGCTGCAAACAGGATGGGCAAAGAGGGCCTGGCGCATCAGCTAGGGCGTGGCGCGGCGGTTCGGGCAGCAGTTCGCACGGGAGGGTGCACAGGGAGGGTGCCTCTTTGAAGGAGGGGCATTCCACGGGCTGAATGGGGGACTCGGCGTACACATAACCCAGCAACTGGGCACAGGTCAAGGGCACTCATCCTACCTGACCCTCAAGGCAGAATGGTGGGCACTCATCTGAGAGCAAAGGCTGCGGCTCCAGCTGGGGGGTCTGCACCATCTACCCCAGCATTGGCCGATGCCTCCACCCAGATGGAACTGCTAAAGGGAGAGGCTGCGGTGCAGACCTCAGACTGCAGGAAGTGCCCAGACCTCTCTCCTGGGGCAGGGACAGACAGCAGACCTGCCTGCAAAAGGTGTGCCCAGGGGAAGGACCTCCTGCAGCAGGTGTCTGAGCTGCAGGAGGCGGTGAGAAGGCTGCGGAACATCAGGGAGGCAGAGAAGGAGCTACATAGCTGGTTCTAAGTGCAGTCTGCAGTGGACCCACAGCCCATGGCCAAACAGCTAAGAACTCCCCCACCGGCACACACGGAAGGGAGCGGGGGGGCCAATAATGAAGAAGAATGGACGGTTGCAACGGGAAGGAGGACCAGCAGGAGGAAGAGACTTCCCCTGAAGCCTGAGGTGCCCTTGCAGAACCACTTCACTGCTCCACAAACTGAAGTGGAAATCCCGTCACACCAGGAGAGGCGCTGGAGCCAAGTAAGGCAGCCTGATCGGCCCCCCACATAACAACCAGTGCAACTAAGAAAAGACGACGGGTGATAGTAGTGGGCGACTTTCTCCTAAGAGGTACAGAGGCACCCATTTGCCGATGGGACGCACTCTCTAGAGAGGTGTGCTCCTTACTGGGGGCTCACATCAGGGATGTCACCGAGAGGCTGCCAAGCCTCGTACAGTCCACTGACTATTATCCACTGCTGCTGTTTCACGTGGGCACCAGTGATACAGCCAGGAGCAGCCTGAGGAGTATCAAGAAGGATTACAGAGCCCTGGGACCGGTGGTAAGGGACTCTGGAGCGCAGGTAGTTTTTTCATCAGTCCTGCCGGTCAAAGGGAAGGGGTTTGAAAGCGCCAGTCGAATCTGGCGAGTCAACTAGTTGTTACAGGACTGGTGCCACAGCCAGGGGTTTGGCTACTTAGACCATGGGACTTGCTTTGAGAAACCTGGTCTTCTGGGGGCTGACGGGGTCCATCTGTCAAAGAAGGGGAAGAGCATCTTTGGTGATAGCCTTGCCAAGCTGGTGAAGAGGGCTTTAAACTAGAGATGCTGGGGGAGGGGAGCCTTAATCCATCCCACTCCTACCAATTTGATGCCAGTGCCAGCAATAGATGCCCAGAGCCTGGAGAAGGATCACAGGTCAGCAGGAGAGCACCTGAAGAGCAGCATAAAGGAACTCCAGCCAGTAAGTCAGCTTCATCAGGGACCCAAATCAAATGCCTCTATGCAAACGCACGTAGCATGGGGAATAAACAAGAAGAGTTAGAGACATGAGCACGCCTGCAGGGCTATGACCTTACTGGCATCACGGAGATGTGGTGGGATGGCTCCTATGATTGAAGGGTTGGGATGGAGGGATACAGGCTCTTTAGGAAGGACAGGAAGGGGAGACGAGGAGGGGGTGTCGTCCTCTGTGTCAACAACTGGCTGGAGTGCATGGAGCTCCGCCTGGGGATGGATGAGGAGCCGACTGAGAGCTTATGGGTCAGGATTAAAGGGAAGTTGGGGACAAGTGACATTACGGTGGGGGTCTGCTACAGGCCACCCGACCAGGAAGACCGAGCAGATGAGGCCCTCTATAGACAGATAGGAGCAGCCTCATGGTCACAGGCCCTGGTCCTCATGGGGGACTTCAACCACCCCGATATCTGTTGGAGGGACAACACGGCAGGGCATAAGCAGTCCAAGAGGTTCCTGGAATGCGTCGAGGATAACTTCCAAGTGATAGAGGAGCCAACGAGGAGAGGTGCTATGCTGGACCTTGTTCTCACCAAGGAGGGGCTGGTGGAGAATGTGAAGCTCAAGGGCAGCCTTGGCTGCAGTGACCATGAAATGATAAGAGTTCAAGGTCCTAAGGGCACTGAGGAGGGCGTGCAGCAAGCTCACTACCCTGGACTTCAGGAGAGCAGACTTTGGCATCTTCAGGGATCTGCTTGGTAGAGTGCCATGGGACAAAGCCCTGGAGGGAAGAGGGGCCCAAGAAAGCTGGWTAAYWTTCAAGGATCACCTCCTCCAAGCTCAGGAGCAATGCATCCCAACAAAGAGGAAATTGGGCAAAAATTCCAGGAGGCCTGCATGGATGAACAAGGAGCTCCTGGACACACTCAAACACAAAAAGGAAGCCTACAGAGGGTGGAAGCAAGGACAAGGTAGCCTGGGAGGAATACAGAGAAATTGTCCGAGCAGCCAGGGATCAGGTTAGGAAAGCTAAAGCCCTGACAGAATTAAATCTGGCCAGGGACATCAAGGGCAATGAGAAAAGATTCTACAGGTATGTCGGGGATAAAAGGAAGACAGGGGGAAATGTGGGCTCTCTCTGGAGGGAAATGGGAGACCTGGTTACCCAGGATACAGAGAAGGCGGAGACTTTTTTGCCTCAGTCTTCACCAGCACGCAGTCGAGCCTCACTGCCCAAGCCGCAGAAGGCAAAGGCGGGGACTGGGAGAATGAAGAGCCACCCACTGTAGGAGAAGATCAGGTTCGAGACCATCTAAGGAGCCCGTAGGTTCACAAGTCCATGGGACCTGATGAGATCCATCCACGGGTCCTGAGGGAACTGGCGGATTAAGTTGCTAAGCCACTATCCATCGTATTTGAGAAGTCGTGGCAGTCCGGTGAAGTTCCCACTGACTGGAAAAGGGGAAACATAACCCCCATTTCTAAAAAGGGAAAAAAGGAAGACCCGGGGAACTACAGGCCAGTCAGTCTCACCTCTGTGCCTGGGAAGATCATGGAACAGGTCACCCTGGAAGCTATGCTAAGGCACATGGAGGACAGGGAAGTGATTCAAGACAGCCAGCATGGCTTCACCAAGGGCAAGTCCTGCCTGACCAACCTAGTGGCCTTCTATGATGGAGTGGCTGCATCAGTGGACATGGGAAGAGCTATGGATGTCATCTATCTGAACCTCTGTAAGGCCTTTGACACGGTCCCCCACAACATCCTTCTCTCTAAACTGGAGAGGTATGGATTTGATGGGTGGACTGTCCGGTGGGTGAGGAATTGGTTAGGTGGTCGCATCCAGAGGGTAGTGGTCAATGGTTCAATGTCCAGATGGAGATCGGTGACGAGGGGCGTCCCGCAGGGGTCTGTATTGGGACCAATACTGTTTAATATATTCATCAATGACACAGCTGGTGGGATCGAGTGCACCCTCAGCAAGTTTGCAGATGACACCAAGCTGAGTGGTGCAGTTGACACACCTGAGGGACAGGATGCCATCCAGAGGGACCTGGACAAGCTCGAGAAGTGGGCCTGTGTGAACTTCAAGAGGTTCAACAAGGCCAAGTGCAAGGTCCTGCCCCTGGGTCGGGGCAACCCCTGGTACCAATACAGGCTGGGGGATGAAGGGATTGAGAGCAGCCCTGCYGAGAAGGACTTGGGGGTACTGCTGGATGAAAAGCTGGACATGAGCCGGCAGTRTGCACTCGCAGCCCAGAAGGCCAACCATATCCTGGGCTGCATCAAAAGAAGCGTGGCCAGCTGGTCGAGGGAGGTGATTCTGCCCCTCTATTCTGCTCTGGTGAGACCCCACCTGGAGTACTGCATCCAGCTCTGAGTCCTCAGCACAGGAAAGACATGGACCTGTTGGAGAGGGTCCAGAGGAGGGCCACAAAAATGATCAGGGGGATGGAACGCCTCTCCTATGAGGACAGGCTGAGAGAGTTGGGGTTGTTCAGCCTGGAGAAGAGAAGGCTTCCGGGAGACCTTATTGCAGCCTATCAGTACTTAAAGGAGGCTTATAAGAAAGATGGCGGCAAACTTTTTAGCAGGGCCTGTTGTGACAGGACAAGGGGGAATGGTTTTAAACTAAAAGAGGGTAGATTTAGACTAGCTATAAAGAAGAAATTTTTTTATGATGAGGGTGGTGAAACACTGGCACAGGTTGCCCAGAGAGGTGGTAGATGCCCTATCCCTGGAAACATTGAAGGTCAGGTTGGACGGGGCTCTGAGCAACCTGATGTAGTTGAAGATGTCCCTGCCCATGGCAGGGGCGGTTGGACTAGATGACCTTTAAAGGTCCCTTCCAACCCAAACTATTCTATGATTCTATGATTCTATGATTCTATGAAATGTAAGGACTGGTTTTAAGAAAATCCTCAGCCTGCTCACAAATCAGAATGTAGAAATCAGCCTCATATTTCTAATGTCTGAGATGTATTAATTATTACAGCTTTATATATCCATCCTTTAATCTCCATTATAATAATTAAAAGTGTACTAAATTACATGGCAATATGTGAAGTTACATAAAAGAAAATTCTCGACAAAAGAGAGCCTTTTAAATGCTTTTACCACTAAATGTGATTAAAGTGTGATTTCTTCCATCAGGACAGATGAAGAGCAGCAAATTGCCCACAGTACTTGCAAATTGAACAGAAAAACCTGCTTATTGACCACCTAAATTGTTTTAGAGCAGATTGATACATCTCAGTTATTTATGTGAATAAATATCAGGAGAATAAGCCTCTCATTTACAAGAACTCCCAAGAGGTAACTGCCTGGAACACAGGAAATAATCACAATATCAGTTGTCTACCCAACAGCACATAGATTAGATACAAGCATCTCTCTGGACAGCATAGCCAATAACATGCAGCTTGTAAAGTGTAGCATAAAAGCAATTTCTAAAGTTAGGGTCAGACTCTTCCACAAGAGTGTGACTGAACATGAAAAACAAGCAACACTTTTGGGAGGCATGTTAGGTAAAATTACAAATTTATTTTTAAGAACTAAGGAAGCATTTTGAGTAATAATTTTCTGAAATCACAGGAAAGAAACAGCAACCTTGGTCTTTTAAAAGAAGAAAAAAATTAAGCTTGCGACATTTCTGATTAGCACATTGGAAAACTAATCCTGCCTGTGTCATGACATAATGCTAGGCATTCATAACACATAAGAAAACTCATTCTACCATCTGCTGCAAAGCTTATCAAGTTCAGAATGGTATTGCATTATTAGCCAATCTGTTAAAGGAATCACCATCATCCAGCAAAGAGAAAAACAATTAGTTTTTAAAGCTATATTTTGTCATTTAAACCAGAGCAGCAGTTGGATTTTGTCTGAAATTGTAACTTAGATGATTCTTGTCCTAATTAAAATACCTGCATGAGGTACATAAGGAATGAGCGTCTGGAACATATTCCAAACATTTTATTATTTTACTGCTGGAAGGTTTAGATTAATTTAGCCTCGAATACTGAAGTCTTCAACTAGCATGTCAGTGGATAAATAGATGATCTAGTTGAAGATGTCCTTGCTTATTGCGGGGGGGGTGGACTAGATGACCTTTAAAGGTCCCTTCCAACCCAAGCTTTTCTATGATTTTATGATTCTATGAATACATGGACTGATGGATGAATGAATGCGTGGATGGATGAAATCTTTAGCCCTTCTCTGTGGCCTGACTGCAGTTACCCCACCCACCTCCACATGACTGGGAGTATCTGAAGAGCCATACCAGGGTGCATGAGGAATTGTGGAAGACAACTTATGGCAAGGCTGTTCTGTAAGCAGTCCTTTGCAAACGCCAATGTAAGGGGTACCTTATGCATGGTACAGTGGCCTGTGGCCAGACAAAAATGTTRCTTGGTATGGGCCTGTAGCTTAAAGCATTTTAAGGAAGCCTAATATTGCATCAAACAGTCCAATGAGGTTATGACAAACTGTGGAGACCACTAGGACACTCTGAATTATACCAAGACCACCTTTCAGCTACAAAATTGTTCGGACTTGAAAAGACACAAAGATACCTTAAATCTCTCAGGTTCCTCAGCTCTGTCGGTTCTTACACAAGCCTTACAGAACCTCACTCCTGTACTGTAAGGGCTTTAGCATAATGTCTTCCTGTTTTGCAGCTCTGTCTAGCACAATATTGATGCTACTAGAATACATATATTATGTAGGACAAATGCAGATAATAAACAGTAACGTGTGCTGAATAAGTCAGTATTTTTCTAATAGTTTGTGTTGGGTTTGCGTGGCAAGGTTCTGGTAGTGGGGGGCTACAGGGGTGGCTTCTGTGAGAAGCTGCCAGAAGCTTCCCCCATGTCCAATAGAGCCAATGCCAGCTGGCTCCAAGACAGACCCGCCACTGGCCAAGGCTGAGCCCATCAGCGATGGTGGTAGCGTCTCTGTGATAACGTATTTAAGAAGGGGGAAAAACTGCTGCACAATAGAAACAGCAGTCAGAAGAGAGGAGTGAGAATATGTGAGAGAAACAACTCTGCAGACACCAAAGTCAGTGAAGAAGGAGGGGGAGGAGGTACTCCAGGCGCCAGAGCAGAGATTCCCCTGCAGCCCATGGTGAAGACCATGGTGAGGCAAGCTGTCCCCCTGCAGCCCATGGAGGTTAAC
>JAYKAV010003158.1:37591-202154 GCA_035582835.1 Phoebastria nigripes
AGTGTGAAGAGTCCTCCCCCTGAGGAGGAAGGATCGGCAAAGACAACGTGTGATGAACTGACCACAACCCCCATTTCCCATCCCCCTGCACCGCTGTGGGAGGAGGTAGAGAAAATCAGGAGTGGAGTTGAGCCTGGGAAGAAGGGAGGGGTGGGGGGAAGGTGTTTCAAGATTTGGTTTATTTTCTCATTACCCTACTCTGATTTTGATTGGCAATAAATTAAATTAATTTTCCCCAAGTCGAGTCTGTTTTGCCCGTGACATTAATTGGTGAGTGATCTCTGCCTGTCCTTATCTCAACCTACGAGCCTTATATTTTCTCTCCCCTGTCCAGCTGAGGAGGGGGAGTGATAGAGCGGCTTTGGTGGGCACCTGGCGTCCAGTCAGGGTCAACCCATCACATAGTTATAAGGATTTCTAGTGTGTGCACTGCTTGTATTATCACAGTCAGTCAAACAGTGGCCTGATAGACCTGTACAAGGACCTTTCCTAAGGAGTGGGTAATTCACAGTATTCAACTACTTAAACTCTGGCTGGTTTTTCTGCTGAGCCTGAGAAAGGTATTCTGACAGGTACAAATTATTGGAGGGATAGATTTTTGTGAAGCAGTCATTTTAGGTACACAACAATATATACAGACACAAAAACTCTTTAGATAGAAATGGTCTTTGGTCTCAATATCAAAAGAATTACATTCTCCCCACTCCCCCAAGTGTTAGAGAAAAAATTTTATAAAATCTTTTTATAAATGGTTCAGTTAAAAATGTTTGCTATTGTACCTTTGCTGCAGAAAGAAACTTTTAGTTTGTCATGTTCCTCCCTGGCATTTCTGGGGATGTGAACAATCATTTTGACAGAAGTTGATCAGGGATGGGATTTATCTTACATAACTTCAGTCATACAAAAGTAGGGCAACTAGTCTAAGCTAGCTGCTTAAGATCCCTTTGTAAGACAGGAATAGAGAGCCATAGGGGCACAGTGTGCCTCGTCCCATCTCTCAGGTACTGCTCTGCAACGGGGTAAACCATCCACTAGCAATGCATGGTTTCTTTAGGTACACAGTTGAGGGAGCATAGATTATTAGTTTAGACAGCTGAAATTATCTATCAAGTCTCCCTCCAAATGTATCAAATGGTGTAGAAGAGACAGCTCTAACGTGTTTCATAGTCCTCACCTAAACACTAATAATCGTTAGCTGTTTAGTTGAATGGTTGAAGAACTCAGCAGATTTCAGTGACTATGGCACATATTCGGTGCTTCTTCCTCCACTGACTCCAGAAGAAATTATCACAGACACTGTGTTATCATGGATTATCACAGATATCATAGCTGCTGTGTTCTATTTCCTGACCATTCCCAAATTTGTTTTAGAAAACTGAAATGAGCTTCATAGGAAAAAGGTGCTCTGAAGAAATATATGACTGTCAGGTGAGGCAACCATATTTTATCACACACCATACCTTAAGCTATAGCAAGTTGTAACAAAAGATAAAATTAAAAAAAAAGGAAGTTGAAAAAATCCCTATTTCCTTTCATCTCTGTAATTACAGCCCTGACATTTGCTTTTATGTGGGAGCATATGGGCAGTATTTATTAAGAGAAGCCACTATTTCAAATGTCAGATGAAGGTGTAGGGTCACTTCTGTAATACCCTTTTGTCAATGTAACTATTTTCAACAAGGCTTATTCAGGAGAGTAGAGGAGAAATGACCATCTCTATTACTGAATGTCAACAAAACAGTAYACATGGCAACAATTGTCTCATCATCTAATACTGGCTCAAACTGCCTTTGACATTTCTATTTTGACTTTTTGAGCACATAAGGTGTATATTACCGCAAGTTAACTCTTTTGGTTGCTGACACTTTATGGGTTTAGTGTATCATAGGTTACTAAGATGCACCCTGGGAAGCAGAACGTGCAATAATTACACCTGCTGACAATGACATTGTGTCCTTCCCTGTAGAACTGCAATAGTTAGGAAGGCAAAGAAGAATCACATGTATCTTTACGTTCAACTGCTTAAGAACATTGCTTTGACAAAGCCGTTATTATTATTTTGAGGAATAAATCCACAATTAATAGATAAAAGTCAGGACAAGTTCACAAGAAACACGTTATTCAACAGTACAGTAGGGTTTCTGCTGGGTGTTCTTGCTAGAAATCAATTCTACAATGTTTAGCTGAAAACTGTAATGGATATTAAGACATGTCAGCAGAGTTCTTTATGTTAAAATATTATCAATTGCTTTTTTTACATTTTTGTTACAAAACGCATTTTTGTCATATTTAGCACAGTGCAGTTGTATCTCAAATTTTCTATTTAAAAAGTGCAAATATATGTACTGCTTTGAAATGATAATGAATTAACATGCATATTTACTYTCATTCCTTAAGTTTTCAGCTGCAGCAATGTTACAGATTATAAGTTCTTTCTGCCACTAATACCTAATCACCCAGGTAATAATTTATACTGCAATATTGAGGTGAACACACCCTATCCAATACATCATTGCTGCAGACCTGTCACATATTTCATACACTTGTTGAAGGTTCAGGTCCCTGCCCTGTGTTTTCAAGCTCACTGAGGCATTAGGATACTCTTTTCTCCTTTTTTGTCCTCTGGAAGTCTAACTCTTGAATACAACAGAGACAGAGCAAGCCACCTTTCTTGAGAATTTTCTATAATAGCTCACTTTGAGCTATAGAAGACAAACACAAGTGGCTGAGATAAAAGTACTCTTTTGTGAATGTTGAATAAAAATTTTCCTTGATTTCTGTATAGTAAATAGTTTACTGCTTTTATTAATAATTATTGGACTTAAATCTTGCTCCTTTGCATGTGGGAGTGAGGGTTTCTATCTATATGTAAAAAAACCTAGGTTTGGAGAAGCGTGTTGCATGCAGATGCACCTACCAACAATGTCGTAAAAGACAGATTTTGGGTTGAGTGGTGCAATAGTTCCAGTATATATTTCTGGGATGTAAACACATGAGAGAGTCCTTAAGGTATCGAGTTGCTGTATAGAAGTGGCTCTGGATATGTGATTGTCATATTAGTTTGAAAAGATTTTTTTATCTGCTTGCTTCTGAGTATGTCCATTAATCACCTGACAACACCTAGAGACTGCATCACACCAAAAATACCAAAACTTTTATTTTGACAAAGGTGGTTTGTATGTCCTTGGTTAAGATCTGTGACAACACTTAGAGCATATGTGGAGAATGAATAGCAATTTGCTGGAATTTACTAATTCCAAATTACAAGTGTATCTATTAGCTCCAAAACCAAGATTCATTGCTCAGATTTCCAAGGTCCAATTCACAAGCCATTTTTGGGCACCTTTTGACATTAACATATTCCTTAACCATTATAACCAGTTGAATCAATTGTATGTTCAAAAAAAATCTCAGCTTTTTATGGGAACTGATAAGTAATCACTCTCATTTTATCATCTAAAGTACTTGTGTAACCATGACTTCAGAAAGTAATGTTATATTTTTCTAGAGACACACCTGTGTGTTTTTGTCTAAAGCTTTGTCAACTGTAAAATTGCTAGAGTAATTCCCAAAATTTTTGTGCTACTGTAAACTTGTGTTCAATTTGTGTGTGTGGAAATGCCTTTTTCCAAGATTTTTGTTACATGTCTGTAACAACGTCATGGCACGGTTCATTTATTAATAAGAACATAGTGGTATTATTTCCCAGATGTCAGTCAGGTATTTTGTTTTTTCTGTTTTAAACAGATTTGTGTTGAGTAGCTGAAGAATGTGAACTTCCCATCAGTGTAATCGTAATGAGAAGCTTATAACAGCAGGTGCTTTAATCATGTTACAGAAAAATAACAAATTTTGGAAGAAATGATACAATTACACTGATCAAATATATGAAACAGATCCAACAGCTTCACAATTTTAATCTATCAAAGTTACAGTATTAAAATGAACCAGAAAACCAGTTCTTGTGAGGCAACTGAATTCAGATGAATCAGAAATGTGGTTTTAATGTGAGGAAGGTATTCTTGCTCTTTCTTGCATATTTTACTTAAAGTGTGTTTTAGATTTTTATTAGCTTTGACTTTTAAATCAAATATGTATCTTTCACACAGCAATCTTGAAAACTACAAGTTTGTCACAGAACCTTTTTCATTTTACAGTGTTCTCTAGTTCAGAAATGTTCACGTATATTTAACGTTATAAGCAGAATTCTTTCAGCTTACACCATGAACCTCTTTTTCTCCTTGGGAAGATCTTTTACATAGGCTGGATTTATTTTCCATGTGGAATTTTGTGTCACAGGCAGAAGTTCTGAACTTTTGATTCTGAGCAATTGATGACCATGACTAAGACTGGAAAGGAAAATTTCATCATAAAGCTTGAATATCTTTAATCTGGTTCCATGTTCTGGGAAGAATATATGTTTTGTGGAAGTTTCAGTTCCTTTATCTCATCTTCTATAGCCTTTCAGGTATAAAAGAATCACAGTGAATGTCTTAATTCAATAGAAAAGTATGCAATACATAATTTACTGGTGTGTTTTCTGGTGGGGGTTACAGGTTATTGATCTCAGATTGCAGGTTCATTTTTTTTTTCATTATAACTGAATGAATATAGTTGATCAATGTAATTCAGAGCACATACTCTTGCCACTTTATTGCAAAACAGGCTGTGCATCTTTATGTCAAACAAAAACGCACCAATATGATGCAGCTGGAGCTCTGGTGATGCTAACTTTCCAAACCAACATAGCTGTACCATGCAAATTTATTTTCTCACAAACAGCAAGGACACCAAGTTTGAAAAAGACTTTCCTCTCACTAGATTAAAAAAGGACATGGTTGTGAAATAAAATTACCTGATTTCCTATCTGGAAAGTAGTGTTATTAAAATAAACTGTAGAGTTAAACAGAGGAGAGACTAGAAGAACTATTGTTCTATATTCTAAAGTAGCTAAATCAAGATAGTTCATGCTGTATCAGTCTTGGTTTGTAACAATAAGAAGAACTCTTTTAAAATTACATTGTCCAATGGGAAGGGCAGAAAATTTCAATATCCTTTCAAATAATTCTGTAACTGTTAGGAAATTTATCTGTGTAACTTCTTTGGATGTATAACTGTTCTTGTTTCCTTAATCTGTTCAATGTTAGAAGAATTAAAAAGAAATCTCAACTGAAGAGTTTCTATTGATCTAACTTTAATGAAGCATTCAACAGTTTCAAATAAATTGATATATTCTTTAGTGTCTTGGGAAGATGGAGAGTGAATAAAAGCTCTTTACATTCCTATCAGTATAGTTGATCTAAAAACTTTATTTCCATCCCACAGGAAATTCTGACATTGTAAAATTTATTTTTATTATTTGGATTGAAAAATGAAACTGTAGATGTTTCTTACTGCAAAGAACTTTGGAAAAAATAGTCACTTAAACATTACTGTGTTTCATTTTCATGAGTTTGAACTCCCATGTGATGAAAACAGTATAACACAAAATATCAACTTCTAATATTGAAGTGAAATTCAATAATAAAGTTCAAATGGAATATCTCTTTCTTACTGAAGTAAGTGTGCATTACTAACCTAAAACTAGAAGGTAATGCTGATTTATTTCATGCCTTTCCTTTAGAAGTATTACTGATATATTGGTACTTCTCTATTTTCTGATGAAAAAAATTTGTCCCAGATTTACTTACAGCAACCTTAACAGAGTAATTCCCTGTTCCATAGAAGGCAATGGAGATGTGTATGTATTTAAGGGTGATTTCTTTGCCCCCATTTTGAAATAACATTTTATGGAAATGGGGCTGATGACTGATACAAGTTATATTATTTTCTCAAGATTTTTTCTTCTGATTTTTTTTTTCTTTAAATATTGAATCTTTTTTTCAGTGATTTAGTATGATTATAGGATCACAAGGAGCATTTTTGTTTGCTAATCAGGTACAAATCCTTCCAGTCAGTCAGTGGAATCTGTTGATGTCAATTCAATATGTGAATCTAACTCATTTTCAGCAGAACTAGAATTATTTTTAAAATTTTCTGTCAGTTCTAAAAAATAATTGCTTTGAGTAGATCCAACAATTTTTTTTTACAAATTTTTTACTGGAAAATTATTTCAACAAAAATTCATCTCAGGAAAAATAATGACTTTTTATACATAAAGTTGAAGGAAATTTCAACATGAAAATGCAAAAAAAATTTATTTTCAAAAGAAAAATTTGACTTTTAGCTACCTAGTCAACCTGAAACCATTTCAGAAAACACTCAAATGCTCAGCCTGCATTTTCAGCTACACGGATATTTCATCTGAAAATATTTGCCATGCTCTATTTTTCAGTTACCTCCAAGTACTCTTAAAATAAAGAAGCTTGGCTTGCTTCCTTCTCATCTCAGTTCCCCCCCCCCACCTTGCTCAAATTGTTGATCAAACAGTTTGCCTAAGGTTGTGCATAGCAACTTTGTCTCCAGTGTCTGTAGGCACAGATGCAAATGCATGTGTTCCCATTATGCAGGCTGAAGAGCTGATAGTGTCCATAGACACTTTTCCCATGAACGTAGTTGTTAAGCACATCTTATTTAGGAGGGAATTGATTGCAAAGTCCTTTGAGGCTAGTTCTCTTAGTTCTTTAGTCCATGTCATTATCGCTCTCGCAAAGCACTTGGAGGCTGCTGAAGTGTAAAATGAGACTGATTCACCCCATAATTCTATTGCAGATTCTGCTTGTTTTCCCTGTCTGTCAAGTTATTGGGGAAGAATTAATTCCTCCTTAAGAATAATGACATTCTTCATGGTTACCACAGGGCTGGGTTAACTGTGCTGTTAGCTTTAGGTGCCACAAATGACTTGTCTTTTAGGAACAACTGATATTTGGAACATGGCTTGTGAAAACCTTTGTTTTAAGAAAGCTGTTTTCTCTTTCACTGTTAACTGTAATAGGATGGGTATATTATTCTATTCCAGTTCTCTGTTTTCCAGTAAGTTACCCTTTGTAGTGTCATTCTGAGGTTATGATGTAGACTCAGATTCAGCATGAGCTCTTCTGGGCTTCATTCTCTGGTTCAGCACACTAAGAGGTCTAGTAGAATGCTTCCTTCCCTACTTGTAGAGAAAAAGCAGAGAGAAAAGCCATGACCAAGAGTTCCATGACCTGGACACAATATTCATTTACAAAAAAACTTCTGGGAATGATCTTGAAAGCAGAAAGTTAAGACCTTTTGATAGAAACTAGACATACAGTAGTCCTATAAACTAGTGTGGCAAGGTGGGAAAAAAACGTTTAACTGTTTCTTCTACAAGACTTCGGATTTTTAGCTAAAAGCATCCTTTCCTATCCACTTAAAGGCTGACAGAATGACACTCCAGAACAGGGATGCTTCTCTAGCGTGAAGTGCAAGAAAACAGATTTTGGTTGCTCCTTTTGCATGACTGTGAATCTTTTAATCACTGCTGAGAAATTTTCATGCCTCTGAGAAATTTTAACTATCTACATTTGTTTGTCCTTATATTTGAGGGCTCAGCACATCTGTCCTGAATATTCTGTGATGGCATACTGGGATACTAATAAGAATGACTGGAATGAATACAGAGTAATGGAATAACCTTATTTTTAAGGAAAAACTACAAATGACATCATTGAAGGAAATGCAGTCTGTGTGCCTCCCTGTGCTCCACTGGTTCATCTTTGAGTCAGCTGCCATCTAAATCTTACATGTGCCCTTTGAAGAAATATGAAAAGTTAAATGACATCAGGATGGAAATTGCCACCACCTGATTTTGTGGTATTTGCTCCTACCTTTTGCACATTGGTCTAGTTCTTGAGGTACTCAGCCAGGAAATGGCATATCTGCATTACAGCCTCTGCTTAAACTTCAGGATGACAGCCTTTTCTATCTGAACCTCAAAATTGTTGCTGTAATCAAGCTTATAAAATATCCTAAGTCAGACCTTACCACCTCTCCTATGAGAGATGAGCCCAGGGATGCAAAGTAATGGGATGAGAAGGAAAGAAACAAGAGGCAATCTGACTCAACTTGACTTTTTGTGGCACTCAGAAGGGAAATGGTCCTTTTTTACTTTTTTTTCTTTTTTTTCTTTTTTTTTTTTTGGTCAAATATAAAATGCATATTCATGTCAAGAACCTGGGTTTCAAAACCTTTCTGCCCTTTCCYGAGTGCTTTAGCCCATGTTAGGTTACAATGTCTTCAGTGTCTTCAACAGGAGCAGTAGGGAATATTCCACTTGAAGCAGTTATACAGCCTACTGATTTTGGATATAGCAGGTATAGGTTCAATTTCTTTCAGGATGAACAGAGTCTGGAATGCAAGTATTCCACTTCGGAGACCCTTTGAGGGGGAATCAGCTTGCAGGTTATGATATCTAAATGTAAGACTCCACATGTCTATAGATTAAGAGTTTAAGCTCCAATTATCCTTAATGGGATCCCTAACAGTCAGTGTAACCTAGAGCTGACCATGGCTATCTGCTTTCCTTAGGATGAGTTGAATTGTTCTCCATGATTCCTTGGCTGTGCTGACTGCATTGTCTCTGCCTGTAGGGAGCTTAGACACCTAGCTCATTAGCAGAGAATTTCCATTGTGATTGCCTAGAAGCAGGTGTTTGAATCTGAGCTGAATCCCACCCCATGTTTCTCTTTCTCCTCTTCCGTTACATCTTTCAAAGATCCCAGGAGCATCCCTGTCAGTTCACTAGTCTGTAGACATACAAACCGAGCAAACTATTTTAACTTTTGCAGGTTTTCAGGTGCACCTACTCTCCAAGTAGAGAGTAGTTTCTCTACTTATTGGAATGTGAAGTTAGACATACTAGATTGTGCTCCTTTTCTAAAACTATTTGTGAGACAGTGCATAAATTGAGTAGATTGGATTCTACCCTAATGGCACAACATTCACATTTGAACTATAGGGTGTCTTTATAATTTTGTGCATCTTTAGCTCTGTTAGAATAGCTCCAAAATTATTCTAGTAGCTTTAAAGCCGGTTTTGCTGATTTTTTTTTTTTTTTTTTTTTTTTTTTTTTTTTTTTTTTTTTTTTTTTTTTTTTTTTTTTTTTTTTTTTTTTTTTTTTTTTTTTTTTNTTTTTTGGTGTGTGCATGTGCTGATTATCGTTGTTCTTTCTTCCTTAGGAATATATATTTAAATTTCCCTGCTGCCTCACAGTTCCCACACAATGTTTGCTTGATTACATATTCTTTGTGGTTTCATTTGGTTTGTCTCTCTAGTGTGAGGTCCTGCAAGTAATGTTAATAGACCATCCTCCCAAGAGGAATTTATGGGTAATTTTCTTTGGCACCTGAAAGATATGATCAAAATAATAAACATGAATAGGAAACTGAACTAAATAAATCACAGCATAATTCTACAGATGTATGCTGTTTTATTATATGTGTGTACAGCACTCGGAGACCCCAGTTTTACTTCAGATTTCTGCTGACATATATAGGCAGGCAGCAATTTCAGCTCAAGGCTAGGTGCGAGGGACTCTCACATTCAGCTCACTATCAGTACCAAGTTCTTCCACAGTTTTTGATGAGGCTTTTGGGGACAGATCCAGAAAAGTTTGTGAGCTGTATCTGTCTGCAGTATTCAGACTACATTAGGAACTTCATTTCACCAAAACAACACCTAAAGTATCCTTAGTGGGCTTCAGAAGGATAGCCCAAACCACCTAAATCAGCAGTCTAGACTCCATAAGTAGACAGTGGAGTGAGGTAAGCCCCTCTCAGGGTCTATGAGTACTTTGGTTAGCAAACTATTTCTCTCCCTTGACTCCTTGGAGTGTACACACCTACTTCAGTGTTACTGTGTACTGAGCAAGGGGCAGCTTAGAGGCAGCCAAGAAAGGCTCAGTCTCAGCTGAAAGCTTGGAGAGTAACCCTTGCCTGGAACAGCATATAACTGATGGTTTGTGGGTTTTTTCTTTTTTCATGAAAAAATACAGTGAAGTATAGTAAAACCACATCTTTATTTTTGACCTTTTTCACACAAGTTGTAAAAAATTGGCAGTACACAGAACTATCAAAATAAGTGATGATTTATTCCTTAGTAATGCAATTTAAATGTTATTTTTCACTTCAGGAACAACAGCAATACCACTGTTTCCTGGAGCTTATCTCCATATTCCTGCATTCTTATATATATCAAGGATTTTCTTATACCTGTCAGTCCTCTCTGCCTGCTATTGGGCTTTCTCCTGCTCTGCATGCTTTGCTGTGTTATCTAGGTGACTTTCCAGTTTCATTCAGCACTTGACAGTCTTCTTATACTGCTTGTTTTTTAGTCATACACAGTGATGCACACAATGGTTCTGACAAACTATTAACAGACATTTTAATGCTGCTAACCTTGCTTGCTGTTCCCTTGTACGTCTCCTCTGTTTTAGTTGACTCTTTTCCTGGTGTGTGTAAACTATACTTCAAACTCTCTCTCACAGCTAGTCTTTGTAGGGATCTCAGATGTCAGAAAGCTCAATTTTGTTTAGAAATTTTGAGCCTAGATTCTGTTAATTTCCAAGCATGCACCTGTAAATGTTAACAAACTAACATCATGCTCCAAAAGGCTCATTGCTTGTCAAGTTCTTTTTAAAAATATCTTCTAAATGTACTCTGAGGTTTAACTCTTTGCAGACCTTCAAGTAAAGCCAACGTCCATTACTATGATTTTTAAGAAATAAAAATGTGATGCTACTTTCTAAACTTACAAAATGATTTAAGGAGGTATTGTTTTGGACTAGGTATTTCTTCTGGAAAGGAAAGGAAAAGCATGATTGTGTATAGTTCATGACGTGGGTAGTAAAATATTCTGCATTCAGGCAGTGAGTGAAGCTACCAAATTTTTGATGCTTGGTATTCTGCTCTGTTAATACCAACATTATATCCAAAGTAGAATTCAGGTTTCTGCTTTCTCTGTTATAGGCACTTCCCTGTTATCGTGGATTTAGTTCATCTTAAAATGATGATCATGAATCTTAGTGGTGTTTGAGAGCTTGCAGTGGTGATTAACAAAGGTCTGTTGCTATTCTGAAGTGCACTGAAGTATGTAATTAAACATTTTTTTTCCCTCTAGATTGAAGCTGAGTTTTGAAATAAGAGTGGTTTGATTGAAAACTCAGCTTTGTGAAATGGTTGAGTTCTCCCCAAGCCAAAGCCAAGTTCAAAAAACTGATRATATAGTTAAAAGAGCTTGAGCTTAAACTATTAATAGGAGGACCTCAGTGCTGACACTACCTTTAAACTCATCCAAGGTCCTACAATTTGTGATGACTGCACATTCATTTCAACTTGATATAAAAATATACAAATGTCTTGGCTATGTTTATTCCCTTGGTGGATACCAAGTTGAACATGAGCCAGCAATGCACCCTGGCAGCAAAGTGGGCCAACAGCCTCCTGGGCTGCATTAGGCAGAGCATTGGCAGCAGGTCGAGGGAGGTAATCCTTCTCCTCTACTCAGCACTGATGAGACACATCTGGAGCGCTGTGTCCAGTCCTGAGCTTCCAGTAGAAGAAGGACATGAACATACTGGAGCGAGTTCAGCCAAGGACCACAAAGATGATTAAGAACCTGGAGCATCTGTCATATGAGGAGAGGCTGGGAGAGCTGGGAGTGTTCAGCCTGGAGAAGAGAAGCCTCAGGGGGATCTTACGTGTGTAAAAATATCTTTGGGGGCATGAAAGAAGGTGGAGCCAGACTCTTCTCAGTGGTATCCAGTGACAGGATAAGAGGCAATGGGAACAATTTGAAATATAGGAAATTCCATCTAAACATAATAATTTTTTTTTTTTTTTTTTTTTTTTTTTTAAATGGTCAATATGGTCAAAAACTGGTAGAAGTTCCCAGAGAGGTTGTGGAATCTCCATCCTTGGAGACATTCAAAACCTGACTGGACACAGCCCTTAGCAGCCACTCTAGCTGACCCTCCTCTGAGTAGGGGTGTTGGACTAGGTGACCTCCAGAGGTCTCTGCCAACCTGAATGATTCTGTGATTCTATGTGTTTGTGGATGATTCACAGACTAAAAGGAAGGAAAAAAGTGTCAGCAACTACAGTAGTTTTAATGGCTTCAGCTCTCTCACTGTGCCAGACCACTTCTTCATGTGACCCCCATGATGACATTACATGCTAAAAGTTCTTTCCAGCCTCAACAGTTCTTTGTCATTTATGTCAGTATTGATTCAAATTCTTTTTATCTCGATTTTTTTAATCTTCCTTATCATAGAAAGCTTTGTTGGGAAATTATAATATTTAGTCTTAAGATGAGAAAAAAGCAGAAAAAAGTATCTTTTTCTACCTTAAAAATGTCTTTACAAAGTCTTTCCTAAGCAAAATTCTACATGTTATAGCAAGTCATCTATAGTGATAGGATAATCTTTTTACCTGTAAGAGAACAATAGATTGTTCAGGTCATAGTTTCCTTCTTGCATGATATAAGCATCTTTGTTAGATTTCATACACTCTTTAGGTCAAGTTACTAACATATGTATAGTTTAAAATATTCATCTCAGGGAACTACATGGGGTTAGCAAGCAGATTACACAAGTGCTCTTCAGAGCAAGAAAAAATGTTGCAAAAGACATAAATGCTGCAGTATTATCTCCATAAATAATAAAGATATTATAAAGGAAGAAAGAAAAGATGATTGAATATTTTTTGTTGGCTGGATGTATTCTCTTGGTGGAGAAGCTGATACTAGGTCTCAGTGGTTCAGTAATCTTCCTTTAAAATATAGAATGTTCAGAAGCAATAAATCAAGTTACATTTTATCAGCTGAAGTTCTTCTTAGTGCATACTGTCCCTGCCTTGCATCTACTGACATAAAAAAAGATTATGTCAACAACATTCCTTGAAGGTGCCTATCCATCCATTTTATGCTTTGTTCCTCCTGTTCAGGATTGACAGTTCAATTGATTCTATTCTGTGACAAGAGTCAACCCCCTGAGCTCTAATTTCCATTAGTGCTTATTAAGTTTTTACTTCCAAAATATGTAAACTCCCTTTAACCTTAATAGTACAGGAAAATCAACTGCAAATAGCACCAGTGGTACACACCCATGACTGAATACTTAAGATGGAAGGATGAAATGTGCAGAAGCAGAGCTGGTACATGATACCATTATATGATTTAAAGCATACACCATAGTAAAAAATGTTATTGGTTGAAGTGAAGGTATAGGAACTATAACTTTCAGAAATGTGGTATAGTTTTCCTCAATACTTATAAAGAAATACTAATGAATAGAACATGAAAATATTGTAAGAGTAATAAATTCAATAAGGTAATTCTGTGACTGTAGTGGTGGAATTTGATTCAAAACCCATTCCTTGCCTAAGAATTGGCTTCCAAAAGATCATATTTCATTTTTAATGAGTGATATCTGTTTCTTATGTTTACAGAGCAATTCTCAGAAATGAAAATCAAGTGTAATCTGGTACAGTTTCAGTAAATCCCAATAACAGTGTCAAATAGGATAGCTATGAGGCAGCAAATCCTATTTTAGTTGAACATCATGTCTGAAAGATTTCAGCCTTTCCCATTCAATCATCTTTGGTTTCTATCTTCTTTACGTTATTTTCTTTGATTGCTAATCTTGAAGAATCTGATTGTTGCATAGTTGTTTATGGCTTCACTTTCTACCCGTCTCTGCCTTTCTTTGTCACAAGCTTAAAAAACAAAGTGCTATAAATGGCTTTGTCTGAAAAATAAAAGACCAGAATATTCAGCCTGTGCCTACTACCAGATAGTGATTACTTCTATTTGCTAAGAGGAAAACAGAGATCAGTTCTGTAAAACTCTTCAAAGCACTACAAAAATCTTCAGCRATGTTTTTTCAAGATGCTATCATGGTTCTTCACATCACCCAACTTAGCTTCCCAGGAGTCCTGTTATTTTCGATGAGAGAGAAGGGGAAAGTGAAAGGACTAAAGGCTATGCTTACACTGACATTGTGCCAGCCCCGAGGATTGTACCTGGCCACTGGGCCAGGTGATTGAGCTGGGCTAGACAAGAGGATTGTGCTGCCCATTGCTCCAGGGCTGCTCTCAGAGGGAAATCCACTTCAGAAGGGAGCCATGGGTATCAATCACACCATCTGCAGTAAGGACAATTACAGCAAAACAGAGACCAGGAGTGAAACAAGGAGTAATGCAAGGTGGGATTATAGCCCTGAATAAGCCTGTACAAGGCTTCTATTCTGAACTGTCTTTAGGTAGGACCCCATTTCTTTTCACTGACCCCAAAGGGAAACGAGAGAAAAGAGGCAAGTTCTGTATCTGAATATACATGACATAGTCATATCTGAGGTATTTTGCCATGTCCACTCCCAATCACTGTTGGGAGAAGGGAAAAGAAAGTATTGTTCAGCCTTCACTGGCATGGTGGCCTGCAAGAGCATCATTGCATCATTGCCTCAATTAAAGCAATTCTAAGAAAAGCAAAAACAAATTGAGGAAAACTGTTGTACAGTTTGAGGTTTTCTGGGTACACAGAGAAAATGGATAATTTGCCCCCCCTCCTTTTTTTTTTTTTTTGACACTTGAGGCCAATTCTAGGACTTTGTAATCCAAACATTGTGCAACTCAATAGAAAGCACTACCTGCCTTCCAACCTCCTAATACAAATACCACCAGTCTCATCCTTCCAAACTCTTTGCAAACAGTTACCAGTGTATTAACACATTCTGCACTACTCATTCATTAGCTGTTCAGTATCTTATGTATGACCATTTTAATAATAAGATAATTTCACTATGTGATTGTATGGGATTTTTAAAACCTAACTGCTTGCAATATTAGTGTTCATGAGATGAACTAAAATTACTAAGGATTTCTATAATTTTTTTTCTCTCTTATATACTTNCGAGAAGGATTGTATTCTTACCAGAGTGAAAAGAAGATAACAGTTAACATAAGAGTTTTACATTCCAGCACAACCACTGATTTAGGGCAACAGTATGAGACAGTGTACAGGGGCCAGGCTGACAGGTGCAACCAATCTGAGCAATATCATTCAAGAAGCTCATGAATTAATAGGTAACATTTACAGTAGGAGCAAGGCCTTCCTAGAACAGTTTTGGAAGGTATATTTTATCTTATGCTGTTTATTAGGCAAGAGTAGGGCAATTTTCATCCTGCAAAGCATGAATGGCTCTGAATACACAGACAGGGTTCAGTTCTAGCAGAAGAAAGTAAATATACTCTCAGTTACCCAGTTTGTACCTATTCAGATTCTCTTAAATGCCTTCTGCTGTAAATTTAAATTCTTCTTTTTAGTAAAAAAATTACATATTTGTAGCTGTGAACTCAACAAGAGTTCCATATACTCATCTGAAATTCAATTTATAGTTATTTTTTGTTTCCTTTCCTTTTTTTCCCACTTTTTCCTATCCTACTTTCTCAGATCTTTCTCCAGCTCTCCCTTTTCTGCCTTCTTTTTCAGCCTGATTGCTTAGGGAATCAAAGATGATGTGATTGTGCTGTTTGCCTGCCCACCTGCGAGCCAGCCTCTCATAACCTTAGAACATAGGCTAATTTCAATCATATTTGACAGAGGCATAGAAACCTCAAACTTCCTGAGCTCTTAGAACTTTCACAAGCCCTTGTGGCTGTTTAGAGAAGAGGCACTCCACACCGTTCTCCCGTTGAGCAACATTACAAGGTGAATGACTTCAACAGCTATCTACTTGGCTGGCTAACCAGGAAAGGCTGTCCTCACAACATAATTAGATATTCAAGAGAAAAATTGGTACATGCTGCCTCTTGCTTACATGGTATTCATGTAAAATAGGAGAGAAATGAGAAAATTGGTATGGTCTAGGGTACTCATAGACGAAACCAGATATATTGCAGGTAAAGGTCTGCAACATGGGCTCCCTGTGAGAATTAAAACRGTGAGCTGTTGGAGTAATACAGAAGAAAGGAAGGAAATGAGGTTGGGGTGTTATGAGGGGTACTGAGCAGAGCTGAGTCTGCTTGAATGAAGTGACACAATGGATAAAGGGCATCAAGCCCGTAATTCCACTGTTAGTTGAATAGTTTGCTTTTACTTCTTTTCCTAACAAACTGTGGCCTGCCCTGGAGTGCACTTTTCTGTCATGTCATAACATTTTAATGAGTCATTTCAGTGATTAATTCTGTCTATTCTTTTTCTTCTCAAAAGTATCTTCTGTCCTGCTCAGTCTGATCCCTTTTTCAGGCTCTCAGAATCTCTTTCCATATCAGAGTTGTGTGACTCTGATATTTGCACTTGGGGAAATACATGGATGTTGGATGTTGAAGAGTATAACTTAGTTTTAAAATTAACTTATTTAAATTTCAGAGCAAAATAACTTTTAAAAAAAAATTAAATTAAATTAAGTTTTTGTTTGGTTTGTGGTTTTTTTTTTAATGAATTTATTTGCTGAATTTAACTGGGATAAACTGTTCTAGAAAGTGTACCCAGGTGCTTTCTTTAACTGTCTGCCTTAATGCAAGCATACAGAACAGTCATTCCATTCCCATATACTGTGTGGGAATTGCTATGATTTGTATGCTGGTCTGTCCTGACCTTCGCGTGACAGACAGTTAATAACTTGCATTACCATTTCACCAGTACAGTCAGACTCTATGCACAGTATCATCTCATGAGACCTGGTCTGTTTCATCAGGACATACTCTATCTTTGTTCAGATTCTTGGAGGCCACTCAGAATACTAGGTCCTGGACTCCTTGTTCTTATACTGACAGAAGAAAGCTATAATATTGGACAAATGGTGAATGTGTCAGATGGAAAGTTAGAAGCCAGAACAGTGTTTGTCCTCCCTGCGTTGAAAAAGCAATACCCCCAAGAACATGGTCTCAGTGATGATTTCCCTGGGGTGGTATGGTTCTACGTTGTCCCTAAACAAGATCGTAATGTGACTGCAGACTAGCCCCCCCGATATGTTGCTTCTTCCTTGAGAGGGACTTCCTCCAGAAAAAGAGCAGATTGAACCTCTTTGTGCGTGTACAAAACTGTATTTATGTCAGTGTGCTTATTACCAGAACATTAAGCCCACATGGTTAAAAACACATCAACCCCAGAGAAAAACAAACATACCAATCACTATCTACCCCCTACAGCATGCATTTATGCACCAGAGGGAGAAACATTAATGGACAATCAGAGAATCCTCTAAGGCAGAGGAAGTACACTGAATGATCTCTCTTCTTAGAAGGACTGCTGTGGCAGTGGTCTTTGAAAACCAGAATCAGAGAGCCAAAGAGGAAAGGCACACTCTGCCTCGGTCCTTGGAGAAGTTCCAGGAATTCTTTCCTCTATCATTTTTGGTTGCTTAAACCCACGCTTCAAGGAACCCACCAGACTTTGTTGTGTGCTTCCTGTCTACAAGGGTTATTCTAGCTGGGCTTCCAGAGCAGTGAAAACAGTCTGGGCTTGCTAGCTCTAAACAAAGATCTCGATACCTGGTTGAACTATAAAAGACCTGGCACCTCTCCTCATAAAAGTCTCGCTGCAGCTACTGAATTGCAGATCAGAACTTTCTCACCTTAGTTCTCGCAGGCAGCAAGGACCAGCCCACTCCAAGCCTTGCTCTCCTAAAAGCAGGGAGAAGAAAGCAAGTTCACCCAAGGTTTATCTTACTTTTCACATGGAAGTATCAGACCGTTAATGTTAAGATGTTGTTGCTCTTCTAGTAGGAAATGTCTGGTCACATTTTAATTGCACCAAAAGGTGTGGGGTTTTTTGTTGTTGTTGCTGTTTGTTTGGATTTTTTGTATATTCCCATATTAATCTGCGGTTGGTAAGAATAGCACAGTTTAATTCTTCCAGAAGGCTATTACAGTGTACTAATTTCATTTCAATTACAAGCACAACTCCACCCCTCCTTACATTTCATCATAATGCTAACAATAATATTACACCCCCTCATGCTCTTCACTTGCCTCTTTTCCCTCCTCTTAACTGCTCTTAGTGGCTTTCCCTTCTGCCCTTGACTTTACATTTTCTCACTCCAGCCAACCCCATGTTCTTAGAACTCCCTCTAGCTCACTCGCAAAAGCCTGTCTTCTCTTTCCTCCTTCACAGTCTAACTGCCGTGGGCTAAATTTGCAGAAAAGACAGGATACAGAGAAGACAACGTACACTGAGAGATAACTCTGATTTCAGTTTTTGTTTTAAAAAGATTTATGTTTCTTTTTTTATTTATTCTTGCAGCAAAGTGGTAATTCTTTAAGAATAAGCAGATTAAAATTATTAGGAAAACATGCCCTGAGACACAAACGTTCATGTTTTTTCATGTATGTCTAGCTCCTTGCTTCTTACTCTGATTTCATGCTCTGATTTTATATTTATGATAAAACTGCCACTATTGTGAAACTGGCAACGCTCAGCAATGAACTGGTACCTCTTAAAGAGCAGTGGTACAGATTGCTGTTTCACCCTGGCACATGTCCACTCTCTGCGCAGGCATTAGCTTGCTGTGCTTGGATCCAGCCACTCAATTCCATACGCTCCTGAGGTCTCATGTTGTGAGTAGTGATGGTCACAGCACTGTGACTTTCAGGAAGACACTTTCAGGATGGCTGTCACAGTTCTTCCAAGGATCTACTGTTAACATGTGTTCTGCATGGAAACCACTGGTCTATGGGAGTTCTGCTTTCCTAGTTAAAGGTAATATGGGAACATGGCAGGAGAGCAAGAAATACACAAATTCCTTAAGCATGCATAGACATCAGGAAAAAGCATCTGAGAAATCTGTGACAAACAAAATCCAGCTCTGAATAGATTCCTGGCTGTCTCATGCCACTCTTACTTATGATTCTCAGCTGCAAGTGGTATAATCTCTCATAGCATCTCTTTTCAGCCTGGTCTGATTATTCATGGCTGTGAAATCACTTCTGGTCAGAAAAAGTCTCCTTTTACATCTCTTTGACACACTCCTATGAGGTTTGGTTAGGTGGTTGGTCCCAGTAGCAACTTCAGTCTAGCCTGTTAGGTTCTGTAACGATGATCCTGTAAAATTAGTGTCTTAGCAAATGGAGTCTTTGTTTTTGCTGCATGTGAGTTTTCAGCCATAAGGATCATTGATACCTCTGTCATTGTGAGTTCTATCCCAATGTTCAGAAAATGATATTCAGAAAAACAAACTGCCATGTTTTGCCAAGTGGATAGTTTTCTCTTGAACATGCATCTTGAGCTGGTTTAACCCATAGGACAATTGAAAGGGAGAGAAAGGATAGGAGTAAACAGTTAAGAAAGGGAGAAGATGAGAACTACTTAAGCTGTGCAACCACCAAGAAAAATGTTTGTGGAATCATGGCCTTAAACATCTTAATCATGATGGAGCTTACAATGCAAGTGAAGGTTGCAATGAAAATGTTTTTTGCCAAATAAAGTGGAATTCACAAATTCATACAGAACTTAATTCCTTAATATCTCACACCTGTTATTTGTTCTTTAAAATGTAATAGTGCCTTCAAGGTCACTTTAAAGCATACTGTTCCATTGCACTGTAAAAAATGTATCCCCTCAACTCCAAGAGCTAGTATATGGTACAGAGCAGTAGACAGCCTGGAAACAATGATTTTAGTGAGACAAATGTAAAGGGCACCTGTCAAAGGAGAGTATTTGTAAACGTTTTCAAGAATTTTATAGCTATCAGCACAGGTTAATTCCTTTATGCTTTGGTCAGGCAATAAAAATTGCATCCTCACTTTTTATTCATTCACCAGCAGCATATCTCAGTTCACAGCTGAAAAAACTATTAGTAACTACAGTGCAGGGGATGAAGCTAGCAACATATATTAATGAAACGGATGTGCCATTTATTTTTCAGTGTAGTGATAGAAAAGTACTCATACTGTCTTTGATCTTGAAAATTACATTTTAAAATTTAAGACTCAAAATTATAACTCCATATATTTTCATGGTGAGACACCAACTTGAATCATTTGATCATGGTAAACCATATCATCATAATAACACTTTCATAGCATTTTTCATCAAATTATCTTAAAGCACTTTAAAACTGTTAATTAATTAGGACTCCTTTGCAATATCCGTGATGTAAGTTTTATACACATTTTACACATACATAAGCAAAATAATTGTGCACTTCAAATAGCAGGCTCAAGGCTTTCATTTTCCAAAAACAAGAAAGAAAAAATTACATTTGCTACTCATAGGAATTATATAATTTAGAGAATATCCTAGTCCTGAGAGTGCAGAGTATCCTTATTTTTTATTATAACTGAGGTTTCCTGGCCTTTTCTAGGTAGTGTTCTAAAGCTCTGGAATATAGCCTTTGTGTATTTGCACTCCACAAAATGTGTCAGTAGCTTATTAAGTAAGCAATCTTAAAAAAAGTTAGTCTCAGAGATTTGAATTCTTCTTGTTGCTTCCATAGCTCAAAACTAGGAACTTGCAAACATGCAACAAAAACACTGAAAAGCAAAAAACCCTGACATAAAAGAGAAAAATGAAGATGTACTAGAAAGCAGACGGTTATATGAACAACTAAATGAATTCTATATAAGATAAACAAATGAAATTAGGGGAATTAAAGAGAAGGTCCAAGATATGCATGATACAGACAAAGAAACCATACGTTGAAATAATTTTGGAAATGGTAAATGAGTTTTAAATCTTACTGTTTGTCATCCTATCACATCTTTTTCTTCCTAAAATGTCTTTAAATGATGCAAGCAAGCAGATGCATTTCAAAGCATCTTTATGATTCATCATTAAATACATTATCTCTGTTGCATACCGAAACCTGGTGATTGAGTATGAATACATGGGGTAGTCATGACATTAGAAATCCTCCTCACACTTGCTTACACATGTGATTTCAGGATACCAAGTATGATGCCTCAGATGGTGACTGTGTGGTATACCAAATTTCATTACAAACGATGAATGAATTAACTTGGATACAATAAAGACAGAAATAAAAGAAATGCTTCTTTTACATAAAGTATGACTGAACCCTGCAAGACATGGTCCTGTACTTTAGAGAGATAAAAAAATAGAGATGGAATAAAAAAGAACTCAAAAAATTAATGGTTTAGATCACTATTGACTGTAAAGAGTAATTGTTTGGTTGTGACTTCTTGCTCTATAAATCCCCTTCTAAATTGACAGCAACAGGATATTGGAATTCTTCTTTTATACTCCTTCAAATCTCTGTAGAGCAAGTAAATTTTCCTATATTTTCCAAATAAAATACAAAAGGAGAATTAGGCACCTCAGAAAGAAGTACATAAAATCATCATAAGGTCCAGCACTGGAAATTCCCTTATATCTACATTCTGTAGATAAGATGTACTTTTCACTTATACACTCTCTATATGTTCCCCTTGTTTGCCATTTTTCTGGCCACATGGTGTGCCCTCCTGACTGCATAGTGGCTCTGATTCAGAAGGAGAGGTTCATGTTCTTAGCATACCCTTAGCATACTTGGTGCTTAGAGCAACTTTCTTGGGAGACACATTTAAATAAAACGCGATGAGGAGGGGACAGAAACTAGGGATCTTGGTTTAGGGGCAAGGGATCTAAATAACAAACCATTAAACAAAAGATGGTCATTATTACTACCATCAACATTGTCTGAAGGATTTGAGCTGCTGTTTACCTAAAGGAGAACCTCAATGAGCATCATGCAGGAAACCAGTGAGTGACTGTGTCCCCAGTATGAGCATTTGTAAACACATAGTTAATAACTTCAGTTGGCCCACAGGTCGTCCAGGACAAGCAGGGATGTGCCTGAATTACAAAGTCTGCATAGGGGACTATGTTCTAGCAATACACAATTCTTCAGACATAATTTAATCACTCCCTGGGGCTTAGCTATGTTTTTAGTTGCTTAAACACAAATTTAGTTATGGTAACAGGAATGATTGCAACTTCTACAGGTGTGCATGTGTGCTATAATGAGGATATAAAAATATAATTTGTCTCTTTCTAAGATATCTATTGTTTTGCATCCACCTCTGTTCTCTAAAAGAAGGCAGTGCCATATATTTGAGACTGAGGTGAAAAAAATATATGGGATATGTTCATCTTAAATTCCCACCTGTTCTTATATTTCATTTTCTTTCAATACCACCAAATACATAGAGGACTAACTGCCCTAGAAGAGAACAAAGTGGGTTTATTTCTGGGAATTTAACAGCTCATCAAGGGCAATACAAACAAAAATGGCACAAGTTAGTGTTTCATAAAGACTCTTTGCGTATGTGTATGTCTCAAATCCGAAGAAATTTCTGTCTCCTCACAGAGCATTGCAGTGCACTTGTTGCAAAATAACAACAACATGCTTAGCATGAATGTCTGCATCACAGACTCCAGAAATAGCCAACCATGCTTATTTGTTCATTTACTGAGAAATCCTGTTACATTACTGAAGCTGTTGGCCTCAGGTAATACCGAGAGTCAGATTGGTGAAATCATTATGTGATTTCACTTACAGTAAAATTTGCAGAAAACTTTCAAATCAGACATTTTATAAGACTTTATAATATGAACCTGTGCTACTCACATTCATGAAAGTATCTTTCAATCCTGGTATTTAAAAAATCTGTATTTTTTCACAATGTGTTTGAATGCTCCCTGTGATGCAGCCCAGAATATGGTCAGATGTGAGCAGTGCTGAAGGCATCTCTACCCCAGCAAATCCTTCTCTGATCATATCACAGAGGCTTGCTCTGCACTGCTCCATATGCATACTCCAAGTTTCCCTATGAGTAATATGCAAAATTTCTGTGTGTCTCTCTACCCCTTTAAAGGCAACTAGAAAATAAACAAACAAAACCAGCTGTGTTTTGATCATTTTCTTCTTTTCTCACTTTTTTTTAGACTGCTAGGTGATGGTCTGAAAACTAAGGCAATCTTCTTGCTCTGCTGCTTCCGCCATCACACAATTTATTTTACTGCTAGTATTGTATTTTGAAGTGAAAGATTTTTAATGCTTCATTACTAAGTTTCCAACATTAAAGGGTAAGATTCAAAAGTCTGATGTTTCTGAAGCACTCTAAACACTCTGGAAAATACTTGGCTCAGCTTCTATACATCTTTGTTTAGAGCTTTGTCAAAMGGGTCTGGAAAACAAATTAACATTTGAAAAGTTTCTCTGAGGACCATTAGATGAATAGTTCCTGAGTATTATAAAAGAACTGTCCAGGTTTCTTAGACAAGAGCTGAAATATGTTCTTGGTAAATGATTCTAGCAGAGCTGAAAAGTTGACCAAGCCTCCTCAGGATCAACTTATTAGTTAATATTGGAAACATAGTCTTATTCTCTCTTCTGCAATAACCATTAGGGATGTATTACTTAAACTGTATTTTCCTTTTCCGTTGAGAAAAACAGATGAACCACAATCTTTTGAATTAAGCATAACATTAGCAAGGCAATACTTATACTTTAATGAGAGAGGCAGGCAACTCAGCCAAGAAATGGTGCTGCCACTTCATAATAGTCCATCAGCCTCATACAAATAAGTGGAAACCAGGACTGTATAAGAGTTAAAAACAAAGCAAAGGGTTTGCAGGCTAGTAAAAGYCTGAATGTGATCAATCTGTTTCAACATGCTGGAGACTCTGATTGCAAATTTTGAAGGATGAAATTAGCTGATAAATGACAAAAAAGATTAGTTTGAAATATTTACTATCTGTGGTGCTAACAGTCATTCCATCTATATTAATTGGCACAGCCTCTTCTGTGCCAGATGGTCTATTGCAGAGAGTGAACATTACCCTCGAGGATTTATCCAAATTATGTATTTGAGGTCTGGAGGAAAGCATTTTACTTTTTTTGCTAGTTGACCACTGAGAATTATGTTTGTCCTCTTAATGCTATTATTGCATATAGGTAATGATATGTCATCAATAAATATGCATATAAAGGTCTTGCTGGATTATAAGCAAAGACAGATATGATGGATTTTTTTGAAAATAGCTCTAAAAAACTGGTGTCCTATTAATGCTGGTGTTTACCTCAGCTTTCAAAAATAGATTCTGATGACCTGTTGCTAAGACAGTAAACCAATTACTAGAGGTGAAAGTCACTAATAAGTGTAATAGTTTACCATCTTCCCCAGATCTAGGTATTTTGGGGAAGACCCTGGCTGAAATACTGCCATAAGCATATTGTGTTTTGGCCTAATGCCAGTACAGGCATTATAAGTTCCCCTCCACTACACATTGACTGCCTGAAGGTAAGCTGCTCCAGGGCTGACCTCATCCCCCAAGCACAGTGACATGGCAGCTCAGCTCAGACCCCTGACTGACTCCAGCCTCATCATACGGTGTCACTCATACCAAGAGCAAGTGCCCTTGGAGGAAGGTGGAAAGGAAGGGACTCTGTAATTCAACAAGAACATGTGGTAGGGAAGAAGGCTGGATGGATTGCCACAAGGGTGGTTGCTACTCAAAGGGCGGAGACACCCCCAAAAGTCTAGGTTTTCAATCAGTTATCTGATAGCAGCCATATGGGAGTTGATAGTTTGCTAACTTTTTAATGGTCTTATAAAAAAAAAAGTGTCAGTTTACTTGCTATTATATGGCTAAAAGTTTCCAGCACGGACTTTTTATTAATCGCACATAAGAACACGGCACAGAATGTGTGAGATAAGGAGATCAAGGGCTGGAAGATCTGTGCAGCTTAAAGACTGTGATAAAAGGTGGGATCATCTGTTCTACATACATACACACACTCAAAGGATATACTGGGGAGTATAAAAAGAGATAGTCATTTTGGAAGTAAAGGGATGAGAAACTAAAAAGAGGGAGGGAGGTGGATGGGAAGCAAGACAGAGAGCAGGATGCTTCCTGCCAAAGGAACTGCAGCGAACACAAACAAGAAGGTAAATGCAAAATGAAAACAAAACAAATGCTGTTTGTACAAGCAAAGTAAGATGACAGAAGAAAAGGGAAAAGAGAGTCGGAAGAGATGATATGGGCATACACAGAATGGGAAAGGGAGGGAAGATTTAAAGCTGAAGGAGAAATAAGTAAAGGAATGGCAAAGATGTTTGTACTTGGTGCTTCTTTTTGCTCAAAATAATTTTTCTCTGGTTTAGAAAAAAATAATGCCAGAAGGCCAAAATCATCAGGCAAGTTGTCTAGCAAGAATTGTCCTTTGGAAGGAATATCAAATCCTGCCAATTAGACCTTGACCAGAGCCCTCTCTTCAGCAGGCGAACAGACTGTGGAGACATTCAGTATTCTCCAGTCCATTTTTATCTAAAATAAATCAATTACATTTTGGAGACACTAAAAAAGCTTGCAGGAAAAGATTTTCACTGTTCTTCCTACAGACAACTCTGTGATTACAATTCCAGGGGCGTTAAGCTCATTGTGAATATTTAAATAAGAGAGTCATTGAATAGCTACAACTTGCTGCTTTCTACTCTGGCTTACGTTTACCTCAGAACATTCATCTGCTGCAATAAGTGACTTAAGCTGGAAGGAGGTCAGCAAAGGCAAGAAATGTGAATGAACATTAACTGCCTGCTAAACAAAGTGATGATTCATGAATAAAAACAGGCATGATTTTAAAGGTCACTAGACCCAGTTAAACTGCATGTCTAACTCCTGTGTATCTGGCACACACAATATGCAGAACTGCCATAGGGCAATTACTTGGGTATTCATCAGCATGAATAATTCTGGTCTCGTTTAGCATATAGCCATACTAAATTACATAAAGAAAATGAGGTGTAGTCTCAGATCCACAGTCAGTGGTTTTATTACGCAACTTCCACCTCTTACAGAAATTCTGACACTCTCTATACCTTTTAACCCTCTTAGGAGACATGAACTATTTCTAGAACCAAGCTCCAAAAAAATTCACCTTTGCAGCCTGGGGCTTAAGGAAGGCTCTCTTTTCTGGCAAAGGCCTAGGTTTGTAATTTTACAGAATGCACTCATAAGTCACTTTTGGATGGCTTTCAGCCTGGTGCATTAAGATGATTTTAGCATTTTATTCAGTAATGCTTTGGTATTTTAGTTGAGATATTAATTTCTTTTTCTTTTTTTTTTTTTTTTTTTTTTTTTTTTTTTTTTTTTTTTTTTTTTTTTTTTTTCTTTATTGTTGCTTTTATCTGTGGCACTTAGAATGCCAAGACAGACTGCCTCAAGAAAAATAAAAGGCATTATTATATTCTGTCTCCAACATTTGTGCTTTCAACACGTAATAAACATTCAGATGTGTTTGCTGTCATTAGMTAGAATAGGAATACTGTCACTGAGAAAAGGAAGACCTATTTAATAACAGTAGGACCAAGCTTCCTTTAATATTATGGAGCTAAGCAACCCGATATTTCATCAAGGTCTTTAACAAAAGCCTGACAACCTGGGGTAGGGGTGTTTTTGTGTGTGTGCTACTGGGGTCCTTCCTTAGGATCCTTCCCAGAACTCTTGAGCACAATATGCACATGACATTCGTCCTTTCATGGGTTGTAGAATATTACCTGTTAACAGGCCACGTACACCTCCTGGAAATCATCCTTTGGTTTTGGATATCTAAAATGGATGGGGGCAGCCAAGGTCACGTCCAAGGTGGGATGGTTATTCATGCTCTACTCCACTTCTCATCTGCTGGTACGATTACAATCCCCTTTCTTCTTTAAATAAAGAAAGAGAAGCCACTCTTACAGTGAGCTCAGAAAAAATACTGGAGGGCTTTCAAACCGTGATGGCCTATTATTACTTTCTTTAGTTTTGTTCCTTTGTTTGGGGAGGCATTGTGGGCCACAGGCATCCGAGAACCTAGCATTAGTTTGCTGGTTTACTAGATGAGTAATTTTCTCTTTCACTAGCCCCATCTATAAAATGTATATTTTGGTCATAGTAACTGCTTCTTGAAAAAATATCTTAAAGTGGTTTGCAAAGAAAATTACATATCAATCTATGTTAGGAATTTGTACAGCTCAAAAATTATGCGAATACATTCCAAGCCAAACACTGAGTGGTACTGTTTTCGCTAGACTTCACAGTTATTTTTAAATGTTATTTCTTTTTTTTTTTTTCTTAATCCATGTGTACGAAATATTTTATTTTGCAAATCTATTACAATTTAATGAAATTAAATATTTTAAAATGTTAACATAGTTTCTTAGTAACTAGATACCATTCAGTTATCATCCTTGAAAAATCTTTAATACTTCATGATCAGTGCCGTATTGTCACTTCTCCTTTGTTAACAAAATATGATTAATATTTTTCTTTTGTCTTCTGATTACCACTATTAGTTCAGGAAAGAAAGAGGGTCAAATTAATGGATATAACTTTATTGTACATGCAGCTTAATTCAGCATCAAGCTCATACTCAAAAACAAGGCTGTAAATTGAAATAGCAAGGTCTAAATGTAGTACATATTTTTGTCCATGATTTCACTGATCTAAAAATGAAGCAAATTGTATATTTATAGAAACAAAACAAAATAAAACTTATTTTTCCCACCCTGATTCTTTTATCTTTTCTTCCCCTCTTCACCTGGTAAAATTCCTTCAGGATACAAGATAGTCTACTGCATATATGTATCTCCCCAGAGAGAGACTGAAGAAAAAAACATGTGACAGATGTTAGTCACATTGCTTAATGTACTACTGGAACACATTCAGAAACTGTGATGATGGGCATGATATAAATAATCTATATAGAAGAGAATCCTGAAACCTTTCCTTTGAGAAAATGTTCATTAATTTCAATTAGACTTTTACGTGGCTAATGATTAATATGGGCTGATTCCCAGATTATAGATATTTTTAGTCTATTTTTAAATAAGCATAATACCATTATTATGTTATTTCTAAACTTTTTTCCCAAAAGCTTTCTACTTATTTTCTTTAAAAAAAGTGAATTTATTAAGCAAAATGTACATGATAAATGGCAGCATCACAGGTAATAAAAGCCCTGGAAGTGATACAAGCCAACAGCTAAATTAATAGGCAAAACGCTTATTATCAATTCATACTACTTGTTGGCCAGAATGTGGTCAGCACAGTGGAATGGCTGTACTAGGTCAGACTCAAAGGGCCATCCAGCTGAGGATCGTCTCTCTGCTCAGTCTGGAGATACAGTGGAATATACGGTGAGCAAAAAAAATTTCTGTTCTCCCTCCACTACTGAGTCCATGGACCTGTTTTGTCTTCCTCCTAATTTGTCTCTTTTCTTGATAGAAGAGTCTTAGCTCACCCTATATGCCTCAGTTTTGTCCCATTTGGAAATAAATCCACATCTTTAATAATTTTTGTTGTTTTAATTATTTTGCTAATAATTTCCAATTCCACTGTATCCTTTTGGACATGGGAGGACAATGGGACAGGGGCAAGAATTGCACAGTTTTAAAGGTGATTCATGATTTATTCAACTGAGCATTATCTTGTTCTCTGTTTTGTTATTTTTTTTTCCTAACAGTTACTAACATTTGATTTGCTTTTTTTGTCTGCTATTGAGCATAGGACTGACATTTTCGTGGAACTAACTCTCATTATCTCAGGATCTTTCTTCTGAGCTATAATGCTTAGCTCGGAGCTCATCATTTTATATGTGAATTTGTGGGTTTTTTTCCCTTGTGCATCACTTTACATTTTTCTGTACTGCATTTCATCTGCCATTTTATTGCCCAATCAGCCTCATAATTTTCTACAGCAATTCTTCACAGTCAGTCTGCATTTTTCCGATTCTGAATAATTTAGTATTAACAGCAAACTTGCCCAGCTCCCTACAAAAAGCCTTTTCCAGAACTTTCGTGAAGACATTGAAAAGCACAAGTCCCACCTCAGCCCCCTATAAAATTCCATAGTGACCTCTCTGCTCAACAAGAATTAGTATTTTACTCCTTTTCTCTGCTTCCTATCTCTTAATCAGATACTTTTATCCATGGAATTTTCCCCAGCTCTGAAATGAGCTGTGGCTGCTCATTTTCTTTAAAAGGCTTGAGAGATGGTCATTGTCAAAAGTCTTGGAAATACAGATAGACTATATCAATTAAATCATCCTTATTTTCATGTTTGATGACTTTGTCAAAAAAATGCCAAAACATCTACATCACAGAAATTCCCTTTACAGAAGGCATGCTGATCTTTCCAAGTAACTTATATTTATCCAGGTGTCCACTAATTCTGCTATATATTTTGACTACTAATTTACCTAATATGGAAGTCGGTCTTAGAGAATCTAGCTACCCCAATCTCCCTGGAAAGCCTCTGATATACCATCTGCTGTGGCTATGGTGACACGCTGAAAGATTTCTAAGAACGTGGAGGAAATTCTGACTACATTTTAAAAGGAAAACTCCAGGCATTTTCTTGCCCAACATGAAACTTGAATATTTATAGATAGAAATGCAGTAATAGGAATAACTCACTGTATATTTTGATCAGTATGTAAATTGCAAAAGATTATTGATATCATGACATCTTGATTCTGAACTGTTTTTGAAAGAAAGTGGCCATGATTGCTTTATTTTGTGCTACACCCACATCCCATATGCTGTCCACTTATGGTACTCAATAAACAAGCCAGAGCACACCTATAGGATTTGTAGTTAAAAGTTTATAGATACTGTGATTATGAAGGCCATGAAACAGGCATCTGGACACTTTAGTAAGATGAAATCATCTCTGGAGAGGTACTGGAGCAGGATTTCAAGGCTGAGTGTGTGCAGCCTTAAACATCTTAAGCAGCTGGCCAGAGCTTTCACTCTTTCATTGAAAATCATGTTAGGTGCTTATGAGCTGTTTTAGATCCTTCTCCAACATCCTGTGGTTTCAGAGCAGGAAGAGAAAACCATGTTCTCCATTCTGTCCCAGCATTTTACTGTCATTAAGGTACTATGATCAGACCATGATAGACCACCTATTTCCACTTAGAAGGCACAGCCTGAATGCTAAATTTCATGTAAATCCTCAGAAACATCTATTTTTCCATTATTAGCAGGGAAAAGAGATGTGTGACAATAGAAAGATCCCATTCATACAGATTTTTCTTTTTGTAAGAATTCCTGTTGAGTGTGCTGACATCTTGTGGCTGGATATTTGAAATGTGCCCTGTGTGTCAAGGTGAGGTAATCACTGCACAGCATGCTGGGATCTTCAGCTCTTCTTGGAGACTTCAGTCAAAGGCCCCATGTTGAGGAATATCTTGAATTTGACTACACAGCATTGACTCTTCTTCTTCTTCCTGGGTTGAAATTTTTTTTTTCACCTCAAACCTCATAATTTTGGGGGCAAAATGAGCACTTTCATGTATATTTATTTCCTTCAAGTCACATAGTCATGAAATCTCTGTGCCTGAGACACAAGCCAGAGCTGTCAGTATGATAGTAATTGCAAGAATACTGGCATGTGTTTGCCAGAGTGAACTGCTCTTCTTTGACTGGTTCTTGGCTTTCTTTTGTGGCCAGATGTTAGCAGAAGGAGGGAATGTTGCTCTGTTTTTTCCACAGTAAACAGGATGGAGGGCTGCACTCCAGTTCTTTGGGATTTTGTTTGTTTGCTCTTTCTAAAAAATAAATGCCCCACAAATCCTTCTTGTCTCATCCTTTTACAGTCTAGAGATGACTTCTGTCATTGGTGTCTTCTGGCTATTCTTTTTTTACACATTACTCCCCTTTTGTGTCTGTAGTGTTCTTTTCACTCTCCCCATCTTTTAAACCCCATCTTACTTCTTGTCTTCTTTTTCTAATTGTTTTTTTTTTTTCACCCTTGTTCAAACTTCTTCAGCAGAGATTTTGTTGTGCCCGTCTGCAGCACAGCAGCTGATTCCACAGCAAAATTTACCAGCTTTGATACCTTCATTCTGCTGTGAGTGAAAAGGTGAGGAGCAGAGCCTGTGTGTGTAGCTCAWGGGAACCTAATAAAGCTTCTCAGGGTTACTGTGAAGATCATTTCCATGCTGAAGGCCCAGAAGACAGGAGGACTGCAGGTGTCTGTGACGGAGAGACTTACAGCAGGTAATGCAGAATTGGCAGCTCTTTTGGGGTTAATAAGATGTTTCTGAGGACAAGGGAGAGGTTCTGCAGGTAGTTGCTGCCGCAGGCATAAGGACTGGCATCCACTGCGAACAGTGTGAGAGTTAGACACAGTAAGAGAGGCTCTATGTATACAATCTGTCTCCCTCTGTTTATGTTCATGATTCATCTGTGCCTACATACTCTTACGAACAGTATGCTGCACCATGTTATTAAACACAAAACTGTGTACATAGCTTCTGGGATTTGTATATATGTCTCATAAGAAGAAAAGAAGGGTTTCAGTGAAATCCTGCCCATATGGCGGGTCAGCATGCATTAGTCTCCATTTTTCTGATGTGCCTGTTCTGAAGAACCATTCAGGGAATTTAGCTAGCCAGCACTACAGGAAATTTCCAAGCAGGAGAGGATATATACACATATGTTTCATAAAGATTTGATGAAGTTTTCAAAAAGGTGGTATATCAGAAACTAGAAGAAAGGCAATACGATCAAAGTACGCTGTAAATTCAGCATATTCTCAGTATAAGTGGAAAACTATAGATATCAACTCATAAAGGGTATTTATTACTGATAACGGAAATGGAAGAGAATTTAGTGACCTGAGAACGTTAATCCTTTTAGGCAATAATGAATTATTATGACTAAAAAGAAGAAAAATCTTAATGCCTGCAGAAGATTTTCCAACACAAATCTAGTAGTTACAATGTCAGAAGTTATTTGAGAAAATTAAGAGATCAAGTTGTTTGTGAGATCAACACAAGAATGAAAAAATGGGCCTTGGAATAAATGCACACATCCCAGCAAAACTGTTATAACTCTTGAGACACTGAACTGGGGTGCTTTCATTGCTGATTGATCATATGATTAAGAACAAGCCTGTCTAACAGGAAAATACAGTCAAGTGAGAGGCAGATAGAAAACCCAGTCCAGATCAGTTCCCTTGAATTGTTCTCTACAGTAAATACTACTCTTTTTTTCCTGGACTTTGTGATTAAGAACAAATTTGAAAATAAAGTATTTATTTTCTTTTATTTTATATCTGTATGGCTGTCAGGAGATTTAATCTGCATCCCTGTGTGATCACAAACAAATGTTATCCTCATTTCACGGATTTTCCCAAGATCCATAAATAGATTACATTCCTTTAAAGATGTTTTAATAAGCTTCATGTGGGGTTGAAGTCATGCTTAGACTTTGCAGAAGCCTTTGTGCTGGAAAATGAACTGTATGAGCACAGAAACTATAGTACTGAAAGTTCATTTGTAGACTCATCTGCTTAACTGCTATATTAAAGTTGCTATATTAAACCTTTAATCAGCTCTTTATAAACTTTATTATCAAGTAAAAATGTCTACTTCATTTGTAACTCACAAACTGTAAGAAAAGAAGAAAATGCATCTTTCCCTTTCCTTGCCAATATTTCATTGAGTACTTTCCATTTTGTTTCCTAAACTCCTTAAGCATTGTGCGTTTGATTTAAAACACATCGTATACGCTATTAATATTCACTTCAAGGATTTAAAATGTATTTTCGGAAGTCATCAATCTATAAAGAATAGTGGTTGAAAATTCCAGCACAACCTCCAGAAATTCATATTACTGTGAATAGTTACCCTGAGGCCATGCATGCTGGAGTGAAACCAGTCACAACAATCCAAGTTGTGTCACACCTGGTGAGCTTTTCCTTATTGTGATCCTGCAGCACTGATGAAAGATAGTTTTATGAACATTTTTCCGCTGTTTTATAACCACCCCTTTTTAAGGAAGTGTTGGCTCTTCCTACACTTCCACACTGATAAATGTAAGTGCTACCTTTGTTCAAACAGAGAGTTTTGGCCACACTATTCAGAATATTCCTTTCTATTCTGTAAATGAAATCCTAACATGTTTCTGTTTCCACAAAATGCCAGCAATTTTTGTTCTGCTCTGTGATGGGATCTGGTGTTATCAAAGCCAAAGTTTCAGGGTGGATGTGCCTGTGCCTTCTGCATGTAATGAGTCCTCTGTAAGATAAAAATATTTTAAAATCCTCAAAGGACRTATTTTCTTTAAATAAAGAGCAAAAATTTAGTCATTCAAGTAGAGAAGACTCAAGTAAGGAAAATTTGCTTGTAGACATCCTTTGTCCATTGTCCTTGCTTTTCCCTACTCAATCACCTTCTGAGTAGCATCAATCTCAAATCCTTCTAGACCTTAGGCATCTTTCTTTCAGGAAAGATGCCTTCTGAAGTCTTTTTGCTACCTACTCTCCACTGTAGTTGTATAACGTCCTTTCATGAGTTTCAAGCTCTTACTTGTGACTGTAACTGACTGTCTAAGCCATACTCCACTATCTCCGAGATCCTCTGCCTTGAGTATGCTCAGTAACTCCCTCAGGGAAGGAAAAGTCTCCCTTATCCTCCCAGCAGACTCTTCGTACCCGACTGCTTTATTAAGGGAACATAAACATAACTCCAAATGCACAATAAAGCAGATGCCACCTGGCACTATGACAAAAAAATAGAAGATACATTTCTTTGCTGGTTAACAGCCACGAAACAAAGCAGGGTGCAATTAGTATCCGGGAAGCCTTTGAGCACATGGTGCATATAGTCATCAGCATGTGTGCCAATACAGATTGAATAAGGAAGGATCTTTGGAACCATCTTGTCTTTCAGAAGTGCTCTGAACTTCCCTTGCATTCTGGGCAGTCTGCTGGGTGTCAGTGCAACTTGATTTACTAAGAACACTAGTGAGCATGCTAAAAGAAATCAGTTTCCAAGCACAAGACATTTTTTAGACATGCTACTTTCAAACCTTCACAGCTCAGCCAAATCAAACCCAATTTGCCCTGGAACACTTGAATGCACTACTTCTCAATAAGGAATAAGTATGTGCCAATTTCTAATTTTCTAGGTTCAGCTGATTCATCAGTACAGTTCTTCAGCAAGTAGTCATAAGGCAGTTTATAACAGAAGTCAATTTTAGTCTTCTTATATTCCAGAGGACTGAACAGTATTAATCCAAACACTGCAGAAAAATAAACAAATTTCAAGTTTAGACTAGGCTTGGAAAATTTTAATCTCCAAGGCAAACTTTCCAGGAGAGTATGGGTGAAAAAAAGGATTTTAAAAGGCAATATTTAGGAATCTACTATTAGAATATCAGCTGTAACAAACATTAGTCTGAAAACCAGTTACTTCAGTCAAACTATCTTTTCTTGGCACTCTAAAATGTTTTGAAGTGTTGATAAACACAAAATTTGAAGTGGTTTTCTGACTAAAGGGTTTACAGAGGATTCATTGCAGTAATTCTACAAATAGAAAACAATTGTTTATGCATCTCAATTCATAACCCCAAAGTTATTAGTCATAAACATTACTCCATGTTAGTACATCAAAGTGGTATGTTTGTCTGCCTAACAGTACATTTGATAATTAAGACTCACTGACAAAGTAGAAAGAAATTTTGTTTATTGATGAAAATTCCTACAAGTGAGAATATTAATGTAAGAAAACATGTCCTCAGATTTGCCCCTGGATATGGCCTGGCTCAACTGCCTTTCCTTTAGAAAATCAGGATGGAAAGAAAAGTAGATTGTAGTAGGTTGACCTTGGCCAGCTGCCAGAGACCCACCCAGCCACTCTCTCACTCCCCCTTCTCAGTCAGGATGGGGGAGAAAATAAGATGGAAAAGCTCACGGGTCAAGATAAAAACAGGGAGATCACTTACCAGTTGTCATCATAGACTTGACTCGGGTAAAATTAATTTACTTTATTGACAATTAAAATACATTTGGATAGTGAGAAACAAAGACAAATGAAAACATCTTTCCCCCCACTCTTTTTCCCAGGCTCAGCTTCACTCCTTCATTCCCAACTCCTCTACCTCCACATTCCCCCATTGCACACCACAGGGTGGATGGGGAATGGGGGGTTGTGGTCAGTTCATAACAGTTCCTTTCTGCTTCTCCTTCTTCCTCACACTTTTCACCTGCTCGAGCAGGGGTGGGTTCTTTCCACAGGCTGCAGTCCTTCAGGATAACCTGCTCCATTGTGTGTTCTCCCCAGGCCACCAGTTCCTGTCAGGAGAACGTGCTCCAGCATAGGCTCTCCACAGGCTGCATCTTTCTTCAAAGCATAGACATCTGCTTCGGTGTGGTCCTCTCCACAGGCTGCAGGAAATACCTGCTCCTTCATGGTCTTTTCCACAGGCTGCAGGGGAATACCTGCTGTGGTGCATGAGCACCTCCTCCCCCTTCATCTCCTTCTTGACCTTGGTGTTTGCAGGGCTATTTCTTACACTTTTTTTTTTCCTCCTCACTGACACGTAGCATTTTGTCCTTTCTTAAATACCTTTTCACAGAGGCGCCACTGGCATTGCTGATGGGCTCAGCTGTGTCCTGCAGTGGGTCTGTTGGAGCTGATTGGAACTGGCTGTGTCCAACATGGGGGCAGCCCCTGGCCTTTTCTCACAGARGCCACCTCTGCAGCCTTCCTGCTGCCAAAACCTTGCCACAGACACCCAGTAAAGAAACAAAAGCAGCAGTACATCTCATTGCAAAGGTGGACTCCTAGCACTGAAGAAAACCATGGACTAGAGCAGTGTCTGTCCTGCTTCTGGTTCTGGACCCTGTACCCTTCTTGAGTAGCCTTAGGCCATGTGCTATCTACTCTCCTAGCACATAAATTCTTCATTCTTGAAGGAGTATAAGGTGCTCAGATACTATGACAAATATAATATAGACAATGTGAGTAGCAAAGTGAGATAAATCCATCCTGGTAAAGTCCATACTAGGGAATATTAGATAAKAAAATATTTCCTTTAATCTATGAGCTATTATTTTCAGACTTTCCTGGAAAGATCAGACATTTTTTACAGTGTGTATTTCCCATCTCTTTGGTGACTACAGGTAGGACAGATCTATCTATGCTCTGAATTTATTTTATGACCACCTTTCATGTCAAACTGTTCAGAACTAATGTTGAATGTACTAGCAAATAATGTTTTCTCAAGCATGGAGTCTTGACATTAATTTAGAGTTGCTTAGAGAAATATCCCTCTCCCATTCAAATTGCTTAATAAAAATTATCTAGAAACAAACTTGCAATCTTAAAAAAAGGAAGGACAGAAAGTCTGACATCAAAAGAGGTTAAGAAAGGAAAAGTTAGTTATTGTCTGAAAGAAAATTCCTGATTTGTTTATAATAACTCAGTTTCTTGCTTCAGTTCCTTCCAGGTTCTCCAAGTACTGAGAAGGCAGTGAAGGTGCAGAGGGACATGAAAAGTTATCAGTCCCTTCCCTTCCCTTCCCTTCCCTTCCCTTCCCTTCCCTTCCCTTCCCTTCCCTTCCCTTTTATTTATGGTTGGAAGAAGGGAAAGTTATTTTCTGAAAACACATATGAAATTAGATTCTATTTGTGCTTCTGAATGAAAATCTTAGCTGCATATCTGATAGCATCAGTAATGTCCCAGCTTGAAAAGTGCCTTTTTCTCTTCACAGAATTCTGGAGATCCTTACTCGTGAGACTTTTTGCTCCCTCTTTAGAGGCTGACTTTGAAAAGAGTAATTCATTGGTCCCCATGCCAAACTTCTGAGAGTCTAAGGAAGGTGCCCTTTCATTGGAAGAGTATTTTTACCAGGGAAATTGCAAGCAGTTTCTGGACATGTGTGAGTATATTTTAAGGAAAACAATAGCCATTCCATAATTTCCTCTGGGACAATGAGGAAAGGAAGCAGGTCTATCTCCATACATAGGAGACACAGAACACTATCTCATTCTGTTAGATTCTGCGATGAAGTAGAAATAACCTCACAGAATGACAACAGAATTACATCCCTTGGATGCAAATGACTAACTGGTGTCAGAAAGATCTAAGAATGTTTCAAGGAAGCTAAGGACGTGCATGTAAATAGCCTACAGGATGGACTTTTCTCCACTTGCTATGCATGTCATCACTGGCCTTCCATATGATCTGTCTGGGAATAGAAATTTCTTCCTTCTAGTTGCTATAAGCACGATGTTGGAACTCTGCTTTCTCCTGAGATTCAGGAAAAGATAATGAACCCTTTCTGCTTGCTCTGAGGGACTCGTGTTTGAAGCAAGAGACAAGAGAGCTTTGAAAGCTGTCCCCAAGTCAGTACTATTGATATCTGGCCTGGTACCAATGAAGGCAGTTTTTCTGTGACTGGATCAACTATCTTGGCATGGATTTTTGCCTTTGTGCCAGCTGGGAGCCACATTTCACTGTGCCTTGTACTTCATCTACATGCTGGCAGAAGCCAGATTTCCCTGCAGGCTGCTTAACCATCTTGGCATGGCTCTTGTCCAAATGCTGGCTGGGAGCTGGTTCCTCTGTGGCCTTCTCAATTCTCTTGGCATGAACATTGCTCAGACACCAACTGAGAGCTCGGTTCCTGAAGCCTGCTGTTTCCATCTGCTAATTCTGAGTGGCAACAAAAAGAAAGGATCTATCCTTCAAACCACCTCAGATTTTTTTTTCCTTTGGAAGTTTCGAGGCGGGGGGGGGGGGGAAACCACTCAGAGGTAAAGAAACACTAGGTTAAACATTCTGTGAAACCTCTGTTCCAAAAAGAAATTGGAAGTCCAGCCTCTGTGTGTCTGGGTCAGTTCCACCTGGGTAATCAAGCTACAGCTGGCTGTAATTAATCTGCAAAGAAATGAAGGACTGGCCTGTGGGATGCTTTGCTTCACCCACTTAGTATAGAAAATCCACAGTGATTTCTGTATGATATGCTTCTTACTTACAGATGAGTTCTAGGCTCTTGTTCTTCAGTCCTGATCTCTGCATCAACTTTAATCCTTTTTGTAATTGCTGACTGGTTTGCCTGACTTTATGATTGTCTACTCCTTTTCTTAGTCTTCAGTTGAATAACATTCTTGGATTCTTGACTATATTGTAGATTTATTTTTTCCAGACTAGTGGAAAAATATTTCCTTTTTTGGTTCACTATAAATAGGTCTATCTGGTTTTTACTCAGCCTTAAGTGCTGAGTGCAAATGTCCCTGTCTTAAGCTACATTTCCATGAAGGGATATTGTCTGGATACATAGAAATCTGGAAGTCTCTTCCTGACAAATGGCATTAAGTCTAGATTTTGAGTGAAGATCTATCTTTATCTGTATGGAGGTAGAGAATGTTTGTCTCCTGCAAACCAAGACAAGATAAGGCTGAGAGCATTCACTCCTTCTGCAGCTTACTGTCCCAAGTCAGACATGAGAAATCGTGACACTTCTTCTAAAAACTTATGACTATTAAGCATTTATAAAAGTTGCAAATCTCAAATGTCCTTGGCATTTGGGAGGTGGAGAGGTGGTGGGGGAGGAAGAAATGCAAAGAGAATGCTTATTACTGGGAATTATTTAGCAGAGCAAATAGCTTTACAGCCTCTTTATTGGAGATGTTAGTAGGCAGATTTGAACCCCTCCTTTGACAAATGTCTTCATATTTTTCTTAACTTCCTTACTTGCCTTTATGCTGACTTTGAGTAAGAACTTTGAAAATGTCTGAAGAGTAAAAGGAAGACACTAGACAACTTTAACACCTAAAAAATTTATATTCCCTTGGTTAACTGGTTAGGTCACATAGTCCTTGCCCACTGCTCGGATTGTGTAGTAGGAAGATACTACTCTGCCTATTACTTATTTTACAATCAAATAACTTGCTAATAACTTTAGATCAATGCATAAAAACTTGTGCTGAAAATACGATCTGAATGAGAGTCATCTGTGGGCAGATAGTCACTTCCAAATGTACTTACTGTCTCTGGGACCACAGGGCCAAAAGGTGAGCTCCTGACTTCATTTGTAGTCTTTCAATTTGCATGCTGCTATTTTGAAATACTCTCTGGGCAATAAACTGCAGTAGAAAGGCATGCTGAGAGAGGGGAGATAACTGATGTCATGTCAGTTATAGAGGGAGATAGTTTTGCGCAGTCACAGGATCACAGAATGGTTGAGCTTGGCAGGGACCTCTGGGGATCATCTTGTCCAAGCTCCTTCTCAAGCAGGGCCACCTAAAGACAGTTGCCCAGGACTATGTTTAGACAGTTTTCTAGTATCTCCAAGAATGGAGACTCCACAACCTCCCTGGGCAACCTGTGCCAGTGCTCAGTCACCCCCACAGTGAAAAAGTGTTTCCTGATGTTCAGAGGGAACCTCCTGTGTTTCAGTTTGTGCCCATTGCCTCTGGTCCTGTCACTGGGCACCACTGGAAAGAGCCGGGCTCCATCCTCTTTGCACCCTCCCTTCAGGTATTTATGTACATTGATGAGATCCCCCTGAGCGTTCTCTTCTCCATGCTGAACAGTCCCAGCTCCACCAGCCTTTCCTCATAAGAGAGATGCTCCAGTCCCTTCATCATCCTTGTGGCCCTTTGTTGGACTCTCTCCAGTACGTCCATGTCTCTCTTGTACTGGGGAGCCCAGAACTGGACACAGTACTCCAGCTGTGGCCTCACCGGTGCTGAGTAGAGAGGAAAGATCACCTCTCTTGACCTGCTGCCAGTACTTTGTCTAATGCAGCTGAGGATACCATTTGACTTCTTTGCAGCAAAGGCATGTTGCTTGCTCATGTTCAACTTTGTGTCCACCAGGACCTCTAGGTCTGTTTCCGCCAAGCTGCTTTCCAGCTGGGTGGCTCCCAGCACGTACTGGTGTATGGGATTGTTCTTCTGCAGGTGCAGGACTTTGCACTTCCCCTTGTTGAGCTGAGGTTCCTGTTGGCCCATTTCTCCAGCCTGTCAAGGTCCCTCTGGATGTCAACATGACCCTCTGGTGTATCAGCCACTCCTCCCAGTTTAGTGGTGTCTGCACACTTGCTGAGATGTTGAACAGGACTGTGCCAATCTGTAAATATTTAATGTTTTAATGTTATGTTTAAAAATTAACTCCAATACCAGAAGATGTATTTCTTATGTTGTAATATTATTAATGATCTATAAATGGATAGATGTTCATGCTAAAACCTTTTTAACCACAACTGTATATAAAATATAGTTGGAAAAAAAAAAAAAAAACAACAACCGTCCCTGGTCTTTCACCAGTTTATCTGATTTGTAGAAGCGTAGTTTCAATCTGTCTTAAACAAACTTTCAAAAAAATAAAATGCAATTATTTTAAAATGCAATTATAAACACAGAATGACTAGAGGTATTTTTAAAATTTGGATTATGCAGAACCATTATGTAGGTGACTTATTTAATATGCATGCAATAGGAAAAAGTGAATTCCATAAGATATAGGTATTGCTCCGAAAAACAACCATGTGAATATGCTCCTTCTTACTCCTTATCTTTATTTTCTTGGAGTATATCTTGCATACTTGGAGTATATCTTCCAAAATTACTACTTACTACTGCCAGGGCTGTAGAACTAACACAATTTTATGAGAATTGACTGATCTTTTCCTCACTTGTTCACACCCTGCTGGCAGAATTGTTAATATTCTACTTAGTATTTCAGGGCATGTAATTTTTTGTTGATGTGCATTRGTGGCAGCCCACAGGAAGGAAGAGCATTTCCATGGTATAACTTAAAATGTAATTTGATGACCATGGGCTTGCACAGATGTAAATGAAGGCAGTAATCAGTCTGAAGAACCTTTGTTACTGGCAGTGGTGTACAACTGAGAAAGAATTGAGTTTTGTTTTCAGAATCCACGTTGGTTTTACAGGGTTGAAATAAAGAGGAAAAAAATATATTTACTGTTATTCTGATCTAATATGCCCTGAGAATTACAACATAAAAACATTTCCTGTATCACAACACAGTTCTGCAATAAACTAGTATTGACCTTGATGGATTTCCATAGAAGAATAGATTTGAAAATGTCATTGGAATAGCGATAAAAACTGATTTTCTGAATTTCTTACAATGACCAGTTTATCTTTATTTAACTACAAGGGCAGTGACTACTATAGCTTCCTTCTGGACACACTTAGGAACCCTGATAAAGCTGAAATAGTTTGACAGCAAAAATCCTCCCCAAAAGAAAGCCAAACCCCAAAACAGAACAGAAACAGAAAACAAAAACAAAAACCAACCAAAAAAAAGTCCTTTCCCAGGCTGTATTATTTTTACTGGACATCTCTTGCAGGTCTACAAGAAGAGCACTTGGACAAAATACATAATTTTATTTCTGCTCCTACAGTCCTACTTTGCCACTCTTGTCTTCCAGTTCCCTATGTGTCAGCCTCTGCAGAGTGTGGGTTTATTAACATGGCTACAGAGACAGGTCAAAACAGCTTGCCCTTGTTTTAACGGATTCCTTCCARACATAGTTTCACAGGTTTTCCAAAAGACTAAATTGTATCATAATTCTGATAAATTCTGAAGTCATGATAGTTTTGAAGTGTAAAGATTTGTGTAAAGGCATTCAACATGCACCGTAAAAACTGGCAAAAGTAGTACTTTGAAGAAAAAAATACATCATATTATCCTAAAATCAGATTTTTAAAAGCTAAAACCAGCTTCTGACTTCTTGGATAGTTATATTCTGAAATAAATTTTCAGCATTTAAGTACCCTACATACAGTGTACACTGAAAACAAAATAGAAATAGTATTGTTTGGCTGTCATTAACGATTATTAACACTAATTTTGAAAGCATTCGACTGTCATGGAAGTACTTTGCAATATATAAACATAAAGAAGGAAACAACTGTAGAAAGAATTTATCTTTTTTTTTTTCTTTTTCCAAAATCCATAGCAAAACAGAAAGAAAGGAGAAAAAAAGGAATTCCTGGTTAAGATACAGAGGCTTCCTCTATGTGTTTCGAAAGAGCATCTTTCTGAGTTCTTGTAAACTTGTAGAGTTCATCCCCACCAACAAGGAGAGGTCTGAACCCCTATCCCCACCGATGGGGAGAGGGCTGTAATGTGCGATGCCTGGAGGATCCAGGACGGAGGAACAGGAGACCAGACCAGGAAGAGCTCTCTGAAGGCATGGAGAGTGCAGCCAGCAGATTTTAAGTGTGAACTACATGCCTATTTTCAGAACACTGCCAAAATATATTGGGTCTTGGACATTACCAAAGACAAACCCATCTTCCTATACAAGGCTGCACTACAGAGAGTTTGACTGAAACAACCCTCAAAGTCACAGCCGTTGCCAAACCACCTGTGGCAGACAGCCTTTCTCCAGCACATCCCACCCTCTTCCCTGGGGCTGTCTCCCAGGCACCCTGCTGCTCTGCCTGGCTTGGCAGCCGGGTCTCTTGCTCTCCTGCCTTCCTCCAGCCTGCCTGAGCCCCCATCTCGACACAGAGGCAGTATGCAGGGGTGAAGTTCTTGCTCGTGCCTTGGGTGAGACTGCCTGTGGCTGGGCTGCCAGGAGACATGATAAGAAGAACATCATGTTAGCACGAAAACCACAGGTGTGAGGACCTCAACTCTTTTTCCAGATGTATTGTTGAGGTGCTTTTGATGCAGTATGTGCCATCTGCAGTTAAAAATCCTCTGTGTACATATCATCGGAGATATTTTAGAGCTGGATAATATTCTTTCTTTGATTAATAAGGTATTTTTTTGCAAGGAAGAAAAAAAAGATTGCTGATATTTAAGAGTGTGTATTTTTTTACTTCTTCTTGGTGGTAATTGCACGAGTTTTAATCCCTCAATATTTTGAGGGATTTCTTTCAGTCTCTCTTGTCTTGTTAAAATATTAAATTCTGGGGACTTAGGGAACCTCTCACAGATCATTTCCCTAACACCTAGTGCTGGGATGGACCATGCTAAAACTGATTTCTCTTTATGCTGCTGTAAATCAAATAACAAATGAAATTTAATGTTAAATTTTTAATATTTTTAAAACACTTCTGAGCCAGCCATCTAAGACTAGCCAGCAACACCTAAACAATCATTCATTCTTCTTTCATTTATTCCATTTTCCAATCCAACAATACCTAAAGAGGAAGGAAGCAGTATATTTATAGCTATACAAAAAGGTGGCTACTAGGAACCATTGAATGTTTAGACAGCACGTCTCTTTCCAGCATCAGTGTTTTACAGGTTATTAAAAATTATTGTTGCTGCTATTATAAATAAATACTGAATTATAGAAATTGTAAAAATACAGTATTTATAAAAGAACATGGACCACACAGATGGGTTTTATTTCCTTTGGTTTTTCATACCTTCCTACAAAACTATGTCATGAACTACATATGAACATATGCTGTGGGAAAATAAATACATCATTGTTTTCTAGGGGGGCATCTGTCCCCTTTAGTATTTCTACCACTTTTTAGCAATCCAGTATTATGCCTACAGCTTTTTAATTCATAGAGACTAATCAGATTTTTTTTTAGCACTTTTTACTTACTAATTTTTAAAGTATTTATTCACTACTTTTCTGACTGAGTATAAAATTTTAATGAAAATTCATCTGTCTCTAATCTCTATTTTACTTAGCAGTAGAGGAAAAAAGTAATTGGAACTATTAAAAAAAAGTTAAGTGTGAATAGAAAAGACCCCCCGTGGAACCCCTGTGCCAAGAAAATGTTTTTGTGTCAGTAAAACGTTTAAAATCCCATTAGGCCTCAAGCTCTTAAATGAGATTTAAGTTTTGCAAAGACCTTTCCAGGTTCTCAGGAGGGGGTGATTTCCAAATATATATAGCTAGTGTCAGATTAAGTTCTTAAGGACTGATTTTTCAAACAGGCTGCTAGGAATGTCTTGAATGACATTCAGCAAATGTTTGTTAAGTAGATCCTTCAGATTCGGATCTAGCAATAAACTTTTTATACATGGTCTTCAGTGCCCCATGAGAATTCTTTGAGAGGTCAGAGTCTTAGCCAAAGTTATTTGTATTCTTTTAAATTATGTACATTAGGTAGTAACTTGAAAACCTGACTACTTAAAGTGAATGCTGTCAATTTTTATCTTAAATAATGGCCTATGATGTTCATGTAGTTATTTTGCAACAATTATTATATTAAAACTGTGAACTGTTCTTCACAAAGTCACATTTCATTTTAATATGAGGCTCCTACTGTGTGCAGAATTGTTTGTTCACACTCTGTTTAGTTCCATAGTAATTGTAATAAACTAATTTAACTTTCAGAACAGTCCAGAGCTGTGCCCTGTGGAATAAATTTTTTCCAATCAAGAGAGGCAAGACCAGATTTAAAAAAGATCTTAATTAAATCTAGATCAAGTCTAGATCTAGTCCCTCCCAAGTTAACAACAACATTTTCAATTTGAATTAAAAGAATATTTAGAAATTATCTTCCTATCCACTAATACTGCTATTATGTTTGCATGTATATTTTTACACTGAAAAGTGCAGGTTTCAGTATATTTTCACTGAGATTGCTAGTTTGCTAGAGATGATAATAAAAGATATTTGAGTGATGTACATAGTTGACATTTAGAAAGATTTTTTTATAATTATATGGCATTTTTATTAAAAAAAAAAAAACAAACAAAAAAACCCAAAAAAAACCAAAAAACCAAAGGAAACATTGTGATAGCCTTGCTGTATCATGGGTTAGTATGTATGATCATGTGTGGACTTAAACTGAACCATAACTGAAGCAGGCCCCATAGAAGCTGAAACCAACAGATGTACACAGAGATGTGCTGGCAGGGTTGGAGGATGGTGCAAGATGAACAGTCCTATAAAATAATGAAGGTAAAGAAGGAAGACATTTGCTGAGTTCAACATGGACCAGTGCCCTATGATACAGGTGGAATATAGAGATACAGATCAGGAAATCTAATATTTAATTARTTTGACTACTTTATAAAAAAACCCTCAGAAACCTTCTAAGATGTATATTGGTGTAGAGAAGCCTGCACAGCATTGTGCTAATAGCTTGCTATCGGTGCAGATGTTTCAACTTTTTGTCTGTTAGATGATGAATTTATGTGGATCATGCCATGTAGACAACCAGCTTAGCCCACTATTTGCCATTGAACCAAGTCTGTTTCTTTTCTTTTGCCTGTTCTATTAATAAGATAAGAATAGTGTTGGAGTCCCTGGCCAGTGGATGCACTGTTCCCAAGACCTATGAAGTTACAGTACTTACAGAAAGAATGCCCTAAGCCACAGATATATTACAATGTTCAGCATTTTCAGTAGTGATGCATAGAAATAATTTTAACAAACAAAATAAAGGAAATGACCGTGGAGAAAATTATCATAATTCCAAGTGCACTTGGAAGACTAGAAAAATAGTCTAAAATCAATGAAAGATACTTACGGAAATGTAGAACTTGCAAAACTTTYCAAAGCATGAGAAAAAACAGATTTTCCCTCTTTTGGGATTTTTGAGGGTATTTCTAAAAAAATGAAATGTTTGCATTATTTGCCTCTAACGATTTCTAAACTATTTAATAAATTTATTATATAAAAATACTTGCATGTGTATATGTATATGTAAGTGTAAATTATTTACTTTTGAAAAATAACAGTTATGGTCAGTATTAGGGATGAAGTTGTGCCGTATGCAAGACAAAATGATTACTATAACAGTGTTAGAAAGTTACAGGTCAGAGCCTGATGTGGCCTCAAGACTTGGTTTTATGAATCCATATTGCCTTTGCAGTCAGACCAAGGTTCAGAAGTAGTACTGTAAACAGAGACCTCAATAATTGATGTATCAGTATAAATAAAAAAATCTTATTTGTAGAAAGATGCTTGCAAAATTAACAGTACATCCTTATGCATTCGCAACAAGGTATGGAGTTAACATATCCCATTATTGGCTTTGGTTATTCAAGAAAAGTAATTGCCTAATTTAATACATTTTCATGTGAAATCACTTTATTTCAAATAAGTAAAGAAAGCATTCTGATGAACTGAGTTGCATCACTAATGTAATTTTAAACAGTTTTCTCAAAAATGTCTGCTCTGAAATTTCAGAGGCCCCTTTTCCTGCTCTTCAGTCGAGATGACAATAGCTCCCCTCTGCCAGGGAAGGGGATGGGAAGTAGTTGGCTGCAGGTATAAGTATTCACTCTCCTGCTCTGGAAGATGCCATTATTTGAAGTAGTTAATGTTCCCTGTTTTTTTTTTTAACACACCACTTTCTACCAGCCCATCACTGCTTTTGTGGTTCTGGACTGCAAATCCTGAACAGCTTGGTTCTGGAAGAAATCTGAGTGAGGGGATGGTAGAGAGGAGCAGCTGTAATTACAGAATTGTGACACTTGTTGTGGTGTTTTGGTTTTGGTTTTGGTTTTGGTTTTTTTTTAATGTTGATTTTAGCTGTCTTAGAGAATAACGTGAAAGGATCTAGCTGTATAATTCTTAGTTATCCTAAAGCCCTCTTGTGTATGGCTCTGATACCCACATTGGTCTTAATTAACCAGTTGAGAAACCAAAAAATAAAGCTACTTAATGTGTGTTGCATACATATAACGATGTGTACAGAAAAAAGATAACACTTCTTATTCATGAGACTCCTTTCCACTTTGGATTTCCTTTCCTGGCTTTCAGTTTATGATTAGTCTCAGATTAGTATCCTGTTCTATGTCAAGAGACTTGACTAACTGGTCTTCTAATTTCAGTTGAGTCCCATAACTTGAGTCTACACTGTGCTTATTTCATTCAATCATCTATGTCCATTTCTGGGTTAAGAAAGCTCTCCTTAGCATCATAATTTCTGTTCTTCTGTGCTCATTAAAATTTGTGCTTATCTTATGCAGGCACATATAACATAGCAGACAGACAGTCAAGTTCCGGTCCCAGATCTGGAACGGTCCCCTTGCTCTCCTCCATGCCTGGAGATTGACAGAAGCTGTTGCCCAATGCATAGAAGAATTTTTTCTTTAGAGCTCCGTGTTAGAAGCGCCACCCTGCACATCAGCACAGGGTTAAGCACAAAACCAGAATATTTCTTCTATAAAACCTTATTAAAAAAAAAAAAAAGTTGTTGAGTCTCTGCATTATAAAGACAGGCATTCTAAATAATACAGTAAGAAGCTATCCAATTCTTATAATGATGTGTCTGCATCAACTTTTAAACTTGAATCCACTGAATATATTTTGAGCTCTGATGTATGTGTTTTTCTTAATTCTGTCTTTTGAACACCGCTCAAGAAAATGTACAAAAGATGTATCATGGCACAGAGACCTTGAATTTCAACAGAGGTAAAGTACACTGATGATGCTGATGCCCATGAGCTAAAAAAGGAGTTATGTAACTGACAGCAAATGAAGGGAACAAGAACAAGGGAAGGACTGTGAGCGGTCTTTAGGAAAGTGAAACTGAAGTGTCATATCCTTTCATTTAGAAAAGATTTCTTCTATTAAATATAATTATTTTTCCTTCAAGTTTTGATGAAGATGAGGTTGCTAGGAAACATTCTGTTTTCAGGTGCGCCTGTGTAAATATGGTGTAACCGATTTACACTGATGAAAGCTCCTGGACTGAAATAAGAACAGCTACGGAGTAGTTTTGATGTTTGTTTATGACTAATATAAGGAAACATGTTACAAAAGAGACAAACCTCAATGACCAGTTGTTGCCTCCTGGTCTCTGGGCAACCTCTGGTACAAGCCACGAGAAATTACATTTATGCCACCCTTGTAAATCCCTGATTCCTTTCCAGTAGAGCTGCATGAAATTCTTGGCAATGAAACACACCTCCACTACTTGCATAATATCATTCAAGATTGCTTTGGAACCATGAATCCATGTTTATGGCTCTTACGGATTGAATTCATCTACCATTAATATTAGGAGAGAACTGATTATTCTCTATGTTGCAGGTTCTAAAGGGATGATGGCAAATATTATAGCTCTTCTTACACCTATACTGTCTTTGGTAGCAGTACCTGAGTACATGTTTACTTTTATGGGTCGGTGGATGTATACCGCTTCTATAAATGCTACTGTGACTGTAATACTCACTATGTATATCCATGCAGCATTTTAGCATGAACTCACTGGGTAATGATAACTACATCACACCTTGTGTGTCTTAACACCACTGGCCGTACCAAATGTGTGGCCAACATACCTTCGCACACATCCTAGGACCTATCCCAGCATATTTGTATAAAAGTCCTTCATCTCCGCACTAAAATTCCTGCACAGCTGTGCTGCCTATTGCTGCACAGGGACATCGAAACAGGTCTGTAAGCAGATTGCATCCATCCAGACCTATCACAAGAAATAAATAAAGACTCAAGCAATATGCTGATTTCTGTTATATCATTGACAATGATGGAAATACAGACTATCCTGATAGCAAAGCTGCTTTTGTCTTCCTCTCAGGAGATGTACTAGATCACAGCTTTGGACTAGGCCAGCCTCCCCTTAGTTGATCAGGGAAGACCAGCATTGACTGATCGTTATAGACTGTCCTCCTCACCTGGTGTGAAAAGAGATGCATGAGAAGAATCGTCTTCAACAGGGGACCTTCTTCAGAAATCCAAGCCTGTGCAACTCTCCCTCACTGGTTCACTTCTGTTTGGTTAATTCTTACCATAAGCAGAGAGACTCTAAACACAGAATATAAATAACTGAAACATTTTTTTAGGATTTTTCTGAGTAGTAAACACAGTAGTATAATATATTAGATATTAGTTTATATATATGGTAATAGTGTGGCAAGACATATGGAACTAAAATTCCAAGTTTTATGTATGAAAATCAATTTTTTCTTTAGTTATAATTCTGGTGTAGATGATGATCAAGGCTGTGCCTTTATGCACACCCAGCACTCTTAAGACATGAACTCCCTGGCTGGTCCAGGAACTAACTCCACAGCAAGTTATTTGCATAGATATAATGCTGGCTGAGTTTGAGACAATGGACCTGACTTGGAGATTGACTCAGCTCCTAGCCACCTTTGCATATAAGTATTTGACTGATTGTTACAGGAAGTCTTCATGTGGGATTTTGGACGGTTCTCAAGATTCCCCCAGACAGCTCCTGCTATGCCTAATCTAATTTATGTGTTGATTAACACCCTGGGTAGAAATTCCCAGAGATTCCCAGGTAGTTGCTGCTGCAGGAGTTATCAAATTGTACATAGATAAGACATGAGTAAATAGTAAATAGAAACCATTCCCAAAGATTAAGAAATTGTCTTTTGTAGGTTGTAAAGATGTTTAAGAGATGTTTTGCCTGCAGTTAAAATAACTGATAGAGATGGACCATGCATGTGTTGGGGCAGTTGCATAGGAGAATAGCTGGTTCGCAAAAACTGAGTAGAACAGTGGTTTGGAGAGTCTCACTCAATCCAGCTGAAGATCTCACAAGGACCCTTGCAATGGAGGCTCCCATGACTGTCCCAACAGCAACTGACAGTCCCGTTTGAGAGACCTGATTAGCCCTCCAAGAATTACTCTATGCCAAGATCAGAGTAATAATTTCTTTGGAAGAAGCACTCTGTCTGTCAGTGTCTGTGCAAGAGTAGATACGAGTATGTGCTCTTTTTAAGAAAGGTTCCCCAAATAGATAGCCACACATTGCTCTACAGATCTATCAGCAGGGAAATGAATCTTTGATTCTGTAGACCCTCACGGGTCATACAAGTTGTTTCATGAATACAGTGACCACCTACCATAGGTGTAAAAAATATGCTGCCTATGTATTACAAAGCTTCCCAGTCTTAAACTGCAGACAGACTATCACCTTTGTCTGTGAACAGACAGGACGTGAATGAAATCAGGGTGCACACCTTCACATGGGTAATGATCTACATCTCTTGCTGCCTTTAGTCATATAGTTCTCTACCCAGACAATCAGGCCACACAGGGAGTTCAATCAAAAATTAATGTTTTATATATGAGAATCACATTTTGAAATGCCTGAAAGTGGAGATATTTTTTTTTTCCTTTTTTTTTTAAGAAAAACTGAAATTGAAGCTTAACTCCTACTGGGTAGTAGTCAAGTGTGCTTTCAATTAGCTGACTATGAGATACTGTATCCTCAGGTATGGCCTCAATGACAGTATCCCACATGCCTTTTGAATCATCGTGTCATGCTGTATCCTACAGCAGGGTGTTGTGCTGGGCTGCCAAGAATCTATCCTAACTGCAGATCACTTTCACTTAGCCTAACACAACCACAGGCACCGAGTCTGCCTTCTGTGATGGGATGATGAAATATTGTCTGCAAAATGCCTTTATACTCATGTTTCTGGCCATAGTTAGAAACATTGCTCCCTTTTGCAGTTCCATATATTGTTTCCATCCCTTCAGCACCCATTAAACAAGGTTGAAGGCCCCACAGCAGTCTGAGCCAACAAGAGAATGTGGTCTCCCAAGGTCTAGTGTCAGGCATGCCTAGCAGGATACCTCTTGTGGCAAGGAAGTTCTCCTCTTACTAAAAAACAAACAAACAAACAAACCCAGAAAATCCTACTGTATGGCAGATTCCCCAGAATCTATCTTTCATAAGGCCTACCTCTACCAGAGATATACTTTATGTTATCGGTACTGTCATTCTATTGTGTCCCCTAGGCACCCCTCTAAAGGTGGCTGTAATGATATGCCGAGGGGCAGGGAATCCATAAGGAGTTTGAATATTTCAAACATATTTTTCCAAACAGGGACAAAGGGGACACTGCTCCCATAACAAAAGTCACCGTGCTCAAAGTTTCCATGTCACTTGGGTCTAAAGTCACATTCCAGGCAGAAATGTGTCCCTGGTCTTGTGTGTGTCCTAGGTGATATGCCACTGGTTACTTTTCCATTAGACAAGTTATAGTCTGATGGGAAAAGGTTTTTTCACAGCAGGTTTGCCTAAGGTTGGCTTCTCCCTAAGAAAAATCTTGAGAGATGTGAAGAAAGCAACTATCAAACCTTCCAGAAATTATCAGATTCAGATGGGGTAAACAACACAGAGCAGATACAGCAATATAAACCTAGGGGAGGCTCACAATTCAGAAGTAAATGGCTATGCTGGCAAATCTATCTACAAAGGCAAGATGATCTAATCCCTCACTAAAGACCTATATCAATCTCCTTCCCCGCCCCACACCAGGTGGTACCAGTAGTGCTCTTGAGATCTCTGCCAGAAAAAAAGGAGCTGGTCTTCCTGCACTGTGTGAGAAACACCATGCCTGCAGCGGTTCTATATTTTGTCTCCATATCCTGTTCTATGTGATGAGTACCTCAAGCATGAGGAGATAGTAATGAATTTAATTCACTTGAAAGTGGAGTGGACATTTCAGTATTGGCTTGTTGGCTATTCCAGCTGTGCCATCATGCTCTTCCTGATTGAATGTAAATGTAAACTGGAGGGACTACCGAAATCATGATAAGCTGCTCATGGAAGTCTAGACTAGCTGGAGCTGCTGCTACATGTCACCTTAGCAATCAGTCCTTGTGACTAACAGTTCCGGATCTGATGGTTTGCAGACTGCTACACTGGGTGCTGAAGCCATGGGAACTGTGAGAGAAGATAAGGTAATGACACCCCTGTTTCTGTCCCTGTGTCTGGAACACGCCTTACATGATGAAACAAAGTTTCCCGTTTCATCCTGGTATCTCAAAGGATACTCTTTCTCTCGGAACCAGAGTGACCATGCCAAACCCTGAATCACATGTTGTGATTGGCTGGCCGTGAACTGAAGAGGCCAAGAATGGACCAAACACTTCCTGGAGTTGCACAGGTGTATGAATCGTTCATGCCTTTGCAAATGTACCATATAAGTGTCCAACACCAAAGGAGTCTTGGGGGGGGGATGCAGGTAATCTTCTACTTCACAGGTACCGTATCATCTAGTCCAGACTGTGACATGTTTTTACTGCCACCCCTGTCACTGCTTTTCCCTAAACAGAGTCAATGCTGGGGGCAGAGAAGGGAGAGTTGCTTCTGCAACTCTCATCTCACTGCAAAGTGTTAAAACCTTCTGATCCCTGCCTCTTGACTGCCACAGCCTGCTTACTGTACCAAGCAGCATGCACCCGCTTAGTAGAGCGAGTTAGGAGGAGCCAGATCTGACAAAGAGTGTAGCTTGTCTATGCTGCACCTAGGGTTGGGATTTGAGTTTTCTCTCCTCTCTCCTTCTCACCTGGACTTCCTTGCTGAAAGGACAGCTTGCATATTGCAGAGCAGAGCTGTAGTGTGCCTCACCATGCCAATGGTGTGGATAGTGTATGAATTAAGACTTGAGTGCTAAATCAGAAGCATTTCAGTGTGACCATGAGACACGTCATCTGTCACCAGGGAATTCCCAATTAACCTGCTTCAGCAGCACTTACAAAAAAGCTATATGCAGTCTATGGATTTTATCCTAATTAGAGGTGTCTTGACTGTTCCTGTAATTAGTGTTATACCTGCTGAACATGAACTGGGACTTGGATGTTATAACTGCACCAATAAATTTACATCTGTAAAGTGTGTATCAGCTGTCGGTGGTAGGGAGGCACCTTTCAGAGTGCATTCTTACTGGTTTGGACAAATTGATTCTGTATATAGCAAGGATATAGGCTAGAGGGTGATCTGTCTGACATATTTCTGAGGTCTGTTTTTCTCTCCTCTAAGATTCAATCAGCACTTCAGCAGGAAGGGCATAGAGATGCAGGTAATTCAAGCAGGACTCTCAGAAGGTGTGAGAGCTGCTATAAATGAAGTCCATTTCAGATACTGAAAATGTCACATATCTGAAGTAGGATTTTTTTGTTGTTGTTTTTTATTGGAATTCAAAGTCACATATATTTTCAATTTCTTCTGACAGTTTTTTCTTCTTTTTACTTTTTTTTCTTTTTTCTTTTTTTTTCTTCCTTTTTTTTCCCAAAGTAACACCAACTCTTATCATTTTTTGTACAAGATTTTCCAAAGCAAAGAAGAGCTGATATTCAGAAAATGCTCAGCTGACGATCTCTAAGAACCTAGTCTATTTAAATGTGCCCATGCCCTCCCCCACAAGAAAGGCACCACTTCACTTTTTAAAGGCTGACACTTTTATGAATAATAGATGGAGGAGGGGGGAAAGCAATAAAGGATATACACACACAGTGAGTAAGGCGAGAGGAGAGAAGAGGCACTGGGAATCAGAGTATCCACACTTCCTTCAAGCAACAGAAAGATAGCTTCTTTTATTTGACCAGAAGACTGGAATGTGTAACAGCTGCCACAGTTAGGGTAAATGTCTATAAGCAAGTAGGCAGATGCAGCGATGCTAATAAATGCTGCAACAGTATCTTTGGTGAATACAGGGCTCTTTATCCTGCTGGTAACCACACTGTCACATTCTTCTCCACTTCTTAACTATCGTCTCATCTTGGATGTTTTCTAACAATGTCAGGTTTTAACCTTCACCTAGATAAAATCCTATTGGTTTAATGACATCAGCAGTTGTTTAAACCACTCTGTATTTTTTTCTATATAAAATAACCTTGATTGCATGAATCGGAACTCTTACAGCTCTCTTAAGAATTGGAAGATTATATATTTTTAAAGAAATTAATACCTTTCCCTGCATAGTGGAAATAATAGGGCTTTTTCTTGACAGTCTGTATTCTGTCAGCAGCAATTCAGTCTGCCATCACCTGCTTGTAAGGTCCCTATTCTTAGACCATTCTCTGCTCAGTTCAGACCTTCATCTGCTCTCTGCCAGTTACCTTAGGMCTAGATGCACAAGAGTATTCAGACACTTAACTACTCTAGGTGTCAAATGGAACCGGGAATCTAAGAAGGTCTAAAATACTCTAAATGTAATTTGCAGCCATTCATATCAATTTGATGAATTTAACAAAAACTTCTCCATCTCTATTAGTGCTTCACTACAGTCATTTTCATCTATTCTTATACAGTATTTCCAGAAATCTTCACATGTTCTAATAGTTTATCATTAAAAATCCTGATTAGTTAATATTTAGTCATTATTTCTAAAAAGTGTAGTAGTTAACCATCAGTAGAGAGAAGTAGGATGGGAAATATGGGAAAGCCTGTGTACAAAATTTATCATGTATTTATTATTGACATTTTCATTATTTAGACTAACATTCTGCATTATCTGAAATATAATTATTATTTAGCAACCTGTCATTCATCCAATGCTTTTCTACCATTTAAACAAGATAATTTTAATATTTAGCTTTTTTAGCCATTGATGGCAAGAAAGTTTTTCAGCTGAGTGCACATTAAATTTGCAAAAGGCAAACTTACTCAATTTCCATGCAGAAATCTCTGTGCAGAAGACAGGTACCTTTCTTCATTGTGGCCTAAAATATTTTCTATTGTTTCTGGATGCTCCATACTCACATATTAAAAGGAAGAAGCTGAAGCTTTGTTGGTTTATTGCTCTGTTGCTTCATTGCTTAAGACACTCGTTATTTATGAGAATGGATAAATCAGTCCTAGAATTTACTTTGTGAAATTTGTATCTTTCTTGGGGGCAGGATAGTGAATTTTGCTGCAGTGAATGGTCTTTCTTACACAAAATCATAGCCACTACTGACATCTTGGAAATCATTTAGATAAGTCTAGTTTGATCTGTATTCCTTTTCCCTTTTTGGGCAAATACATAATTTGGGATCAGGTTCCGTTTGAGATTACTTCGACTCTGATTTTTCTTTTCTGAAGATTTGAGACATTCTATGGGAATATGTTATTTCTATGAATACATTTGCCAGTAAACTCCTTTTCTAAATTATTTCTGGGAAGTGAATAAATGAGGAAAAAGGTCAATAAAACTAAAACTCTTTTGCAACTGAGATGTATGTTTATCAGAAATTGTTGCAACATTTTTACAGACACAGTAATTAACCACATTTATCAATAATAGTTTCTGCATTTACAACACTGTTCATCGAAAGAAACTAAAAGGTTTTATATAGATTATTGGCCTTATTGCAGAAAGTCTGCTGGAGTACCAGGAACAACCGAGTAAACCAGGTACAGAAATTCGTGTCTAATGAGACAGAAGCAGAGGCAGGGTCAGCTTTGAGTCACAGTCCCTTGCTCCACAGTGGGGGACAACAGTCCTCATTATAAGCCATCCCGTCTCCTGTCAATGTGCTCCCATACAAATTCCATCAGTGGTTCCATCTATTTACTCTGGTGTGTGGAGGAACAACGGCTTTGTTTTCATTTGTCAGCAGACCTTTAAAAAGGAACACCCTGAAAAAATGAGAGTAATAAGGATTTATTTAAGAAATCAGTTTGATCAATCATGAATGAGCAAAGATCCCTGCAATCAGAAACTTCTGCTTTTATACTTTTGATTGCAGTTCCAACCTGACTTTATGTCTGAGTAAAGGTAATTATCAAGAGTATAAAAGAGTTCAAATGCATTCAGTTCTTTTGGAAAATCAAACCATGAGGATCATTCTTGTCAAATCAATAATGAGCTGGACCTCTGTGCCATTGTCTACACAATGGCCTTTTATTTTCTTACAAGATCTGTGTAATTCTCAAAAGCTGCTGCTATGCTTTACTTTTTCTTGCTGATCAAAAGTACAGACTGTACAGCATTTACAACTTTAAAAGATCAGGTCCTATTATGAAGGACTTTTTCCACTTTGATCAACACAAGATAACATTTATTAAATCACAGAAGAGCATTGATAAAATAATATTAAGGGTACAAATACAATCAACAAAAGCCAAGGATTTAGTGATTTTTTTTTTTCTTTCTGCATTATTCTTAACACACTAAGGTTTAAAGGTACTGCAGTCTTTAGGCACACAATGAGTTATTTCCTGTGCTAGACAATAACTATTATTACTTCTGGGATATAGTAAGAGACTGAAATTATTTCATAGTATCATAGAAGGGTCAGTTGGAGTCTCCTGCTTGAACCTGGCTACTGCCAGCAGTGCACAGGGGCAGCTATCTCTGTGTCTGTCAGAGTCTTCAAGATGCCCAGGAGAGAGATTTCACAGCCTCTCTATGCAACTTACTCCAGTGAGGTACTACCCGCCTAGTGGCTTTTTTCCCCCCAGTGTCCAATCTTAATTTTCCAAGCTGCAGTTTGTTATCATTGCTACAATTACGTTGTTGGGCATTGCTGCAAAGAGTTTGGCACGGTGATCATTTTAAAAAAAGAAGAAAACCAACCAAAAAACAAACAAACAAAAAAACCCCCAAACCCAAACCAAACAAACCCACAAAAATTAAATCCTCCAAATCTGTCTCTTCCCTCCCCAAGTTTTTCCAGTGTGGACACTGACACACAACACACCCCCACACTCCCTCCCACAAGGAAGCCCCTGTCATTAATATTGCTCTTTTTTATGTTTGAGTGATTTCATCCCTTGTGTGGAGTGTCTCAGTTTTCAAATATTTAAATTAAAATAAATAGACCCTTTGCCTGGGCATTTTTAATTTCAGGCTTCACAAAGATTGTAAACAGAATGTTTCAACAAGCCTGTGATCAGAAAACAGACCCAAGGGTACTTGGTTAACCGAAAGGAAGCAGGTAAAGGAAATAATGAAAAGCAAATGCTACCACTGGGCACTGTCTTTTGACTGCCCTCTTGGGATGTTGGAAGTGATGGGAAGGTCGCTGGCCCTCTGCCTTCCATGCCTCACTCACATTCTCTCCCTGCTCTTGGGCTATGAACTATGGCGAGGGATACAGTCTGGAGAACTTAGACCTTTGCTTTACACCTAAGTGGTAGACATCTAGCACAGCAACTGCTTTAAAGCAAATGTTCATTTTCCTGTTTATCAATGAAAGATGGATTGCTTATCTCAGCAGAAAGTATTACCCCTAGACACCTATCCCTCTCCTTTGACTATTGTCAGGGCAAGTGGTGTGGATCCTTTGGTGTCTCAAAAGCACACTCCAAAACCATCCGGAAGCTGCTCAGATCACGGAGATGTCTGCCCTGATAGCAGAGAGTAAACATGATCTCTCAGAGTAAGAGCATGAGTAGGGGCACCACAGGAGTCCGTGGTGTTCGATATGTTGACAAATGTTCTTTTTTGTTAGGCAGAACTAGTAAAGAATCCATAAAAATTCAATCTTGTTTTTTTCCAGAACAACCTGAATTAATACTGGTAGATAAATAGTAGCTCTGAAAACTAACCCATTTATGACAATTTAGTTAGGGAATCCATCACATTTAAAGTTTTCAAAAACTAAATAACAATAACTAAATAATAATAGTACTGTTCTGATGTGGGGCATTAGTAATGAGGGATATTAGAAAATGGTTCTGGAGTAAGGAGGCCTCCAAACAAAGGCAGAACTTTTTAGAGGCCTTGGATTGGTGTCTCTATTAAGGAGAATACATAAAGGAGCATTTCAAAAAAGGGCAGAAATTCCTCTTGGGCCTGGAGGAGGAGAAAGAATTTGTATTATAAACCAACATCTAGGATGACTAGATATTCCTTGTGTTAAAACTGAATATTTAACATCCTTCCATTTATTCTGTTTTCTTTCTGTTAAACACTTAAGAAATCTAATTTAATACAAAACAAGCCAGGCAAGTCCCAAGTCATAAAGAGCAAAAAATACATGCTTGCTTATTTTTAGTTATGAAACAGATGAGTCCAATCCTGAATAAAAATGTAAACCACACTGTAGCAAGTTATAAATTCCTCAAGAACTTGATAATTTAAAGGAAATTAACTGTAGAAGATAAGCCTTATGCAAATGTTTTAGCTGTAATACAATGCCTATAGCACAATGCTGAAATCTGTAGGGACCACAACAGAAAACATGAAGTGTGAAAAGAAACCTCTGGGACTTGTAAAACAATACATTAAAATATGCTGATGTTATAAATAGTGCCATAGTTTACCTGTACTGGCTTGAAAGAGGACTCCAGAGATTGGAACAGAAGACAAATCAAAAGAGTTGGCCTCTTTTTCAAAATCTGTTACGCTGCTATATTGGAAAGCACAATACTCCTTCATTAACAAATTTATGGCAGCTATAATGCTTTATACATAGGAAAGGAAATGAAAGGTGTAGCAACTTGGACACATAAGTTTCTATACGAAGTATAGGTCAGGTGGAAAACTGAGTTATTACTGTTGAACTTCCAATTTTTGTTAGTTTATAAAGACTTTCATCAAATATAGGCCTGAATCCAGAGGGTGCACCTAGATGATGGAAGAGATGATGCTAGGATGGAATAAATAAGCTCGCAGCTCCCTGCACAAATCTTCAAGAATTCTTGAGATTCCCCAGAAACCCCAGAGCGGAGGTTCCCTCCTGGCGATTGTGTAACTAGAAAGTGTTACAAACTGTGATTAAAACTGAGCCGAGAAGACTTTTATTAAAAGGTGGATACCTTCTGATGTGAAATTTTACAAAATTTTACTTTTCTGAATTGTATTATGTAACACGAAAGTTTTTCATTTGCTTTTCTTTTTTAATTGCCTTTCAGGTTATTTTTGGCGGTTCAATTTATTACAAAGGTATGCACAAAAAGTTAGTGAGGCGGAAAGATCTTGCACATAAACTTCATTATATGAAGCGCTGCATGAACCCTGTGTTATTTATGTACAACTGTGCATGAGCAGCACATAACAGTTTATGTTCAGCTGCTGTTGCACAGGAAATTGTATGCAACTCCTGGCACATAAAGGTTTGTCTACTATAGCTTCTGGCATTTAAAGCTTTCACTGCCCAAAGGTTTTATCCCTCTTCTTCCACATAGAAATATACTTGGTAATTGCCTGGAAAAAAWTCTGGGAGCCATTTATCATTTTATGGATAATTCAGAAGTCCAGTGGTTTTGGTACCAGTGTTTTCTTCCGTGCATTGTATTGTTATTCCTGAGGTGTTCAAAATGGTAGGCTGAATATTTCATTCCCAGGCATACATTTCTGATTACCTCTAACTTCTCTGATTATGAATTTAGGAGAGAACCATGCTGAGGGCTGGTTTGGCAGACTGTATGTTAAAATTATAGGTAAAGCTCCCACACCAGCTGTTAAAAATTGTTTCTGTCAGGTCCTGCTCCCCACCGCAGGTGTCTATCTCTGAAGAACTCTGCTTCTTACGCCTCTCCTGGTGGAGTGGTCTGCCTCTGACCAGGCATAGGAGAGCCCCTGCCTCTCCACGGACTCAACCTCCACCCTTCCTGCCTCAGTTGTAGAAATGGCTGATGCTTTTGTCATCTTAAGCACTTTTGAGGGATTTTCAAGGGTACCGAGACACTGCAGCTTCACATACTCCTACCTTAACACAGCTGGTCCCAGATCTGCCACTGTTCAAGTGTGGCCACAGCAGGTCTCTCTGCTAAAGAACCAGGCTCTGAGCTTGAGCATCTCTTTATATTATGCAGGTTTGTATACATATACGTTAAAAAACTGGAAGCTTCTCTGACACCACTGTGTACATGAATGAAGTAGCATTCTTACCTCAGTACTGCAGCCAGACACATTCCCTTTTCACCCTAATACAATGAAGCTTTAACAACTTCAACATGTTGCTGAAGAAAATGTAATTGTTTAGCAGTTGTGCAAGTTGCTTAAAACACAAGCACAGCAGAATGACTAAAGTGTAATTATAAAATATGTCATGCTGTTAGTTTAGAAAAAAACAACCAAACCCTAACAATGTAAACTGACTTTCCTTGTACTGAGTTACACTATTCATTTTGTTCCTTTCAATTACTGCACAAAGCTTTGATTAGACATAGAGTTGTAATATATTCATGCTGATTTTCAGGATCTTGTCCATAACCTAATTTCTTCAGTGAATTGCTCACTTTTTTAAAGGTTGTAATACGCATAGATTAAAAAGCGGGTTACACATTTGTGGCTAGGGCTACAAACCTGCATAGCCAAAATAAAGCTTGTGGAAAAGCTTAGTGCTTACAGGAAGAAAATGCATGGCATGTGTGATAAGAAAATCCTCCAAAGCTCTTCTAATGAGCTGGAGAAGGCAAGTTACAATGGTCTTGGTCTTAATTTGGTTCTATTATTTGTTCCAGATTTCTGGTGTAAAATGGGACCATGTTGTTAGTTTCTATGTTTACATTCACATTTTCTATTATGGGYACTTTAAGTCTGGTAATATTTAAAGAGCTGCTGTCTGGCAGGATGATTCAGAGCACCTTCCTTCAGTGAATGGAGAGAGGCAGATCCACAGCGTCCACAGTGTCTGAGGAGGCTTTAATAAGGTGTTTGCCTCTATCTACTGATTTGTAAGGCTCCTGCATACTCAGGAGAGTGATGGAAAATCAATAGGAAATGGAATTAAGAGAAGAGCAGAAAGAAAAGGAGAAGGAGGAAGAAGAAGGGGAAGACATCAGAGTCCTCTAAGCAAAGAGGGTCCTGGATTTTAGACTGACAGAAGCTTGAACAGCTTCCCAGAAGTGGTCTAACCCCGGGTTGCTACCCAGGCTGAGACTCACTAGTCCTCCCACTGAGGACCGACCACTCCACAGACAATTACTGCTTGCAGATGTAGCCTGGATGCCCCCAGTGGATTGGGCTTCACTCACTAGAACTGGGTCCAGGTGGAGTTTGGGCATGTTGTTGCTTACTGTTGATGAGCTTTGTAGCTTAGATACTAGACCCTGCTAGCACAGGACCTACGTTTTTGCAGTCCCATATTAAGTTGATGGCTAAATGCAGACTCTTGCAAGCTCTGTTTTCTCAGGATGGTTAGCTACCTGAGCCACTGCCTGACCTCAGGACTTTGAACCTACTTCTTGTTACTATACTGCCTGCTCATGCTCCTCCTAGACTCTGCACAGCTCAGTACAAAGCTTCATTTGTGTCTCAGTTGTGAAGCAGGTATAATAGTTGTATGGCTGTATGCTGTTTTGAGGATTAGTTTGTAAATTGCTAGCAAATATGACCATGTGAAAATTTGAGTTCTGACTTTTTTTTTTTTTTTTAATTTGGAAAATTCATTTTTTTCCCACATTTGTGAAAGGGATGTATAGTTTTATTTAATAGTAAAAAGGAAGAAATAAAGCACCTGTGATTTAGTATTTACCAAAGCCGGTGCCATATCTTCATTTTTTTCTGTAACCCTGGCAAAGTTATAGAAATGAAGTATTAAGTCCAGTGGTAAGTTATTTTGCAGCTTTTACCTATCCTGAATCTTGCCTACATAATTAATCCACTTAAACCAATTGCTGACATAAATGCTGCTAAGTAGAATTAATAAAATGTGCTAACATGTCATTTCAGTAGAAAAAAAATTGAGACATATGCTTTATTCAGATTTAAATACATAATGATTCAGATAAGTACCATACATCACATGATCAATTTTCTCCCAAACTTTTTTTAGAAAGATAATTAAACTTGTCAATCAATATAGATATAAAAATATCAATACTAGATGTCTGCTGTATCACAGGTATACTGGTGTATGGAACAGCAGCTGAACAAGAGTTACTTCAGAGAACTGTGACAGTACCGAATTTTAAATGACTAAAGAGGTGACCTCAGAAGTTTTAGTTTATATAACTGAAAGATAAGATTTGAAGTATATTTTCCATGGACAAAAAGCAGAAAATCATGAGAAGATGTCATAAAATGTGTCAATATTCTGCATAAAATTTGGGAGGTTTCCTCAAACTTATACATACTGCAATCAATATACCTCCTTAATTTGAAATGTAGTTTAAACTGCCTAGTCTATTAGCTCTCTTTGCTAATGTACCCATAAGCCCAAAACGCAGTATCTTCCATAGTAAAGGATGTATTCCCCAAATCTCTTACACTTCAGATCAAACATGAACTGAGTATAGTTTATTGCACATAGAAACGTTGTGTTGTTATTTATTATTTGAAGTCACTGCTTCTGTAGCTCTGCTTGAGCAGATAAATGTAAAAGTCTAGAGAAAACATCTCTGCCATCAACAATGTTAAAGTAAAGACATGTAAATAGTATAACTAGTGCTGATAAACAAAAAGAATGAAGAGTTTGTCCTGTACAAATCATAACCTTAATAGTAACAGGCAGCCACAACATTAATTCAGTGACTAATGCAATGACATTTCTATTTTTTCCATATGTCCTCTTGCCACAGAATGCACAATGTAGATGTGGAGCTGCTATGCATACTAAGCTTTTTCATTCTCAAAATGTCATGATTACATATGAACTTTCTACTTTCCTGTCTGGTGAGTAGTCTGATCAATTTATGTGCTATGTGTCCTATGGTTCCAAGAAACTAAATTTGAACAGAAGAGGCAGATTCAATTTGTCTTTTTCAGACATGTATTCTGTTTATACATTTGTATCCATGTTACAAAAGATTGTTTGTTTGTTTGTTTGTTTGTTTGTTTTTTAAATATGGAATGTCTCATTTTTCTTATAGTGGTGCTCTGATGTTACAAGAGCAACCAGGCAATCAGTGTGCAAGGGGTGTCCGCTACCTTGGGAACATGGGGTCCACCCCCATCAAAACTTTATAATCCTCAGGAAAATCTTTCTCGGCCTTATTTTCCTCTTATGCAAAGTGCAGTGCTAGTATCAAGCCTGGCACTACTACACACGAAAACAAGAAGTGCTTACTGAAATATATACGTGAGCAGGAAATACATCACCCCTGTGCAGTGTAGTGTAGTGTTCAGTGACAATTCTCACAAGCTAAACAAAATTTGAACTGCCACTGAGAATACACATTTTCTGACCACAGTTGTAAAATGTTATTTAAGCAAAATAAACAATAGTTGCACAGAAATTAATGGCTATAAAACTGTTCATGAGTTATCTGAAGCTTAGAGAGGAACCCAAATAATAATAATTTTCAATTTCAAAATGATAATTTTCTGTAAGTTTTGAGAGAGGAGATACTTTGTCCTCACTACCTAGTTTTGTGATAAGAGATAGGCATATTTATAAAGGGATTAAGAGATATTACTCATGATAGCAGAGGCTGGACTACAGAACAGTCCCTGTTACTCCTATGTCATTTAACGCACAATCCCAACTGTATCTAGATATGTTTCAGTTCTGCTTAGAGGAGTGTCCTGCAATCACTTTAATGAGCCAAATTACTGTCTATACACAGAGAGTATGTCTATGTTGCAAAATAAAAGAGGATCAGGGAGAGAAGTCGAACACTGGATCTCTTTTTATCCGCATTGTAGAATGATTATTTTGCTTTTGGGTTCTTTTTTTTGGTAGTGCTTGAGCTAGCTCTCTGTAGGACAAAAAGCCTGGACATTGTCTGGAAGATAGATCATTCCAGGCAATCTCTAATTAGCAATATGGACAGATGCAGCAGATGTCCAATTTAGTCCTCCAGTGCTATCTGAGAAGGCTTTGCAGCCTCAAGAACTTCCATACGCTCGAATGCCAGCCCACAGTATATGCAACCCATGCTCTCAGTTTCACGTCATAAAATCCTCTCTAGCTGCCTATGACACAATTCTTTTTATTTTGAATACTTTGAACAGAAAACATATCTGAGATGATAATTACACATTATGCTATATATTGTGCTCTAGATTGAGCTAAATCTCAGTCATATGGATCTGAGACACTCTGCAGCCGTTGGTCTGGGGGCCAGGGATCTCTTACTGGGTCTGATATATTTACTTGTATAACCACTGTGGCTTGATGTAGATACAGTAAACATGGGTTGTGACCCTGATGACAGCTGAAGAGCATCCTCTAGAGCTCACAGGATCTGGCATGTCTGAGGAGGCCTCCTACCTTATGTAAATAAACTATATTTGCTGGTATACCTAGCTGCCTGGCCAATATTAGCAGTTTAGTATAATTTAGTGTGCACTCTGTGTGCTTTCTGCACTTGACCAAGTGCTTACATGTGCTTCTGCAGAACAGGAGATCAAGACAAGGTGGAGAGTTTCGAGGGTCTGCTTTGAGACCAGAGCTGGCATACCTTTGTGGTGTGTTATAAACCTCAGGCACAGAGCCTAGTTCTTAAACACAGGCTAATTTTTTCAGTTTTAGTTTTTCATTATGCTAACCAGGACAGTAGTAATCTCTGTAGCCAGAAGTAATGGACAGGTACACTGGCATTAATGCAAATTTCTCCACCAAAAATACTTGAATCAATAGCTCTCTCCAATTTCTATACCCTTACAAATCTCTTCCAGGTAACATAAGCAGTCACGAGAAAGGTTTGTTCTCAGCCCACTCTAATTAACTAATGAAGTCATAACCAAGGAGTATTGACTTCTTTCCTGGTCCATGCTAAACTGCAAACGTAGAAATCTGGAGAGACTGGAGAGCCCAAGGACTCATAGAAAATCCCAACCTGAATATTGTTTCCTGCTTTCCACTCATATTTTTCCTAGTGTTTTTCTTTAAGTAGTTTCAAGCTTCACCCATGTTCACAACTTCTCTTAGTTGTTTCAAATGTAATTGATACAATGCTCACTCCTTCTCCTTTATCATCACTTAAATATTTAAGAAAATAAGCTCAAGTAACTCTTTTTTACTATCTCCTGAGTGGCTTAACATCCATTTTATAACATGACTATAATACTTGTCCAACAAAAATAAATTTTGATCCACAAAGATTTTAGAAATCTATATGGTAACAATAGTCCTTAAATACAGCAGTGAAAGTCAGCACAGTTATGATCTGGGTTTAGTTTTGACATAACTGCACAGACCTGTAAATGTAATAATTAGACTCTTAAGAGAGTGTGATTGACATAAAGCATTTAGTGTGTTCTATAGCAAATATAAAAACGTTTCTCACTTTTTTTTTCTTTTTTTTTTTTTTTTTTTTTTTNTTTTTTTTTTTCTTTTAGACAGAGCTAGCAGCAAGATTGTTTTAATGCCTTAGGGAAAATAATTGACAATACGTCCCTTAGTGGGAGGTTATGCAACAGCCCTGGAACAGCCTTCAGTCTGTACTATGAGCTATTCAAGTACAAAAAAAAAAAAATGTCTCCAGGTCTGACAGAAAAGGAAGCATGCACTTACCTTCTAGCTTTAAAAATGGTGGGAACATGCAACAGAAGAAACTCAAAGAATATTCGTTATACCAAGGGCAGTTAGTGTTTTTGTTTCATTCTTCTCAGGCCTCAGTCATCATCAGTTACAACTTTTCTACACATGACATTCAAGGAATGCAGTCTGAATTAGTTAAAGAMGTGAATCTAAGCTTCATTGGTTAAAACATATTGAATCCATGTATTTGATTTAATCAGATTTACTGAAAAGAATTAACTTAATTCGCTAAATTAAGGCCACTTCACACACTATTTATTTCAAATTTAGTATGTTACTGTATTTTCCTCAAAGACAGAATACAGAGTCACCCTTACTGCATCAAAAAATGCATTTATAACACCCTAGGCTGATCTTTCAGATGACTGGTGTTTTAATTCAACAAGGAAAGGATCATCCTAATAATGTAATTCGGTGGTTTCTCTGCTTCTGTTGTGACTAACACTTCAACCTGTGTGGAGTAAAGAATATCTATTTTTAAGACTTTGTAACATTTTTTCCAGTATATCTTTAATTTTAATTTCAGTTACAGTAAATATGTCAACTTACCATATGTCAACCAACTTACCATAAAACCTCATGTTTTTTTGAATGCATCCTTCATGTTTCATTTTTAACTGTCTCTTTCAGGGCATTCATTCTAAGGCATCATGAAAATGATTTTACCGAGGACCTAATGGGTGGATCCCCACTCTTCACTCTGGTCCCTCAGATGGCTGGGGACCCACTTGGAAATTTACTGAAAGCTCAGAAATCAGCTTCTGGGGTTCACCAGTCCAAGCAATCAAGCTTGTATTCTCCAAGGTACTCGTGCCCCCCAGAGATCCAGCACAGAGGAAGTGACAACACACAAACTAAACAGTAAATTTACACAGGACTATTGGACTCATGAAAACGAAGAAGCTAAGCCTTAAAAAAAGGCTATCACAACTGAATGCCATGATCCTAGCTAGGTCTTTTGTGAATAAATGCTTAGTTAGAGTAGCGCAGAAAGACCCTGAAGTTTTGATGCAGCTCAACAAAAGATGAACGCCACACGTAGCTGCTCATCCATTCCACAGCTTACACCATGAGTTAGTGGGAATTGCCTGTATCCCCTATTTCTGTTTTGCTGTGATTGCATTCATGTATATGGATATGCTGATTTATTATTTCAAATGTTTATGTCTATGTAAACAAAACTTTCAACTTACTAAGTGTGGATAGAATCTTTTCTGTTTTATCAGTGTGGAAAAACATTATATCTGTTACACCAGAGGTTAGACTTTGCTTTTGAAAGACTGTTGGAAAATTCAGTTTCTAAGAACTTTGGAGGGCTTGTGATAATATGTGCTGTCTTMCCAATCACACTTATATAGTGTATTGTAAACCTTAATTATTTGAATGGGTTTGAATATGCTGACTAGAGAAAAAGTTTGTGGTGTAAAAAGATAACTCTGCACAATAGAAATGTGAGAGATAATGACTATACTGAAGGCTAGGGAAGAATTTGTATTCTAGGTTTATAATAATCAGATTAAAATTCTTAATTTCAGCTGCACTTCTGCTCTAACATTGCAACCATGATACACAGCTGAGCTCAGATGTGGTGAAATCAGACATACTGAAAATACATTGGGTGAATTCCCTCAATTACTTCAATGGACTTGAGTATATTTTAACTTTCACTAGTCATTGGCTGAATTAACAGATACACTACAGTAACAAGCAATTCCTTGCACACTGAGCCTGCTACACGTGCATTGCTCCATGTGTCTACTTAAGGCCCCTTGTCCAGGCATTTCACAGAGAAAGGGAGAGTCACACAGGCTATCCCCTCCTCATTATTAAAATGTCTTCAGAGCATTTAATCTTATTCTTAAATTTCAGTAACATCATTTACTATTGGTGTTGTGTTTTTTTAATGTAATCGATTCATTTTAAAGATGAGTCTTGTCTTCATGGATTTGGGAATGATCTTTTAACACATACACAGCATAATTAAAATAAATGAACATGAAAAGCCATTGTAAAAAAAATGGTGAAACATCATTAAAAATACATTCTTTGTTAGAGAAATTGCTATATTGCTAAATCACTCTTTGAAAGTGCTGCTTCTGTGACACTTTCTGGGAAGAACTGATAGGATRTTGGAAGCTATGCAGTTGTCCTGTAAATCAACAATGATATAGTTCTTGCAATATCTATGTAAGCCTGAGAGGAGAAAAGGTATTCCATGTTTCCTCCATTAATGTTTCCAGCAATGTTATTGTGCTTGTCGCATTGGTTACAACATTGTATCAGTACTCACAGGAAGAGCATTGGTTTTTTGAGATTTTGGCAAGGATGTTTTAAATAAAGCCCTTTATAAATATAAAAACAAAGAACTAACTGTAGCTTACAAAGGGAACAGTTGGTAAAAAACTGAATGAAGCAAGAAAGCCTCTCAAACTATCTAGTAAAATAAATGCAGTGACTACACTATAAAGCCTTAAACTTGTTCAGCTTGATTCTACTCTCTCTAACCATGATGTTAGGCTGTCTGCAATGCTACCAAGCTCAGTGTCTTACTCTGGATTTACTGCAAGTGCCACAGAATATAAAGGTAAAGAGATCACAGATCCTTAAATTTAAAACCAGCTATTTGTTCTGCATCATTATAATCTAGAGATATACTACCAATTAGATTATTTCAGAGAGTATTTTAAGAAACAAAGATTTTTTTTCTATTCCTTCTAACTGATGTACACTGCATTTTGTGTTCTGGAATTTTTTTTTTTTTTTTTTTCCTCACATTGAATTTCTTTCAGGAAACAGAAAATATACAATAATAATATCTTTGTGGAGAAGGAATGGAGAGTGGTTTTGTTAGGCATGTGCCATGGGAGCATGATACAGGACGACACTGTATGAAAATAAGTATAAGATGTTAGACTACCCAATGGCATGAGAATGGTTTTCTGGGCTTTCATGTAGCACAGCACTAAGTCTCTTAAGTTGTCTTCATTGCTTAAAATAACTTGTCAGAAAACAGGAAACTCAGATAGCCATTGGTTACAGTAGACAAGACCTTTAGTTGATTCTAGCTTTGAGCATGCGAGGTGAATATGATCAGTTATTTTGTAGGCAGCTGTTTCTGTCCCTGTGCCTCCAAGCTCTACCCAGTTGGCTGAGATGTGAACAGAAACCCCAAGGGGTGCGATTTTTGAAATGGATCCAAAGCAGCTTGGCTCATGCTGTTTTTCATGTAAGTTTTATTTTTGATCATGATGACATAGGTTAAAAATAGCTGGGATGTTTGTACTGTTCATGAAATAGCAAATACTCTGGGTTTCTCACTGTCAAAACTAGACAAACCAAATATCTTTAGTCTGACAGCTGTGTTCCTGCTGTCATTCTTGTGTGAACTGGTACTGCTGTGGAAGAAACTGGTAGTGATACAGAAGAAAACCTTGCATCTTGCTAGACTATGCAACAAAAAAGGGATTTGTTGACAAATTGATACACAGTAGTCTTCAGAAGGCGGTCACCTCATGGATTAGGGTAAATTTTAAATGCATAAAATTTGAAGTAACTTTGGAAACAATTGTGGAAAGGTTTTTGGGACTGTGTTTGTCCTTTCTTTCTCTCTCCCCCTCTTCTTTCTTTCTTTTCCTTTCTTTAATTTTCTCTCTCTTTCTTTCTTTATCTTTTTTTTTGTTGTTCATATGAGAATGAGTTCGAGCTTAGTATTCAGTACACTCTATAATAAATATATCATAAGGGAAAAGCAAGTCTGTGGAAAATTCAGAAAAAATGCAATTGGCAAGGAAGGAACTTGAATTAAAAAAAAAAAAAAAAAAAAAAGGTCTTCCAGCTGGCAAAACTGAGAAAAGTTTAATTAAAGTTATTTGATTTTCATGTTCTGCTTTTTCCCAATCCTTTTTATTCCAAACGAGTTTTGATTTGTGCGTAAGAAACTAACCATCAGAAATAAGAACATACAGAGGATAATTTATATTTCTCTTACCTTTCATTACTCTGTAGTGCTTCTTCTGTAGTTTCTTTAGCAATCAACTTTTGGTTAACTTCCCTAGTATGTCCACACAACAAAGTGAGGTGAAGACCATTACATGTCTCCCAGCCCGCTGAGTGATGGGTCTGAGAGTGTGTATCCAGGGCTGGGATTCACTGCCATGTGGGAATGTGCTGCAAACAGGCTGGAGAACAGCTGCCCCCTCTGCAGTCTCTGCAGGTGCCCCAAGTGCTCTCTCTAACTCATTGCTTGATTTCAGGCAGCTCACTAAACCTTATGGGATTTTAGTTTATGCATCTATTAAACAGAGGTAGGCAGTAGCTATTTCAAGACTAAAATAGTGGTTTTAAAATGCTTTGACTTCTTCAGAACAAAAATGTTGAAAAGAACGAGTGCCATAATGTTATTTTGCCTCTGCTGGCTTCCTGCAATATTAGTAAAATTAAATATATGTTTTTCCTTGTATTGAAAGATGCTAGATATGCAGTTTAGGAAGACTGGGAGAAATATCCCTGGAGTTTACTTGGTGTGGTTGAAAAATGCTAAAAACTTGCTTCACTCTGTCATTTGGTGAGAGCAAACTAAGAAAATAATCTGAGACACACCGAGCAACCACATGTGTGTATGAGCAGATAATAAAAGCCTGGCAGAAATTTTGTAGAATCTAACACTTATATGAGTTTAGCTGGAATTATTCCATTTCGTTGGCTTTGTTCTTCAGCTGTAACAAAACTGAGGGAGTTCTAAGCTTCACTCACAAAATGATAACAGCAATTTAAGAGAATATTAAGTTTTTGGTATAGCTCTATCATATTTCTTTGTACTTCTCTTCACAAATTAAGGGGAACTATGTGGCTCAGTCCTATTCATTTTACACTGTAGATCCATTAAAAAAAAACAACAAGCATGGTGTCAATGTATTCTTTTTGTGAAGTGTTTTTATTTTACTCATTAATAGCTCTGATGTATTTATAGGAAGCTAACCATAAAAGGTAATAGCTACAATAAGATTTGAAAGATTTTGGATGCCRAAGTAATAACAGTTCATAGGACACACAATTAAAAATAAAGCGGGGCAGGTTATTAATTGGGAAGTTTAAATCTTAGCAAAGTTTATTGATTTCTCAGTCAGCCGTATTCCTTCCTTTGTCTCTTTTTCTGCAGAAATACAGGGCCAAACATGAAAGGGGGAAGAGTTATGTTTTATCTGACAGTTCTGCATCTACCTGAAACCTGTCCTTCCCTCCATATGAGATGTGGTGTTGCTGTCCTTACAACAAGATACTCTGGTCTTCTATGGGTTATGTAAAAAGCATCTCTAAAGGTGACTGGCCCTTTCAGAAGAACAGACTGAAATCTTACAGGCCCTGGAATACCCTCATTCAGCTGCTTGTTAGAATATGCTGGAAGAGTGACTGAATCAGAAAATGGATCCAATTCCTCAACATTCTTCCTTCTAGGGTTTGTTAATCTACTTGTTCTTTTACTACAGGGTCATTGTAGGTACAAAAAAGATTTCTCATTAACTGCCACCTCTGAATATGACAATTCCTGACTTCTACAGTGTGTATTTATTGTGTGTACTAATTAAAGATACATATTTTTTTAAAATTTAAAAGTACTTTTTAAATTCCCTGAGGCTTTACGAGGCAGGAAATACTCAAGCTTGTCTTTGACACTTCTGACCAAAGGAGTCTCTGAGGAAAAGAGATTGGCAAAAACATCAGCAGGTTTAAGTTGAGACCAGACAAAAGAGACAACAAATGCCATTGCAAAGCTGGCTGAATTCCCACGACAACATTTGGAAGCTGTCAAGAAGACTTAATTGTTATCAGAGAAGAAAAAAGGAAATATTGAGGATAATGAAAAGAAATCCAGGTTGAAGTGGGAATCAGCTGGGAGGATTTTAGAATAAAGAGACAAATTATAGCAGCATAAAAGGGTGCTCTTTAATTGGTGAGAAAAAAGGGAGGTTGAGGAAGAAGTCAGAAATATGAAGAAGAGAGGAACAAAAAGATACTCTGAGTATTTTTAAAAATGTTGCAGAGAAATGGTCATATCTGGAGGTTCTTTCTTTTCAGTAAGACTTTTATAGAAAAATATGTTTTTCCTGCAGAAACATTCAACATTCCAGCCAACAACCTATCCCTTGCCCTAGAAAAAAACACACCCTTGACACAATTTTGGTGAAAATAATGAAGAGAGTTTTGAATTTTTGGCATATGGTAAATGATTCGATTCAAGTATCCAAACCTTTAAACTTTGTGCATGAATCAAATAAAATTTCAAGCAACAAGGAAAGAGTAAAAATAATTGCAACATGATACCCCAGAAGGATGCCCTTCCGTGAAATCTAGGTACTAGTATTCATATTCATAAAAAATGTCATTTACAAGTCGATATTGAGGTAATATGTATTTATATTTCCAAGTGCAGTAATGTGTCCAATAAGAATAAAACTTTATGATCTAAAATTTTCTAGCATTTGGTGGGTATTTACAGAAAAACCAGCATCACCTTATTAGCTGACTGTATAGTTTTCTACTTCAGTATATTTTGATCATAGAACAATTTAACAGGGTAAATTCTGAGCTTGTTATATTTTACTTCAGAGGATAATATAAATGAAACCACATAAAAAGTTATCTTGAGGAATAAGCTTTTGGGAATACCAATGTGATTTTCAAAATGTTTATACATACATACGTGTGTGTAAATATACATCGATTTGTATATTGCCCCATACGGATTTTTTCACCAATCAGCAAGAAAGTTTCTTGGTAACAAAAACTACCTCAGTTAACATTACTATTTATCAAGACTGCATTTGCAATGAAGCCAAGATTAAGATTAAAACAAAGGCAGCATTAAAATTGCATTCTTTATCAATTTAAACATGCCCTATGTGGAAAAGCAATGGGGCAATCTTACAACAGATGTGCAGACTCCTGAAGTTTATTGCAATTCTGATAAGAAATAATAATATAAAAAAATCCTCAAAGCTGATATAAGTTAATGCATTTGCAATCATTTAGATTTGTAAAATATGATCCCTACTAGAACAAATCAAATTTTTAAGCTCAAGGTGTAGTGTAAATCATAAAGCTGTTTATTGGTAAAATATAGTACCTTAAGAAAGCATTATCATAAACATTTTGTATCTAGCCATGCTGGAACAACCATGGGTAGCCCCTGACAGGTAGAAGTGGCAAATAAAATGCAGCTTCCAAATTACATTTGGAGCTTTAATTTGCAATTTTTTGAATTTCCATGTCACTCTACACTATAAAATGTTGTCTTGCGCTACCTCTGAGTCAGCTAGTACCTCTGCATGACCCAGCAGACCAACATCCTGAAGTAATAAGCCTGGTTTTCAGAAACAAAAATAATAAATCAAAGYTTGGCATAGTGCTGTTATAAGTGTACTGTTTCAAAGTTCAGGTCTAACTGTCTGAGAGCTCACTAAATTATATCTGCACAACAGTGATCTAAAAGGCTATCCCAACTTGAGAAAGTTAAGGATTAGGAGTTTAATCGTGGTTGTTCAAGCATAATGGTGCAGGAAAGACATAATAAGTTTATTCCATGCTAATGCAGTCATAAATTTATTGCCTGTAATCAGTAAAAGTGCATAACTGTTAGGTGTTGTCAGCAGTTCTTACGGACCCAGAGAGTGTCTGTATAAGGTGCGGCACATCTCTGTGTGATAGATCAGCTAGTCCTTTTTAAAATGCCAGTGTTTTTTTTTTTCCCCTGGCCTCCTGTACAGACCCCCTGTTAACAGCACCTCTTTTCCAGCCCTAAACTGGTTGTTGTTCTCATCATAGGAACTGTAAGTAGACTCCAAGAGCATAGGTTGTTTTTTTTTTTTTTTTTTGCGAAGATTTAAAAAGAAATGAAATCTTGCAGAAATCTGCAAAGGCTTAGAAATGTTACTTGCTGCACTTCCTCTGTATCTTTTTGCTATTAAAATGACCAAGGTTTAGGACTGAATGAAACTCATAACTGAGGCTAGCTAATCTTGTGCTGAATGACTTCCCACTGCTGTCCAAAAATTCTTCACTGGAAGTGCAGTACTCAAAGGGTCAGATCTGCTGACTGTATGACTGGTTTATGCCACCTGGGCAGAGGCTCTGCCATTTAAACCATGAATCCTGAAAATCTTAAGTAGGTGTCCATCTACAGTTCTGTAAATTAAACATTAGTCATTGCTATGACTTTTCAAGGTGAATGTAAGCCACCAGATTCAGCTCTGCCACGGCTTTGATCTTGTGCTCTGTTTCTGTGAAGTGCTTGCATTCAGAGTGCAGGCTATAGCTATCTATCTGCAGTCCTAGATTTACTGTACATTCAGGCCCCTCATGCATGCTGAAAGGGCTAACCCACCTAGTTTTCAAGCCTGCACTTGTCAGGACTGCAGTCCCTAGACTCCACGTTGAGAATCTGCCCTGTTCACCACAGCACATCACTGAAGTTCAGCATCTGAATTTCTGCTCTCGCAGTGGCAATGACAAGATTATTTTGTGGCCAGACTCCTCTCATTCAATTTATTCAAATCAATAGTGTTTCAGAGAAGGCATAAAAGGAGAACAATTCCTGGAAGTTTCTGTATCACAGGCCCTGACTCTTATGGGAGATTTTGACCTCTCTGTTCCTTGCTGGAATGACAACGCAATGGGATGCAAGCAGTCAAGCAGATTTCTGAAGGTGACAGAAGTACAGGGTGGATCAACCCTGTGTGACACACAGCTGGTTCTTCTATTCACAGGCAAGGAATTACTGGCTGGGGAGATGGTAATAAATAGCAGTCTTGGCTGTAGTGACCCTGAAGCAGTGAAGCTCAGAATGCTAAGGGGAGTGACAAAAGAGAGGAGCAAGAATACTGACCCTGGACTTCAAGCAAGTATCCTTAACTGTATTCAGGAAACTTCTTGGTGGGATCCTATGGGAGGACACTGTCCCAGTGCAAAAAAGAGGAGGTGGAAGTGGTACAGGCTACAAAGGAAGAATTTAGGAACATTACCTAGGTATGAAGGGATTGTGTTAGGAAAGCTAAAACTCACTGAAATGTGATGCTTGCAAGGAACGTAAAAAGCAACAAGAAAATTTTCTGTGGCTACATTAGTAGCAAAACACTGAAAAGGAAAATGTGGGAACATTGCTGAATGGGGCAGGTGACTTACAGACAGTGGATGCAAACTAGACTGAGTTACTCAGTACCACTTTTGCCTCAGTTTTCATCAATGGTGTCTCCCAGGCCTCTGTGATTAATGAAAAGCTTGAAGGAGGGGAAGAACTATTAGCAGTGGATGAGGATCAAGACTGGTATTACCTGAAAAAAACTCTATCTTTACATGTCCATAGGTCAGGCTGCATCCAAGGATGCTGAAAGAACTGACCAATGTCCTTGCAAGGCTGCTTTCTGTCATCTTTAAAAGGTAATGGAGATTGGGGAAGATTCCTGATGACTGAAGAAAAGCACTCATCTTCAAAAAGGATCGAAAAAGAAAAGCTGGTGAACTACAGGCCATTCAACCTCACTTTGTCCCTGGGACAATGATAAAGCAAGTCCTCTTGGAGCACATCTCTAGGCACATAAAGGAGAAGAAGGTGACTGGGTTACTGAGGGTAAATCATGCCTGACCAACCTGGTTGCCTTTATGATAAAATGACTGGATTTACAGATGAGGGGAGAGTGAGAGATGTCATTTATATAAATTTCAGCAAGGCTTTCAACATTGTCTTCTACCATGTTCTTGCACGCAAGTTAGGACACTAAAGGCTGGGTGAGTGAACAACCAATGGGTAAAAACCTAGTAGAATGATCGGGCTCAAAAGGTAGAGGTTAATGGGTCATACTCAAATTCAAGGCTGGTAACAAATAGAGTGCCAGAGAGGTCTAACTTGAGCACTGTTGTGTTTAATGTCTTTATCAATGGTCTGGAAAAGGTAGCGGAGTGTACTCTCATCAGCTTTGGAGATGATACCAAATTGAGGAGACCAGTCAATATGCTTGATAGCAGGGCTTCTATACAGAAGGACACACTGGAGGAATGGGCTGACAGGAACCTTATGAATTTCAACAGGGCCAAATACGAAGACCTGCACATGGAAAGGAAGAATCCCCTGCAGTGATACAGGTTGGGGACAGACTAGCTGGAGAGCAGCTCTGTGAAAAAAGGCCCTGGAGTCTTGTCAGACAGCTAGCTGAAAATGAACCAACAGCATGTCCTGGCAGAAAAGAAATCCAACAGCCTCCTGGGCTACATTAACAGGAGTAGAGGTGGTAGATCAAGGGGAGGGATTATTCTCCTCCATTCACCACTCATTAGACTGCATCTGGAGTACTGTGTCCGGTTTTGGCCCCTCGATACACGATAGACATTGACAAACTGTAGCAAGTTCATCAAAGGGCCACCAAGATAGGTGGGTGTTGGAGCACCTGCCCTGTGAGGAGAAGCAAAGGGAGCCTGGCTTGTTTAGCCTGGAGAAGAGAAGGCTTCAAGGAGACYGAACAGCTGTCCCCCCAGTACCTATGGGGAGGTTACAGAGAAGACTGCCAGGGTCTGCACAGTGGTGCCTGAAAGGAAGATAAGAGGCAATGGGTGTAAGTTGAAATAAGGTTCACATTGAATATAAGGAGAAACTTTTTCTGCAGTCTCTGTCCATCCCTGGAGGTTTTCAAGACCCAACAGGATAAAATCCAGAACAACCTGGTCTGACCACAGAGATTACCTTGTTTTGAGCAGGAAGTTGGACTAGAAATCTCCACAGGTGCCTTCCACCCTAAATTATCACAAGATCCTATCCTATGATCACGTGATCCTAASGTAAGAAACTGCTTATATGGCTGCCTCCTACATAGTCACTCTTCCTCTCCTTAAATACCCTAGTGGATTTGAACTTCCTGTACAGTATTTTTCAGGGCCTTTCCGTCCTGTGTGTTTGACTAGAGTGTGTTCCTCTTCCACACCTAGCTTGTCTTTTCATAAGAATTATCCTCTTCGATTTTTTTCTCCTGCTGGCATATCAAGCCTGATGCATGTAAACCCCAAGAAAAAAACATTGCTTCAGCAGTGGGCTTTAATTACTGTCCCTTGTGTCTTTAGTTCTTGCAGGAGGTCTACTTTAGCCCTCCCACTTAGTTGGGACTGCTAGCAATATGAAGTCCATAAAGATACATAAAATATTTGAAACATGACAATACTACAGTGGCTGAATATAAAACAATGCCATAGCTTCTGTCCCTAATCATTGACATTATCATTATGCATACCAGCTCCTGTGAAGATAACCTGATAAAATGGGTGACCTGATTAAGCACTTCCTGATTGAACAGAGAGCTCCATATAAGCAAGTCTTCCGTTGTGCTTCTGCATGCTGGGGGAATGATCTTAAAAAAGCATACAAAGAGAAAAGAGCTGGAAAAACTTACTGTAGAGCTACGGCATATAAACTGTGTGCTTCCACCTAAATCAAGAGGAGTAGAAATACAATTCTTCATGTAAGGAAGAAGTTAGGTTCACTTGCATATTGCAAAATCTTTTTCACTAATGGCTCCTTAGACACCTTAATTATGCAGCAGTTAGTACTAAATGCAAAATTTACTTAGGAAAGAGGGAGCAACTACTAATATCATTGAAAGCAGGTAGAGAGATGGTATCAGTTTACATTGTGAGTGCATCAAGGCATTGGAGCTGAATCCCAGGAATAATGCCATTCCATAAACATCGAGGCAGCTCATATCAATACTGTACAAAAAGAAATATTCACTTGACTCTAGCGCAAAGATAAAAGGACATGATTTCTAAGGACTGTTATAAGTTATAGGTTAATAGGATGTCAGAGAACCTAGACACCAGGCTATTAGCACTTCCCAGTGAGGCTTGTATGTTTTGAATCACTTGACAGACAAATCCTATGCGGTTGTCCATCTGGGAAGATCAGGTCCATAGGAGGCTGGGCTATTATCTATATACACAGAATCAGCATCTGAATGTTAGAAATAACCCAGATAGGGTTCTTTGTGTTGCACATGTTATAAGAGACTTAAATTGTTACTGTTACTGGCTCAGTTTGTGTGAAGGACTAAGAAAAAATTGGCCCAGAAATAAAATCTACAAAATTAGATGCAGCATCTGCACACTCTACCCCTGGTAAGTATATATGTTATATCCAATATTTGGAACAATTGTGTGGTATACAGTACTTACTCTAACAGGGTTTAAAGAAATTTCATCATCCAGCTTTTGTATAGTTATATGTATACATACAGTTTGTTCAAGTTGCTGGAGCATCTAGTATTGCTGAATTATTGACGACACGTTGTCTACTTGGCAGGAGGGCATGGAGAGCAAAAACAGCACTCAAGAATATCAGAATCAGGAAGGTAGCTACCTAGGTGTCAAAGTATTTAAGTAGAATCAAAGAAATCTGTAATACATGTTTCAGTTGAACTGTCCCTGGAAATGCCAAAATGGTCATAAAACAAGCCCTTGAATTCCATGCTCTACAGGCATCACAGACTAATGCATAAACACTTAGGACCTCACTCTGTTTTTACCCTCATGCTGTGGCAGATTGCCCCAGTCTCACTATGCTCTAAAAATATGAAAATATAAAGTTGAATGCAAAGTCAACACACATTCCTCCCAAAAATATGCCATCACCCTTTGTTTTCTTGGGAAGGGATCACAAGTTCATAGGCAAGGAGATATTTGTGGAACTTTCCAGGTGATGTTCCCTGACAGCTAACAAGGGGACCAGAAATATGTGGTGCACTGCAAGGAGTGTCTACCTCTGCCTATAGAAAGAACCATTATTGGTCCTTTTTCCTACTATATTGATCCTTTTTCCTACTACATTTAAGTCATGGATGGAGATTATTTGTTTTAAAATATCCTGTGGAAAGTTGAGTTTTGGTAGGGGGGGATATAGTTGCTGGAGATTGAAATAGAGTTAACATCAGGGTAGCGTGGCCGAGCGGTCTAAGGCGCTGGATTAAGGCTCCAGTCTCTTTGGGGGCGTGGGTTCGAATCCCACCGCTGCCAYGAATGTTTTCTAGGACTGAGTAATGCCAGGCAAAAGTACAAACTGGGAGAGGAGTGGCTGGAGAGCAGCCCTGCAGAAAGGGGTMTGGCGGTGCTGGTTGACAGCAGCCTCAATAAGAGTCAGCAGTGTTCCCTGGCAGGCAAGAGGGCAAACCACATCCTGGGGTGCATCAAACACAGTATAACCAGCCAGTCAAAAGAGGTGATTATCCCRMTGTATTCAGCGTTGGTGTGGGCTCACCTGGAGTACTGTGTGCAGTTCTGGRCCCCACAATTTAAGAAGGATGTGAGGTCCTTGAATGTGTCCAGAGGAGGGCAACAAAGCTGGTGAAAGGGCTGCAAGGAATGTTCTATGATGAATGGCTAAGGACTTTGGGTTCSTCAAGTTTGGAGAAAAGGAGGCTGAGGGGCGACCTCATTGCTCTCTACAGCTTCCTGAGGAGGGGAAGTGGAGAGGGAGGTGCAGATCTCTTCTCCCTGGTATCCGTGACAGGACGTGTGGGAATGGTTCAAAGCTGCACCAGGGGAGGTTTAGACTGGACGTTAGGAAGCATTTCTTAACCAAGAGGGTGGTTAAACACTGGAACAGGCTTCCTAGCAAGGTGGTTGATGCCCCAATGCTGTCAGTGTTTAAAAGGCATTTGGACAATGCCCTTAATACCATGCTTTAACTTTTGGTCAGCCCTGCATTGGTCAGGCAGTTGGACTACATGATCGTTGTAGGTCCCTTCCAACTGGAATAGTCTATTCTAGTCTAGTCTACTCTAATTTTGTTGTCTCCTGTCTTCACAATCAGCCGGATTGAGCTTTCTGACCAGATTGCATTTTTCATGATGCACTACAGTTCCATGACCCCCGTGAATCATTGGAGAGGCAGCTTGTTTTGGGAACTGAGACCACAGGGGAAAATGGAGATACAAAGCTACTCAGATATGCCTCCCATAAATCATTACAGTAGAAAGAGATAATTTTTTTCAGCTAGGACTGGAGATATTTAGGTCTTTCACTGAAATAAAAATTGGTGCCCCCCAACCCTCACCTTCTGCCCCTGCAAAGTGAGTTTTGTCTTTATTTGCTTTAATACATTGATTAGTGACTTCTGAGCTGTGCATGCAGTTAAAAAAGTAAACAGAACTATGATTTTGAGCAACATACAGGTAAAGACAATTTTGGCTTACCCTACTTTCCTTTTTCAAGAAAATTGTATTTTCTAGCCTTTTCCAACTCATTTGTACTGTGTTTTGCTTCCTTGTTAAAGAGGCAGTGTGAGTAAAGTAACACTTAGCGCTCACTCACCATTTAAAAATTTTACCATGACCTGCTTTATTTTGGGTGGTGTTCTACTTGACTGTGCACAGTAATAGGTGCTCCACAGTACTTCACACAGATTTTCAGGAAATACTGTCCTTTAAAGCAGCAGTACCCAATACTGCAGTATGCTGAGGTTTGGTATGCATGTTGGTTATGTTCTTTCTGTGTCGTGAAAATGCATGAATAGGTTGTCCCATTCCTTTGGCATGGGTAGCCTCTACTGCATTTTGAGCAATGACACAATATTCATATCTTGAATCTCGAGCCCACACAGATCACTAGTCTTAACTCTTAGGCACTTATGACTTTACTGCATGTTAAAGGTAGGACAAGTGGGAGAAATTCTCTGCTGATATACAATTAACTGCTAAAATCAAAACCTCTTCAAGGTTCACAAATGAAAGCAACAATAATAGGCCAGCAAGAGTTATGTATTTCAAACCATAAAGAGTGGAAGCTGTTGTTTTATGAATATTAGCATTTAACATTATGAATAGTTCACAGCATGCCCATCTGGGCCTAACATTCTCAATGTTTAAATATCATTCAACAGTGATGAAACTGTCTGAAAATGTTCTTCTCCTGCTGATTCTAAAAATGTATTTATTTCTTGGTTCTTTTATTTATAAAATATAAATATATGTAGTACATCTTTAYGTTATGGCTTATTAGACCAGGAAATATTTCCTTGGAAAGTAGTTTCTTTTTGAATACTGTTCATCAACTTCTTTGAGATTCATAAAACTAACGATTTGTTGTTTAAGTCTGAAATTTTCAAAATGGTATGCATCTAGATCCCAGATTTTTACCAGCTCAGTATATGTGGTAACTGTCTCTTGAGTAGACTGAAATGAAGTTATGTTTCTAACTCAAATTTGTGAACATCACTGACCCATAAAATCAGAAAAGGAAATTATGATCACCTAGCCTGACGTTCTACACAACTTTCCCRTACTGATTTCAGTTTAAGTGAGAATATATCTCATAGGAAAAAATTTAGTCTTGATTTTCATATTTTTAGTGATGAACTGCCAAGTGATCTTTTGTAAACTTCTCCAGTAGTTAATTTCTCAACTTTAAAATATGCAGAATTTTTGTGGTTTCAATTTCCAGATGTTGGATTCTGTTATAATTTGTTTTACTAGATTGAAAAAACCTCTCTTATCACACAGCTCTTTCCTACGGCAATACCAGGAGAAAATCCATAAAAGCTAACTTAGGCTACAGAGGCAAATCCTCTCTAGATTTCTGTTTTCAGCAGAGTCTTTCTCAGAGGTAGTTTCAGAACAGGASTGGGGCATTGGTCCCATAATATTTTTCCACTGCATGATCCTAAAGCAATTAGCTTCATGAATACTCCCACTCTCTTTTTCCCCAATATCATGATTAGTCTTGAGGCTTTTCTTTGAATCGTCTCCAACTTAACAACCTACTACTTGAGTTATGAATACCAGAACTGGACATATTATATTAATAGAAGCTGAAATAGTGCCAAATGCAAAAGCAGAATAAGTCAGGTATTTTTATTAATATTTTCATTGATAAATTGACAGATTTTGGCAACAGTGGCCGTATTCTCTGCTGATATTTACCTAATTATCCAGTATGATCTCTGTGTCCTACTCAGAGATAGTGTTTCCCAGGGCTTCATCTCCACAGCCCAGTGTTCTTTGCTCCAAGGCCTATGTCTTTTTAATTTTCTGAGTTAAAATGTATACTGTTTGGTAATGTATTGTTTAAAAAGTAACATGGTGTCCTTTCTGCTTCATTATTTAGTATTCTTTGTTCATCTGCAGCTTTATTGGTCATTTATTTATTCCAAGTCTTTCAAGATGTTAAATAATGTATGGCCAATTAAAAGCTAATCCTGTTGGACCCCCGTGAAAGCACAACCAGTTCTGATTACGTGCTTAAAATTATTGTTTGAATCCTGTGAATTTTCAGTCCAGGTACCATGTTCCATGTGGTTAGATATCACTTTAGCTTCTTAATCAACTTTGCCATGTCATACCAAGTAAATTAACTCCTAGAACTCCAGTAAACCACATCACTAGTGTTGTGGACTAACCCCAGTAAGCAGCTTTTTTTTTCCCTTAGTCTACGGGCCACCCCTGTAAAATGTCCAGAAATGTCCATAAAATGTGCATTGAGTTCATTTAGTCCATGACTTTGGGATCCACCTGTAATGGTGTTCACTGAGGACAGGAGAGGTGGTGTGTTCCATGGAGTTATTGGGCACCAAAGCCACCTCAGGTCAGGTCACTGATGCACTTGCATTGTTTGTTTCTTGTGAGGCTTGTCCTCCATTGGTTCGGGTAGTTCCTGCTATAGTATTTCCTATAACATGCAACTCAAATCATGAGTTACAACAATTTAAAGGTATGTCCATTACAATTTCCACACCTGGTCTCTTCAGATCAGGCCATAGGGTTTGATGTGGCAATGAACTCCTCCCCTTGCCCCTGCTCCAGATTGGACTTATTCATGGGCGACAGTTTCTTCAGGGGTGTACCTGCTCCAGCGTGGCCTTAGCCACAGCCACCATCTCTTAGACATGCACCTTCTGTGTCGTGGCCTTAACCATGGGGCAGTCTCTTCAGGGGTAAACCTGCTGTGGCATGGACTTATCCACATCCACAGATACTTTGAGGTGTTCYGGCATGGCCTGTCCGTGGCCACAGATGCTTCAAAGTGTACCTGCTCCAGCGTGGACTTAACCTTGGGCCACAATCACTTCAGGAGTGTACCTGCTGCAGTGTAGACATATCCGCAGCCACAGACGCTTTGAGGTGTACCTGCTCCCATGTGTACTTATCCACAGGTCACACTCCCTTCAACTCGAGTTCACACTGGAGTTCCAGCCTGTCCAGTATAGCAGCACAGGAACAGCAGCGATGCCCTGGCCATCTGCCAGTCCAGGCGCATCGCTATTGATGTTATCAAAAAGTTCCCAGACACAGCAGAGTAAGATGATAAGAGGTACAACAAAAATCAAATGCAAAAAGCAGCCACTAACAAGCACTAGACTCTAATACACAGTAAGGCAAGCAAGCAAGCCCCATGGCAAGTACAGGAGTCTGCCAGTTAGTAACTAAACAGCTGTAACAGGTACAGTTTCAGTCTAGCACAATCCAATCAAATCTGTCGTTATCTCAAAACCTTCGAACCCCATGTTGGGAGCCAAAAAGGACTGTTGTGGTTTATCCACAGTAGGCAGCTAAGCCCCACACGGCCACTCGCTCACTCTCCTCCAGTGGGATGAGAGTCAGAAGGCTAAAAGTGAGAAAACTCATGGGTTGAGATAAAGACACTTTAACAGGTAAAGAAAAAGCTGCACGCGCAAGAAAAGCAAAATAAGGAATTCATTCATTACTGCCCATCAGCAGGCAGATGTTTAGCCATCTTCAGAAAAGCAGGGCTTCATCACATGTAACGGTTACTTGAAAAGACAAACACCAATGCTTTTATTGCTGAGCTCTACTGGGTTTGCGTGGCAAGGTTTTGGTATCGGGGRGGCCACAAGGGTGGCTTCTGTGAGAAGCTGCCAGAAGCTTCCCCCGTGTCCGATAGAGCCAATGCCAGCTGGCGCCAAGATGGACCCATCGCTGGCCAAGGCCAAGCCCATCAGCGACAGTGGTAGCGCCTCTGTGATAACGTATTTAAGAAGGGGGAAAAAAATTGCTGCACAGCAGCAGCCAGAGAGAGGAGTGAGAATATGTGAGAGAAACAACTCTGCAGACACCAAAGTCAGTGGAGAAGGAAGGGGAGGAGATGCTCCAGGCGCCAGAGCAGAGATTCCYCTGCAGCCCATGGTGAAGACCATGGTGAGGCAAGCTGTCCCCCTGCAGCCCATGGAGGTTAACRGTGGAGCAGATATCCACATGCAGCCCATGGAGGATCCCACACCAGAGCAGGTRGATGYGCCCRAAGGAGGYTGTGAYCCCRTGGAGAGYCCATGCTGGAGCAGGCTCCTGGCAGGACCTGTGGACCTGTGGAGAGAGGAGCCCATGCTGGAGCAGGTTTGCTGGCAGGACTTGTGACCCCGTGGGGGACCCACGCTGGAGCAGTCTGTTCCTGAAGRACTGCACCCCGTGGAAGGGACCCACRCTGGAGCAGTTYGTGAAGAACTGCAGCCYRTGGGAAGGACTCACRWTGRAGAAGTTTGTGGAGGACTGTCTGCCGTGGGAGGGACCCCACACTGGCGCAGGGGAARAGTGTGAAGAGTCCTCCCCCTGAGGAGGAAGGATCGGCAAAGACAACGTGTGATGAACTGACCACAACCCCCATTTCCCATCCCCCTGCACCGCTGTGGGAGGAGGAGGTAGAGAAAATCAGGAGTGGAGTTGAGCCTGGGAAGAAGGRAGGGGTGGGGGGAAGGTGTTTTAAGATTTGGTTTTTATTTCTCATTATCTTACTCTGATTTGATTGGTAATAAATTAAATTAATTTTCCCCAAGTCGAGTCTGTTTTGCCCGTGACTGTAATTGGTGAGTGATCTCTGCCTGTCCTTATCTCTACCCACGAGCCTTTCATTATATTTTCTCTCCCCTGTCCAGCTGAGGAGGGGGAGTGATAGAGTGGCTTTGGTGGGTRCCTGGCATCCAGCCAGGATTAACCCACCATATGAGCACAGTGTCATATGATCTGGAATATCCCTTTGGTCAGTTGGGGTCAGTTGTCCCAGCTGTGTCCCCTCCCAACTTTTGTGCACCCCCAGCCTACTCATTGGCAGGGCAGTGCGAGAAACAGAAAAGGTCTTGGTGCTGTGTAAGCACTGCTCAGCAATAGCTAAAACACCCCTATGTTATCAACACTGTTTTGGCCACAAATACAAAACATAGCACCATACGAGCTGCTATGAAGAAAATTAACCCTATCCCAGCCCAAACCAGTACACCTAGGAGCTACCAATGTTAATTAGATGTTATTCTAAAAGGTATACTTATTGAGAGGATATGCTTTCCATAAAACATGCTGAATGACAAGGAATAAAAGGGTAGAAAGTGTGGCAACGGGGTACGGCATCAGATGATGTACAGCTAGCAAAGGACATGAAGGGTTATAAAAAGAAAAATCTTTATTCATAAACTAAGAGTGACAGGAAAACCAAAGAGAGGATGTTCCAATACTGATCAAGTAAGAAGGGCCAATAACAGATGATGTGAAGAAGACTGGGGAGTTTAATGCCTCTTCAGCTTCATTTTCATTAAAAAGGTCAGCTGTGATCAGATGGATAACACAATCACCATCACTGGTGACAGATCAAAAATTGGGAGGTAATAAGAAAAGAATAGGTTAGATATTACTTAGATAAGTTAGATGACATCAGCTCATTTGGGTGTGACAACTGTCACTCCGAAGAAAAGGATCCTATGTTTATATTGCTTGAGTACATGTGGCAGTACTTGTAGGTACCAACCAAACTGGGGCCCATTGCTGTTTACGGTAGCAACGTTAAGAATATATCTCGATTAGCATTACCTATGAATTAGCAGCAGCTGCAAATAAGTGCTGCCACATCTATTTGACCTTTAGTATAAACATGAGTACTTAAATGAGTAACTACCTCGGTGAGAATAGCAACAACCTTTGAACAGGTGTTTAGATCTCAATTATTTTATTTTCACTTCAGTTGCTCCTGGGGAGCCTAGTAGAAGATGGTAATTATTCTTGTAAAAAACTAAAGAATATTTTGTCTTTTGTGGATAGAAGCTGTGGATAAAAATTTGAAACAGCAAGTTTTCAAATTCTGAAATCCAAAATAGATGAGGAASAGTTTCTGTGCCGAGTGTGATATTGTCCATTCAAACTCATATAAGTGACATTAGTGTGTGTAAGTATCATCTATATAAAGCAACTCTCTGATCCACAGCTGTCAAGGGAGCAACAGTAGGGGATTTTATTTTTAGAGGCTATATTATTGATCCAATTGATTTTAGAACAGCTTTCATAGCTTGGCAGAAGGCAGACAGTACTTAACAGAATATTGTCACTAGCATTCATAGAAATGATACAATAGTTTTTTGATAAATTCCTTTTTAAAACTTTTAGACAAAGGTTCCTGAACTAACGTAGCATGGTTTCTTTCACGTACTGTTCCTGCAACGTTTCCCTCTGTCTGCAGCATTGTCGTCTTCCCTTTATTTCCTCCATGACTACCTCACTGCAATACCACCACATCCTTCTCATTGCCCTTCTCTTCACCCAGTGCCTCCAGTGTTCTGGAATATATCCTTCTTGTGTGTCCACACAGTTTGCCAGATTTATAGTGACATCCATTTTTAAAGGTTAACTACCTTTCAGCATGTGTAGTGTTATGCTCAAAATCTTGTTTATGGGCAAAGAGGAAGCAAACCTTATATATAAATAAAGTAGTGAATTTATTGTTTGTATAATGGAAATCTTAAGAATCTAACCATTATTAGTCCAGAACTAATTGTTAAAGAAAGAATAATAATGAAGTTAAAATTGTTTAACACACACTTCTTAGTTTCTACCCCTATTCCTGGTGTTATGCTCACTCTTCCCCTGCTCCTCTGTGTCCTAATATTGGTGTTTTAATCTACCAGGGATGGGGGTTGRGGGGTGTTATGGAAAGTCAGTAGCATCTGGGCTCCTTTGCCAGGAGTAATGTGATGTTGATGTTGATGGTTTCTTCTTCCTCCTCCAGTACGTACTCTGAGTCTTTTTTATATGTTTGCTTAGATGTTTTTACATCTTTCTCTTTATTCATTGTTTTGCAGCTCCACATTACATCCAAACTTATTATGTATGGTGCCTTTTCCATATGTTTGATACCATTTCTTTGTTCTCCTTGTTACTCCTAAAACCAGTTTTGTCCAGCTCCAGGTTTGCATCTCTATAACTGACCATTGGTCAGTTGCTTACAGCTGTGGCATCCCCAGTGCCAAGGGTGTGCTTCATCTCTTATGATCCCAGTCCCGCACTCCTCCATGCCACATCCTGTATCTCCAGTTCTCAGACTGCTGCTCTCGTATCAAGTCTCTATATTACACAGAATAATTGCTTATTACTGTTATTGATATAAAACTATGGTTGTACCATGCAAAGATAAACAAAAGTGTTAGACGAAAATATATCCAACAGCCTGAGAGAGGCAAGGCTGCTGCAGCTCCATGCCCCCTGGTCTAACAAGTAATGAGGCTGAAAATGTATTCCCACTAGGCACATGCACACTGAGCGCAGGTATACACCACATATATACGTGTCTGGCCACACAAATAACAGACAGGCACACAGAGCCCTCACATGAACACAGACAGCAGCAATGGCCTCATCCTCTGGCTGAGCAGAATGGAGACCTGTTAGTGGGAATATATATCATATCTATGTATATACATACAGAGTGAGTCCCTCCAGCAGCTGGCCTCATACACCCAGCCTGCCCAGTCACTGTCCCTGGATCCCAGTCTCTCCAGTTGCTGGCACGTGGACATACGAACGTCCAAGACCACAGCCCTGTTCCAGCTGCTGGTGCAGACCATCACACACACACACACATGCATACACAGGTGTCCATGATTCCCTGGTCCCATAGCCAACGCCCTGTGCTGTCACCCTTAGAGACACACAGGGGCTCTCACAGCCAGAGCTGGCCCTCAGACACCCACACAGCCCCCTTGATCCCAGGCCACTTCACCTTCCTGCTGGCTCATTCAGCTTGATCTTCACTAGGGATCACACACTTGCTCACACACCTGCACTCACTCCAGTCACTGGCACCACAGACCCCATACATGCRCGTGCACATGGACTGAAGAGCCCCTTCTTGGAAAATAATTGAAGGAATTTAATAAGGAGACAGGACAGACTGCAGTGATCAGGTGCAGGGCACGGCCAGACAAGCGTGCTGACCAGCCCCCGCTTACACTCAAACGGGACCTTCTATTCCCTCATCCCTATATTTCCCATACCTGTTTCTCCCTAAACTGCCTAAATCCCTCCCTTTTCCCACCTTTGGTTCCTCCCCTAAACATGCCTTAATAAATCCTGTGCAATCCCAACATGTTCTTTCCCTGCCTCCCATACTGTGTCCCACACCCCTCGGCAGCAACTCCCCTTTAGTTCAAAAGGTGACACGGAGATTTGGTCCCAAGGACTCATCGTGATGGGTTTCACACCTGGACAATGGGGCTGAGGAGCTGCTGGGAGGGCCCCAGACAGGGTGTCCCTCCCTCTGGGTCCTTAATTTGGGTTCCTTGCCATTGTGCCCCTCTTCTCTGGGTTTGTAGAGATGGGCTTTTGATGGGCTGATGGCTCTTCRACAATGGGCCTGGGAGCAGCCAGCAGGGCTCCCGCACCTGCCATTGTGCCTCTGTGTTCTTTTGTGGGTGTGCAGATGAGCTTTTATCACATAACCTAACAAAARGTACAACCACAGATGTCTGATAAATTAGAGAAATTACCGTCATAGCTAAACCAAGTGAAACAAAGCTGCAGATAGGTCAAAAAAGTTCAGACACAGCAAGCTTGCCAGGCCTCAGTCCTGAGGTCTTACAAATTCCATTGAGAGTACAACGCTTACAGCCTGCTACTATCAATGGCTGTACTATATTACAGGGCTATGTGGTTACTGTTGGCAGTTAGCTGGTATACTAGGTGACACTTCAGAGTCATTGGGTTTAGGCCACATCAGTCACGGTGGCACATTTGGGAGCTGGGTTGCCATATTTTCAAGAGTACCTAAACTATCTGGGTTAAAGCTGGCTCAAGCATGTGTGAAAAAGCTGAGGTAAAATTATACATCTCAATTGCTGGTTAGATGCCAATTTATGAAAAAGAAATAATTGATACACCCTGTTAGACTGATTCTATGAAATCTCGGTATGTTACCTTGAAAATACAGGGAGCAGGTAATAAACTGCTGGCATAAACTGGCAGAACTGCACTGCAGTCACCTTTCCATTAACAGAGTCAATAAAATCAATGAAGCTGTGCCAAGTTAGACCAGTAGGCAACCTGGTTTGAGATGCTGAAATATACAACATATCAATGAACAACTAATCACCTTATTTAATAATGATGAATGGAAAAGTTGTTTCTGGCCATCAGACAATTCCTTGAATAAATTAAAACCAGGTCATTTGTTWTTATTGCAATAACATATGCATTAATTATTAAATTTGGCATTTTAGAATTTATTTTCTCTTTGAATTCTTCCATTTAAAAGCATTTCTAGAAAGAATCACTTAAAGAAAAGGGAATAAGAGGGACATAAATGACAATTCTCTCTGATTCATCTCCTACCTAAGGAGGTTATAGGTCCCTTTGTGATGCAGTTTTTTATCTGTAACTTGTAGATGTATAAAACAAATAAATGCCTTTTCCAGTTAAGGGTTTTTTTTTAGTTTCGTACATGTTTTCCCTTACAAACTTCTGAATCGATCAAACAATTTAAACCCAAGTGGAAAGAGGGTCCTAGCTCTCAAGAATAGTGAATTCTTACAATGTTTGTGAACTTTGGTATTGGGAGACCCCCGATAAGCGCTACAAATGTTTTGAAGACTGAGGCATGAGTGCATTATTAGACATTGTGAAAGCCACGTAGAATTCACACTTATAAATATCCCTGCTGAGCAAGAAAAAAATCAGTCAAAACTTGTAATCTTTCCTTTAGATGCTAGGTCAGTCAGCCATATGACACAAATGGGTAAGAAACTGGGCTTATTCTGTTGAGGTGGTCATGGAACTTCTACTCCATGCAGAGCTAAGTCTGTGTACTTGTCCATTTTGGACTTCATAAAATTAAACTTCCTTGAGTAGAGACTGAATCCTCTACAACTTGTTCTTCTCATGTGAGTTTACTAGCCTTCCAGATAAAGACCAGTCTTCATTCTGCCTTGCTTAAGCAATTAATTTATTCCATACAACAGCTTCTGTAAAAGTAATGAATCCTGGGTCTCCCACAGCCTGGCTGAAATTGATGGTCCACTTAGTTATCTTGTAGGAGGACCTCAACAACATCACCTTAATTTTGAAAGACCTACAACATTGTGGACCATGACTTGAAGGATGCGCTCCCTTTAGTCCTAAGAAAAAAGTGTGGCTTCTATGGGATATCAAGATCTGAGATGTACCCATATCTTGTATCCCATCCTGTCTTTTGTGGATCCACAGCTTAATGCTATAGCTTAATGCATAGCTGAATGCTGTACAGTCATAACTACTTCTCAGTCACAGGCAGGGGCAGTTTCTTTTACTTATACTTGGCTCTCCATCTCCAGACAGGGAGAAGTATCTGGCCACAGGGGGAATTTTGCCACTGATTTCAAAAGGGGCAATATTTCTACAGGGTGTGGTGAGCAGAAATTCCTTAAGCCAGGTTTCTGACTTAGTAAGGGGATTAAGAGGCAATAAATTGGTTATGAAGAAGGAAAATCTGCTCTATTTTTCTGTTCCATATGTGGAAAAATATATTTAATTCTACCTTGCAGTAAAAAGGTGGGGAGAAGTTAGAGGGAAGATTTTTTTTCTTTTTTCTTCGTAGCTTCCAGGGAAGTTCAGGTATTCATTGCCCCTTGGAATATAAAATTGCAACTCAGCATAAGGGATTTGAGCAGGAAAATCTAAGAATCATTTACACTTTTTTCGAACTGAAAAGTCCCAGTGTTCATTTATAGTGATATTATGAGCTGCAGTGAGGGTCTCAAACATCGTTAATCACTACAGATGGCTACAAACCCATTAAATCTTTTAAGCACCTGTTTGCTTATCAAATGCTTACATGGTAAGCTACCCTCTGGTTCACGTAAATACATTAGTTTTAGAACATATAATTAGCTTACAATAACTGTACTTGTGCTAATTACCAGTCCCCTGAAAGAAAGAAGTGAATCCTGTTGAATAATGGGGGTGGCTGGAACTTAAAACCAGAGCTTCTAGACTGAGCAACAGGGCTGGATGACTCAACGTAAAATGTTTGTCTTATTTCTGGTAAGCATGGTTCAATTCCACAGTGAGCATCTAAGTGAAATAACTTGATTTTCTCTGCCATCAATCACAAGAGAACACCACCACACATAATTTATCACAATTTGTCTCTTTTGAAGAGAGTTTCAGGATGGAAATAGCATAAAGACCAAATTATTTCTCACTCAAATGGGTTGCACCGTATTTGAGAATGTGGTGTTGGACAGAAATTGCAATCTCTTGTTATACATTGAGTCTTACCAATATGAAGCTCTCTGTTAGAGCACACACTAGAGTGCTCGCTTTGCCACAAGTATTTAGTGGCAATACCATTTATTCCCAAAGTAAAAGCCCCTCCCTGTTTGGGATGGTAGGGTTTCATACCATCCTGCAGCATGGTTAAATTAATTAAACAAACAAACAGACAAACAAACAAAGAYATGATCAGGTAAGTTTACACAATACACAATGAGAGGGTTATTTCACTAAGAAATTTCTGTGCCATGTATGCTAGCTTCATAATTGTAAATCAATATAATTTTGCTTAGAGCTATGCATATTTCTATCATCTCTGGGTGTAGCCTGCAATTTTCTCATAAACTATCCTAAATCCAGGTCTAGTCTGAAGGACTGTATTCTGATGGCATACTACAGAAAGAATGCCATGTGAGCAATGAGATGTCATCTTGACAATACCGAATACTGGTCAGCTTTTTTCACAAATAATTTCCCAAAAGTCTCTCTCTGGATACTGTCACTGTACATACCTGTATATAATCCTACCAGAGAAAATACACTAAAACTAGAACTAGAACAATATCACAGTACCATGCTGTAAACTAGAAATGTAGTTACTTCAAAACATATCTACCACAGCCATACCATAAGAGCAACCCAAGCCAAACTACATTTATAAGCCTAGAATTAAGTTTAACTAAGAAATCTGAAAAATTCTGCAATAAGTTTTTGCTTTATTTTCTGAAATAGCTTTTCATGCCACAAGATTAAGAAATCTGAAGACTGAGATATGGTCACAATGCTGTACAGTCATTTTGCTGAAGTTAATCAGCAGAAATTTTAACAATGGCTGCAAAACTCTGAATTATTTCAAGGGCAGTATATATCTACCCGCCCTTGCCCTTATTTATCTGGACACTGACTGCTCCCATTTCATTTGGAATACAATCTGGACTGATTGTCCAGATGCCAGTTTGTTCTAAAGGACATGCATCATTAAAGAAGGTGAATTGTAAAAAACTGGAATGTCTACTACAGGTTTATTGGTTGAAAGGTGTTTCTTCTCAATCTGGTACTGCCTGAAAGATTTTACCAAAAGATGTTAGAAGTTTCCCGAAGTCCTATAAGTAGCTGACTAAAATATGTACTGCTGAGGAGAATGTATAAAGGGATAGACTGATATAAGAGATAGCTGGTGAATAAAAACTGCTTTTAAACACGTCTCGAAAAGGACTAAGCTGTGCATGAGTACAAAAAATATCGACACTCTGAATATAAGACATTCCTATTTTAATCCTGCAAAGTTTAGGTCCTAGAGAATCTTTGTTAAGAAAGTTTTTAAGGTCAGAGGGTAGAGAAAAAAAAAAAAAAAAATTATAAAGTCAAAGGGAGGGTGGTTGGAAGCTTGTTCCTTTATATACCCTCCAGTCTCCTCTAGGCATTCAACATAAAAAAGTACATTACTTTATATCCTTCACTGTCTTACTCTCAGACAGAATCAAATTTAAGGATTTGATTTGCAACTTACGCATTGACCCTAGTAAATCAAAGGCTATGCCTTAGAGGTAAAGCTTGTTCCCAAAAATCCATGGCAAAAATTGCTGTTTAATTATATGTGTACCATAGTCTGACTTTGAAAAGTACTTGCAAGTGAAAGGAAAGCTGTCTTCTCAACCCCTTAAATTGGTGTCAGTTCAACTAATGGGCCAGTTAATTAACTAATGGGTGTGATTTACAGGCCTTCTCCTGAGGTAAAACAGATAAAATATACCACTTAATTGCCTAGTATGAATTGACAGAGTTTATTGGTGAGCCTGGCCCAAAGTTACCACAAAATGTCTTGAAGTGCATTTCCATTGGAAGAATATCAGCAGGTACAGAAAAGGAACAAATGGGACATATGGTAATTCTTCTAAAACATTAATGTGTTTCTCCTTAATAAAACTTGATGTAAGAATGACAATTACTGCCAAGTGTGATGACAATTCATCTAATTTTTAGTAAGTTTTTGTTAAGAAGGGAGGACTGACCTTTCAAAGCCTTATAACCTGATTGGAGAATTTTATACAGTACAAAGTATATTAACTAGCATAAATGAGACATCAGAATTATCAGCCATATCCTATGAAATTGATAATAATTTTACTTTACCTTAAAGTGCTTCAAACAGCAGTATTTTTGCTTTAGTATGCAAGATTTTGAGTGCTGCCTCCTCATCCCGACTCCAAAATGCATGATTACATTTGAAAAATTAGTTTATTCCTGGATTGATAATAGTCTACCAAAATTCAGTGAATGCCCCCAAATTTGTCATGAACCATGTGCTTTTTATGTATTTATATCTCAACAAACATTATATTTGACTCTTAAATGAGACTTTCTTGAGTTAGACTTCTGGCACAGCACGGTTTTGATATCCCAAAGATCTTGGGCAAGCCACTGTGGGCAAGTGGATCCTGCTGTGTCAGTCAGAAAGACATTATCTACACAAAAAATTGCTTTCAGTGCCATGAGATATAAGAAGGAATTTGAGAAAACTAGGTCAAACTATTTGCCTTTCTGGTGAGATGAACTCACAAGCTCTCCTCAGCAGCACATATCCTGTAGTTCCTCTGCTCTGCTCACAGACGTCTGGCTGAGGGTTGCTGCTTTTTCCAGGTCTTTAAGCTCACATTCACCAGCTTCAGGACTCTGCGATTTTTCCATTGCTTACTCTAGCATTTCTTTTGCCAGCTGCATCTTCCTTTAGCTCATTCATATTACTTTTCTGTTGTTTTCAAGTAATATTGCAATTGTATTATTTAAGTCTGGCTTTCCACCAACTTGAAAATGAGACACACAGATCTATTTACATTCTCCAGGCTGATTTTGCAGCCACCTGGGCTGGACAGTCTGATATTTTTATTGGCTTCTTAAATTCCAGAGGATATGACAAAATCTGCATGAATATCCTATTGCTTTAATAATAAAGTCAATGCAGTAACCACAAAGCCATTGTCTTGCAAAGTACATCTTTTTAAGTGATAGAATTAGACTTTCAGTTTGAACTAGCTGAATCCTTCAGAATGCAAGCTTTTGTTAAAAACAAAACCATATTTCAAGCTTCCAGCTCTTCTGTGTTTTGGTAGCATATAATTAGGTGTTTTTTATTTTAGGGAAGTGCATATGCTAAGGAATAACAAGAAAATGGATGAACTGTGCATTAACTGTGACTTTCATGAAGGTGTGAAGAAATATTGCAAAGTCGTATGAGCTTAGGCAGAGATGTGTGTAATTACGTGGCTATTGAGGCCACAATCTCTGGATGAATAGAGAATGTCCTAGAAATCAGGCTTGGTATAAATTCACTGGCCCCACTTGTTGTGTATTGGATGCAGAAAGTCCAGATTAATACCTTTGATATTCATATTGGATTCAATGAGGATGTATTGTGAAACCCTTTGTGAAGAGCTTACCAAATATAATTCAGAGTTTAAGATGTTGTTTAAAAAAAGTTTCTAGTCTTCTGGTTTCAAGACAACCTTCACAATGTAAATCAATCCATAGGGCCTTTGTTGAATTTATAACAAGACAGCCTAAAATAATGTCACCGAGAGGTTAAATAATAACTCTTCTAACTGGCTTTAAAAAATCCCGGGTCTTTGCTATCAGAAAAAGACAGTTTCCCTGAAGATTGTTAAAGACTTAAATTTTACATGGCCTTTAGAGATTACTCTACAAAATTATCTAACTTGCTCCAGCAAGATTTTTCCTGTGAACTGACACCTGATAATCTCTTTGACCATGAAAAAGAACCTTTAGAATTTCGGCTTACATTTYAAGATCACATTTGGCAGAATTTAGAGTTCAAAACTGATCACACATTTTAATTGTGGATGACAGCAATAACAGTTCTGCACGGCACCAGCTTAAAGATTTTAAGGAAGATTTAAATATATAGTATAGCATTACAAATGATTGGAACATTTTCACCTGTGTGACATTTTGGCGAAATACACTGGTTCACCAAAGCCTTAATGTTCCATAGAGACATAACTGTTTCCATATAAATTTTGCATAGAAAGTTTTTGGTTCAAGAAAGAACGCTTTGCTGAGAAGAGTAGGATATATCTCAGTGTCTGGAGTACTGTCTTGAATGTTACAAGTATAGATTTATGTCCCTGCATTGGGACTGAAAAGCTCTGCTGTGTTGTAAATACAGCAGTGACCTGCAGTTGGGATCAATGCACTACTACCTGAGCAATCAGATTACAAAACCTGATGCACGTAAACAACAGTAAAAGGATACATATAAAAAAATAATTATGTCTCTAATTTAGATAGTGTTACTTTTATTTCTAAAATGCTGTATATTGTAATCTTTCTGTTTGTTTTTTGGTATTTTTTTAATCAAGAGCTGTCAAACAAAAACACTATGTGTAAATGATTGATGACATCTCAGATCCTCAAATATTGTAATGTTTATACTCCAAGAATTATTACAAGTAACTAGTGTAACAACACACATAAAATTTAGCTTGCTTTGTCACCCTTTTCCAATTCAGCTGCACCAAATCTAATAAACCAAAATTACAACTATTCCACAGCTGATTGAATAAAATGTTCATGTAATGAAAAAGTGTTCAGTCTCGTTCTGACTAAAGTCAGTGAAAGGTTTTAAGTCAAGACTATAAACTTAACGGAGAATGTGTTTTTCAAAGTACAGAGTTATTGCTAGTCAGAAAAGAAAATGCTATGTCTGAAGTATGTAATTCATATAACTCTGAAATAYATTTTTTAAAAATATTGTCTTTTAAAAACATTTTTCCAGGCTACTGGATATGAAAAGACAGAAGATACAGTCCTTTCTGCAGAGAGTTTATGATTAAGTAGAGCAAATAGATAAAGTATTGTAACAGGGAAAGAAAAAGCTCAGGGGTCCTGATTCATCCCACCTATCTCCAGGCATTGTGCTTAAAAACATAGCTAATGGATGCTCCCTGTATGCTCAGCAAGGAGAGAGAGGAATCTCCAGGGAGAGAATCAGATCAAAGACAAGGTATTTTCCTCTGGGGGTGCCTCTCTTTCTCACCAGTATCATAAAGAACTTTTGGCAACCAGGGTCCTAATTTACGAATGTCTGCCAGGTGCCTAAAGTCAGAGAAAATGAAGCTGATCCAGGGTAGGAGATAATGGATATTCAGCCAGGCAATAGTTCTGGCTGTACAGGTGGAAATAACGTCTTCATCATCTGGTCTTGGATCATGCTGCAAGGTAGCATGTCACAAGTTTTACAAATACTGTAAATAGGCAAATATTACAAACCTGTCCAGTTTTAACGAAAACGTGACCAGTATGGAAACATATGCAAACACATGTCCGATTTGACAACAGCTTGTAATCTTACTGCATGATGTACAGTATATTCAAGTCTTGTGGGAAGGAAGGATTTTGACTTGGTGTTACATTACTCCATATTATTTGGGGACASAAAAAAATTATAAGCTTTGCATTAAGGGAGCTTCTATAACATTGTTTCATTAAAAATCTTTGTCCAGGTGTATGATAATATCTGCAGAACCCATGTGAAAGAAGGGGAAGGACTGTGATTGTCGCTGCCCTTTCCTTCCCCTCAAAGCTCGGGTCTCTACATTTCAATGATTTATTGGACATATGTGGTTGCTATGTTTTTTCCCAAATTATTTACCTTTTCTCTTACTTCTACCTCTCTGTTCCATATGAATTATTTTGTCACTGGCTTCCCTGTATTGCTAATGCCCCCAGAACCATCCCAATTAAAAGACTGAGTCACAAACAGAAAAACAAAGCGGAAAAAGAAGTGGGGTTTCTAGCCCTACATCCATAAACATTGTGGAGACGCAATTTCTCTACAAATATTTATACCATCACTCCCTGCACTTTCAAGAAATAATTATTTCTCCTACTTTTGAATAATTGTCCTTTCTTAGGAACAAGATTATCCTCAGGTGTTAATGAGGTAACACCAAAGGTGGACTTTCTCCCTCTAGGTTTTTAAAATGTATTTTGAATACAAAAAGACTTGGGATGTTTGTTCTTTTAAAACATGCATTAGGAAAGCTCTAATGCTCTACTGATTAATGATTTTGACCAGCCTTTAAATAAAACAGAGAATCTACATCCTTTTCTCTTTTAACCTGTATGTATACTTTGTATACACACACACACACCCCCCCACACACACCCCCCTATATTACACTAATAGCTAAACAGATAACAGGTATAATATTCTTATAATAAAATAATTCATTAAAATATTTATTACTTTAGAAGCAACGGTTTGTGGAAAATACTTTTCTTATGTTTTTAATGGCTTAACTTTCTGAACATCTCTTGCCCTCACCCATTCATTACAGTGTGTTCTCACTGTGAAATGTGTTCAGGACAAGATATCACTTAAATATGAAGAATTTATAGATACTTGATTTTACGTGGCCATGGTCAGATGGACTCAAATGGAGGTTTATGCCTTSTACCTGCAGAAACACATTTATACTAACACAACTGACCCCAGAATACATTCAGCTAAAACTTGAGATTTTGAGTTGCAGCTGCCTCTCATTGCTTAAATTGCACAGAAAGATTATGGTAGACTATCTGGTTTTCTCTTCTGCTTTCAAGTAACATAACTATTAATGCTTAGTGCAAATAACTAGTCAGATGAAGAAAATAAGAAAATAATAAATCTTCAGTGGATTAGGAAACACATTTTAATTTTCTATATTACTTGTCCCCTTTTTATTGGCAGCCGATTACACACATTCATGTTTTACTTATGGAGGATTCTCTCGGGGGAAAAAAATTAAATTCTACTCATACATAAAGTATTTGGTGACTGCTAAGTGAAAGAGGCACTGTTACCTTTTTGGAATTTCACTTCCCCGACAACAGGGAAGAAGAGAACTGACACCTTTACAAAGCAAGACATGGAGGAAAGTAAGAACTAGACAGGGAAAAGAAAAAGAAAGAAAGAGGAGGACTATCGTGAAACACAAGACTATAGAATATTCTGAAAAACACAGGTGAAACCTGACAAATATAAATCACTCTTGAAAAGAAGACACAGTAGTAGATCTTGCCCCTGTGTGGGAAGATTTATCCAGAGCAAATGATAAAAATGAGAACAACTCTTTCTAAAACTGTGTCCCCACATTAAAATTCTTCTGATGAAGTGATGGAAGCTTCTGTTTACAATAATCTACTGCCATAAAATGAGAGCACTGAGGCCATTTCCTTTTTTTGTCTTTAAGAAAGAGTATTCTCAGCATCCTGTAACAATTTATGCTGGGTTTGCACTATTTTGATTCTATACATCTACAAATTGCCAGAAGGAAGGATAACGATGTGTTGAGATGATCTTAAAACCTTCCCTTTTCCTGATGCCTTCTACTGAAAAGCCAGAAGAATCACATTTAAGGAAAACCTTGATAGAAATTTAGTAGAATAAACTTGAGTCTATTTGTCTGACCTGGCTTAAAACTCAATACMGGAAATCTCAACAGTTATCCCCTAAAATGCTGTTTTACTTGTCATCCTTTGAATATAATCCATAGCTGAAGATTTGTTGTCTGCCTGTCTTCATTTTACAGACTATGCCCTCTACTTATGGCTTTATCAGAATATAAAAGCTTGTTGAGTGAATTTATATGTGAGATAAATTCTGAAAAATTGATCCAGAATACTTAGCTGATTTGTTTTTAGTTGCTAAAAACATTGCAATAATGTAATACTTTGGCACTGTAATTATGTTTAGCTCTAAAAATAGTTTCCTTGTAATAGGATTTCTATGAGATCTGTGCTGCTTAAGCTCTAGGTTCTTCCTCCTGGAGTAAGCTTGCAGCACATTATGGAGATGTGAATGGGAATGGAACTGGGAAGGTATTGGAAAGGAGAAGAAAATCTCCTTGATTTTACTTATCTTTTGTCTTATTTCCTCACATTTTCTTTTGCTGTTTTCCTCTTGCTTCTTTCTTCTGCCTTCTTCGTCCACATTCTGCTTCATGCCCTGTGTGTTTGGTCTGGTATTTGCACTATGGGACTTCCTACCTCCAGCTCACTGGTTTTGCTACTGAGTGTTTGTTTCTCCCATCAGCATGCCCAGTTCTTGCTCCAAGGCTATGGCCACTGCTAATTCTCACAGGTTTATTGTGCTCTATGGCTTCTTACAATGGACTTAAAGCATGTACTCAAACTTTCTCTGAATTCACACTAAAAGTCAATGCTGTAGCTGAGAATAGAGACTGGGTCATTTAGGTTTGGAGTCATAAGTGACCAGATTACTCTCTGTGAAAAATAGGGATTAAGGGCATTAAGCAAGGTAGCCTATGGTTTTTTTAGACTAATAACTTTTTCTTTTTTTTTTTTTAACTCTTTGTTGATATTTGATACTTTTTTCTACAAGATCCAGATGCTGCTTCCTCAATAAAACTTATTCTTTTCATGGTTTGTGAGGTATTTTAAGCCAGTCTTACTGTCTCTTCTTTGTCCTGTAATTTTGAAACACGAAAATTTAGCAATACTGTCTTGAGGTGTAGAAATGACCATAAGCATGCATATACATAGTCCTTTGACTACTTAATTTTGGGAAGGGAGAAGGTGAGCTATTCACTGGTTCTCTGCTTGCATCAGTGTCCAGAGTTTGGCTGCAAACAACTCTGCCTGTGAGACAAGAAAGTAGGTAGGTAGGTAGGTAGGTAGATAGATAGATAGATAAATACACAGGGCCTGGTTGACAGAGTCTCTTGGGAGGCAGTCCTGAAGGGCAAAGGAGTCCAGGAAGGCTGAACATTCTTCAAGAAGCAAATCTGAAAGGTGCAGGAGCAGGCCGTCCCCATGTGCTGAAAGATGAGCTGGCAGGGAAGAAGACCGGCCTGGCTGAACAGAGAGCTTTGGCTGGAACTCAGGAAAAAAAAGAGTTTATGACCTTTGGAAGAAGGGGCAGGAAACTCAGGAGGACTACGAGGATGTTATGAGGTTATGCAGGGAGAAAATTAGAAGGGCCAAAGCCCAACTAGAACTTAATCTGGCTACTGCCGGAAAAGACAATAAAAAATATTTCTATAAATACATTAGCAACAAAAGGAAGGCTAAGGAGAATCTCCATCCTTTATTGGATGCAGGGGGAAACATAGTGACAAAGGATGAGGAAAAGGCTGAGGTGCTTAATGCCTTCTTTGCCTCAGTCTTTAATAGWAAGACCAGTTGTTCTTGGGGTACCCAGCCCCCTGAGCTGGAAGACAGGGATGGGGAGCAGAATGAAGCCCCCATAATCCAAGGGAAAATGAAGGGAAGTGGTTAGCGACCTGCTACACCACTTAGACATACACAAATCTATGGGGCCAGATGAGGAAGTGCTCACCAAGCCACTTTCAATCATTTATCAGCAGTCCTGGCTAACCAGGGAGGTCCCAGTTGACTAGAGGTTAGCAAATGTGATGCCCATCTACAAGAAGGGCCGGAAGGAGGACTCGGGGAACTGCAGGCCTGTCAGCCTGACCTCGGTGCTARGGAAGGTTATGGAACAGATCATCTTGAGAGCCATCACACATCTTGAGTGCCTGGACAACCAGGTGATTAGGCCCAGTCAGTATGGGTTTACAAAAGGCAGGTCCTGCCTGACTAACCTGATCTCCTTCTATGACAAGGTGACCCGCCTAGTGGATGAGGGAAAGGCTGTGGATTACCTAGACTTTAGGAAAGCCTTTGACACTGTTTCCCACAGCATTCTCCTGAAGAAACTGGCTGCTCATGGCTTGGACGGGCGTACTCTTCACTGGCTGAAAAACTGGCTGGATGGCCAGGCCCAAAGAGTTGTGGTGAATGGAGTTAAATCCAGTTGGCAGCCGGTCACAAGTGGTGTTCCCCAGGGCTCAGTTTTGGGGCCAGTTCTGTTTAATATCTTTATCAATGATCTGGGTGAGGGGATTGAGTGCTCCCTCAGTAAGTTTGCAGATGACACCAAGTTGAGCAGCAGTGTTGGTCTGCTTGAGGGTAGGAAGGCTCTGCAGAGGGATCTGAACAGGCTGGATCAATGGTCTGAGGCCAACTGCATGAGGTTCAACAAGGCCAAGTGCTGGGTCCTGCACTTGAGTCACAACAACCCCATGCAACGCTACAGGCTTGGGGAAGAGTGGCTGGAAAGCTGCCTGGCAGAAAAGGACCTGGGGGTCTTGGTCGACAGCCGGCTGAATACGATCCAGCAGCGTGCCCAGGTGGCCAAGAAGGCCAACGGCATCCTGGCCTGTATCAGAAATAGTGTGGCCAGCAGGAGTAGGGAAGTGATCGTGCCCCTGTACTCGGCACTGGTGAGGCTGCACCTCAAATACTGTGTTCYGTTTTGGGCCCCTCACTACAAGAAGGACATTGAGGTGCTAGACCATGTCCAGAGCAGGGCAACGAAGCTGGTGGAGGGTCTGGAGAACAAGTCTTCTGAGGAGCAGCTGAGGGAACTGGGACTGTTTAGCCTGGAGAGGAGGAGGCTGAGGGGAGACCTTATCGCCCTCTACAACTMCCTGAAAGGAGGTTGTAGTGAGATGGGTGTCAGTCTCTTTTCCCAACAACTGATCGGACAAGAGGAAACAGCCTCAAGTTGTGCCAGGGGAGGTTTAGATTGGATATTAGGAAACTTTTCTTCACCGAAAGGGTTATCAAGCATTGGAACAGGYTGCCCAGGGAAGTGGTTGAGTCACCATCCCTGGAGGTATTTAAAAGAGTGTAGACGTGGCACTTAGGGACATGGTTTAGTGGTGGACTTGGCAGTGTTAGGTTGACGGTTGGACTCGATGATCTTAGAGGTCTTTTCCAACCTTAATGATTCTATGATTCTATAGATAGACAGATAGATAGATAGATAGATAAATGTACACTGATATTTCAGCAAAAGCTTGTTTAAAAGCACATAATGATATCTATAGCTGAAAGAAGTGGCATGACTGAAATGAAATAATTTTCTAACCCTTTCTTCTGTCCGTGTGGAGACAGATGTTGACTGAAATGTGCATAGCCACTTGTTCTGAAAACATAGGAGAACCATCTGCTCCCAGTGACACTGTGGCATAGACTGCTGTTTCTAACACTAACAGAGTAGGAAATTAATACAAAATCAAGTGAGTACTCCACATACATGAACACGTCTTCCTGTTGATGCCTCAGGATCTGCTGTCACATTCTTTCAATCAGCTATTCACCTGCAAAGTGCTGTGTGCAGAGTCCCACCTTTTCCAGACACTAATATTTTTGAGAGACTGAACAAATAACATGGGGATTGAGACTCAGATTAGACATAATAAAATCACATGATTAAAAGAACTCATAACTGCAATCCATAACCATGTACCTAATGATTATCCAGCAAAAAAATATCTGTTAGATGGATAGAACTCATACTGACCCTGCTATGTTTATGTAATATGTCTTCTGCTGACATGACATTCCAGGGATGTGTTAGCATTTTAACAGCATTGTGAAATGCCACTGTGGCATGGAAGCTGTGAAGTTATTCCACAGTGAAATGATTTAACAGAATAGCAACAAAAATAAAAATAAAGGATAGTCACAATGCCTGGCATACCTGTAATCTCCAGAGGCCAGCCTCCAGCAGTTCTGCAGCACTCTAAACAATACCGTAAATAAAGGTAATTATCCAAATGATGTTATAAACCTAAGTCAAACATGGCCTTGTGGAGAAGTCTCATGCAACTAAATGGGGGAAAAACCTGTAGAATCATGTAGGAAGGAAATTTTTTACTCTGTTTTGTAGGATATTATTCTCTATTAAAGTCTCTACTACAGTGCAAGTATTACATAGAAAACTGACCATTTTCTTTCAATAACCAAATTATTTTTTTTAAGAGCATGGGGTGTTTTTCTGTAGCTGGAGTCTATGCTGTTGTCTAATCATAAAAGACACAACAGTATGTTTGAATGACAGCTAATAGATTCAAGTTAAAATGACAACAAAGACAAAGCCGTTTACAAAAGCTCACAGTTTTGTTACCGTAAGTCGGTGAAATAAGAACTCTCTAAGACTCAGTTTGGAGTTTTAGAAAGCAGGCGTTCTTTATTGCGGTGCCGGGCGCACAGGGGATCGCTCCACCTAGTGTGCGCGCCAAATTACTCAACTGTGGGGGTTATATACAGTCAAGGTATACATATTCATTAGATTTCCAACATATTCATGCTACTTCCTGGGACTCATTAACATATGTAAAAGTCTTTGACACATGCGCTTTTATATCCATAGGTGGTCTTCAAGGGTCCTCTGGTGGTCATCGATAGTCTTCCTCACAGTGTCCTTTAGTTGAACTCAGTCTTTACGTGTGCTCCGTTTAACCCTTGGCTTGGTTTGCATGATCTCACTTGCACTAACGAGCTTACTCCGGTATAACTTCCTTATCTATTCTACTCAAGATACAAAGTTTCAAGGCCTTTTCATCTACTGAATGTCCAGCTTGTCTCTTCATAAAGCATTCCTAACTCCTCTGCATTACTTCAACCAAAGAACCATATATCTCTTCAATATTCCTTTGTAGTTGGTATCAGTTTAACTAGTTTCTGACTTAATGAAAATAACAGACTGCCCTACTTGACTAGTATTTTATGCTAAATAAGAGGAGTTGAGTCAAATAGTGTGTTTTCTCATGGTGAGAGCATGCTCTGTAAGGTCTGTAACCCAGTTTTGTCCTTTATATATTGCTTGGGAGGTGTCAGGAGGGTGAAAACTAGACAGGAAAGAATTCCTTTGCTGGGGGGACTTCTTGCTGGTGTAATATGTTGGTGAACATTACGATCTCCTTCCCCTTCCAGCTTCATACTGGAGACAGGGGTGCAGGTGTGATGGAGAAGGGACTTCCCTGATGTCTGCAATTGCTACTGTGCAGTTTCTCTGAAGACTCCAAGTTAATGCTCAAGCCAGAGGTGTACATCCTGAGAGTAATAAAGTTCCCTGGGCTCCAGGTGCTCATTCCCTTTTTGGTAAGGGATTTTCTTTAGTTATATACTTCCAAGCATAAAATTAAAGTTAGTGAAAATCCACCTGTAAATAATTCTGAATGTCTCTATTGTCTTGCAATTTTCTTCAAATAATACACTTGGAGACTGAAATACCAATAATTCCTCCTGCCTTACTGTCCCAATTCTTAGAACAGCTTTTAAGGTTTACATAAATTTCTTTGCTATAACAGTTTCCATCACTTATGCTTAAAAACAAATTGTATTCAGCTTGGTTTGGGCTAATACTCTTTGTCCTTTTTTCCTTTTTAAATTCAGCTGTCAGTCAACCCCAGTATACATAATTTCCCCCTTGTCTTTGTGGTTCTTTAGACCTTGAATCAAACTGAATGGAGTAGACAAATTACTTGCAGGCATGATTCCCTTGGATATAATGGAGTTACAAAAACTATAAGCCTGTCTTGATGAGAAATAATTGTGCACATCTGAGCATTGTTTTTCTAAGCACCTTCAATGCTGGTGTAGTTAGAGAGCAGCATAACCTCTCTAATGAGTGAAGCTTAAGACCTCAAATTTATGTGGTCACAGATTAAAAGTGGATGCCAACAGCATTACTGCTCCATGTCTGCCTCAAACCACATCAACAACAGGTTGCTGTCCCTGTAGGATGGATGATGGGATGGCTCATGAAACAKCTCCTTTTTACCCCAGATTTCAGTCAGCCTGAAATGAACCATCTCAGATCTTTTTACCCTACTATGACATATTGAATACTGTGAAGTTTCAGGACCTGCTTCCTAAAATGTTCAGCAAACCTTGATATGGGAAGAACTGACTCCATTAGAGAGGTAGGATGAATGACTGTCCAGTTTTAATCTACTATCATATATGTATACAAACTTTAAGGATTAACTGTGGTCATCCACACTCCTTTACAGTTTACTTTCCTGCCAGATGCAGACCTATGGCATCTGTTAAGAAGCCACATTCTGTCTGGCACAGGATGCTACATTTGGATAGGGATTTGGATAATTGTATGCCATGTTTMATACGATGCTTTTACTTCCTTGTTTATTTTGAAACCAATGAAATAGAAAGAAGTGGTTGGTCCTGGAATGAAAATACTGAGTCACTTCAGCTGTTCAGTCTGTAATGGAGTAAGGGCAGGTTGCTTTTGCTCAGCATCATTTAGAAGGTGACTGTCAAATACTGACATCCTTTGATAATGACAGTCATGAAGTCACCTGTTTTCAGTAACACAGTCAAGATGCTYCTCTAAACATTATCACATAACAATAACTCCCTTCTTCTCTGAGTTAATTTAAAGATAAATTAATGTTCCTGCAAAGTGACAGGTAAAGCCTTAAAAGGTAAGAACTTGTGTTTATACAGAAAACTTCCAATGTCTTCCAGTTTGAGTTGACTTTATATTTGAAGAATGTGGGGTTAGTTTGGATTCCGTGCCTACTTTGTTTTTGGCTTCTTTTCCCTGCCAGCAGGGATATCAATTGTGATAGCAGGCTAAGTAATAATTATTGGGATTTTTGAGAGCTATTAAATGGTTAGCATCTGCCAAAAGTTACCATGCATTGGTATCTTAGATACCAGAGCTATTTGACTGTACTTAGCACAGTATATCTCTCTGGAATTTTATGATGTGGTAACAGTTGCAATTTGTGACTTACTAATAGTGACAACTGGATGTATGAAACCATCAGTTCATTTAGCATCAGCATGCCTATTACACATTATTCCAGAAACATGAAATGAAGACAGCTATGCACTGGTAAACAACTTTTAAAAACAATTAAAAATGTGGAAGGTGACTTCTAAGAAAAAAAATGTATCTGGCACTGAAAAATAAAGACTGGGTAATATTTTGTGAGGCTTTGAAAACTATCGTCTTCAAGAGTTTTTGAGAATGTATGTCAGTTAAGGTCTTCATTATCAGCATGGTTGGATGAATATTTTTTGATTAATAGTTCACTTTCCAAGAAATTAAATTTTGGTCAGCCTGAAACTCAGAAATCTCAGTGAAATTCTGCAAATAATTTTGTCTGGGGAAAAAAAAAAAAAAAGATGCAATTTTAGAAATATTCAAGTAGTCAGGACATTTTGAAAATGACAATTAGAAAAGGCTTTATTGTAAAGGTGAACTAGATTTACACCAGAATTTTGGTACTGTTAGTAAAACAGACCTGTTGTGGTAGTTACAGTGTGTATCTGAAGTACAGAAGGAATTCAGCTTCAGGAGTAGAATGGAATGGAATGGAATAGAATAGAATAGAATAGACTAATTTCAGTTGGAAGGGACCTACAACGATCATCTAGTCCAACTGCCTGACCACTTCAGGGCTGACCAAAAGTTAAAATATATTATTAAGGGCATTGTCCAACTGCCTCTTAAACACTGAATACACTTGAATAATCCAGTTTTCCAACATAAAGGGTTTTTTTTATCTGTACCCTTACTGCTACATTATATAATCAGATTTAGTATTACCAAATGGGAATTGGAATATTTTCTTTAAAGTAGGACATCTTTTGGTCCTAAAGCAGGCAGCAAGGACCAAAAAAAGCCCTGCTTGGGGATGCTCTATAGTCTAGTGGCTAGCACACTCACTGGGTTGAGAAAGAGAGAAAATAGTGTTGTTGTAAATCTTTGTTTTTAGTAAAACAAGTGGGTGATTTTAATCCATGTCCCTTAGCTTCCATGAGAACATCTGAATTGCATAGCTAGACATAGCATAGCCTCAGCTGCCCTCTCCTTCCTCATTTGGGTAGCTGGTTCTAACACACTCAYGTCTTTCCCTGCCCACGCTGCAATGAAACCGTTCGATTGTTTTTAAACACAAGTAATTAGCTGTTGGTCAAAAAAAATGTTTATTTTGAATAAGAAATACAATTTACATGTATAAGAAATGTTATTTATATGATTTACCACAAAAGTTCCATATTTCTAATTCAAGTAATTCTGTTAGTATGTATATGTATATAAATATAAATCTCGTTACTAAACTAAAGAAAGAAAATCCACAATTATTTGCACAGTGCTAATGCCAGTTATCCAGACACCTGAAGATGTGTGCCTTCTGTCCATAAATGTCAGTGAAATGGAGAACATTGTTTATTCTGGTTTCTTTTTCTTAAAACTCAAGATATACCATGCAACAAACATGCATTTTAATCAATATTTTGATTTTTTTTTCCCCAAAACTTTTTTTATGACAAAGTATAGTTGTTGATACATCAGCTAGAGCTGGCATTTCTGTCAGGGAAAATGGCTTGTGTCTGCGGTATGTTGAATGTTTTCCAGTGACAGATCCCCAGTCACCACAGATGTGGTTGACATCTTGGAGAATTTCCAGATGAATGTACTGGAGGAACAAAGCAACAAGTTGCTGCAAAGTGCTGCAGAGGTTAGTTCCATTCTGTCAACAGCTACAGTCATATCGCATTTCGTATAGAGATGGAGTTACTTAAAAGATTTTTGACAGATTCCGTGAAATATTTGTTTGTTTTTAAAAACTTGCAAAGTATATATGTAACTCTAGATAATATGTTATCATTTAAAGTCAGCAAAAATCCTCTACTGCAATCAAATTTGCAAACAAACAGAAATGCATATCACAAAAGCATTATTTTTGTAGTGTTGAGGTAACTACATGGTTAGGCAATGCTAACAAGTATAGATTTGAATTTGTCGAGAGATGTGGTGGGTTAGTCTTGGTTAATAGCCAAACTGCCACCCAGCTGCTCCCTCCCTCCCTCCTTCTCTCAGCAGGGTGAGGGGTGAAAATAGAAAAAACCCACAGGAACAATAAAGCTTGTGGGTTGAAATGATGACAGGGAAATTGTTTGCCAGTTACTGTTGCAGGCAAAATAGACACAACTTGGGGAAAATTGACTTAATTTATTGCCAATTAAAATGGATATTTAGTTGTAGAATTGGGTAATGAGAAACAAAAAGACAAATATAAAAACCCCCCACCTTTCCTTCCCCTTTTCCCAGGCTCAACTTCACTCCTTCACTCCAGACTCCTTTGCTCCCCCCAGGCTGTGCAGGGAGACTGGGGTGTGGGGTTACAGTCAGTACACAGCCGTTTCTCTCTGCTTCTCCTTCCTCCTCACACTTTCCTATGCTCCAACATGGGCTTTTCCATGGGCTGCAGTCCTGTCAGGGAAAATCGGCTCTAGTGTGGGTTTTCCATCGGCCACATCTCCTTTGGGAATATCCATCTGCTCCAGTGTGGAGTCTTCTGTGTGCTGCAGGAAATACCTGCTTCAGCACCTGGAGCACCTCCTCTGACCTTGATGTTCCCTCTGCTGTCCCTCACTCTTTTTTCCTTTCCCTTCACCTCTGCTTGGGCCTCATTTTTTTTCCCTTTCTTAAATACGTTTTCACAGAAGCACCGYCAACTTTGCTGATGGGCTCAGCTGTGGCCTGCGTTCAGTCGGGCTGTGTCCTGCACAGGACAGCCCCTGACCTCTTCTCACAGAGACAACCCCTGCATTCCCCCCACTACCAAAACCTTGCCATGGACACTCAATATGAGAAAATATGAAAGACTCTACGCAGTCCTGCTAGGAACCGAAAAAGTTAGTACTTTGTTGTCATTATTTCAAAATATCTTCCACTTAGGTACACAAAGAAGTACTTAGGAGTCCAAGCCCTAGAAAACAACTAAATTTCTCTCTCTCCCATGCTGCTTAACCAAATGAAATTCTCACCTTTCACCTTAGTTATCTGCAGACTCAGAATTATTGTACTTGTGTAGACATACACCATCTTGAGTAAACATGGTGCTTAGTTTTACAGTCCACCATGTCTACAGTTACTTCTCAACATAAATTCCACTTGTAAGCATTTTCTCACTGAAGAAAAGTGTCAGTTCTTTGGTTCCACCATGTGATGGGCCCATAGTATCCTACATGTATATATTCCATCTGCTGGAACTGGCTCAGAAACCTTTGTTTCATCCTGCACCAGGATGAAAATATTAGACACAACTATCTTCCGGCTCACATAATTTTATAATGCGTGTCATCATTGCTTTCAGTGCTATTTCTTTTGGTTTACAAAGCTTTATGTGTGAAGAGATCTAGATATTTTGAAACAGAATCTTAAAATCCAGTAGCCATTGTCATCTTTCTACACTTACCTATTGTTATATAGAGTTCAGCAGAGAATGTTTAATTTTTCTTTTTTTTTTTTTTTTTTTTTTTTTCTTGTCCTGTATTTCCAGTTCATTTATTTAAATTCTCTGGGGCTTGCTTTATGTAGCATTTCCCTATGGATATTCCCAAAGTACTCTGAATCAGCAGTCACAACTTTTATGGAATGTCCTTTCTAATAATTGTTTCAATTTTTAGCCTTCCATAGGATTCTCAAGCAATGTGATATATGTCCTCATTCTAGTATGTGTTTCAGGATATAAAATATACTTCTTACCCTGTTGTATCCCAACAACGCCATCTCTCTCTTTATGCACTGGCAGGCTTCAACAGTTAGAGTTCTTATGGAGTCGAAGAGAAAGCGTGGATTTAATCTGAGTATCTGAATTTGAGAGACCAGTAATTTTGTCTTTCTTCCTACTGTTATATTTAACAAGTTCAGTGCATGTAGCAATATTGCATTAATTTGTTCAGATCATCCATCACATCTGACCTATGCACATTGGTGCAAACTTATTCCAGGGTCTAGCCTTAAGTTACCTTCAGGCCATTATACCATGATTCCCCATTTTCTGGGATGATTAATAATTCATTTCTTTCAATTTCCAGCCTGAGTTTTGCCTCATTTTCTAACTAATGCTAATTGATTAAATTATGTAAAGAAATGCCATTTTTTCAGAGTCCTAAGAGTAGAGTAAAGCCTCCTGCTTCACCACACAGCAGCACTGTCATGATTCCTGCAAAGCTTCAAAAAAAGTGCCACCAGGCTTCCCTACTGCCACACCACCACCACCAAAAGAGTGTGACAGGCACAGCACGGTGTGCTAAGAATTGAGTTCCAAATGTAATCCTGATTTATTTATTGACTCTTGTAACAGAAGTTATACCCTGAGTATTGATGTCACAACTTTTTGTAGTCTCAGGCTTCTTTGATATCACTACACAAAAGGCAGGAGGGTAGAAAGATTATCTCACGTTAATGTTGGATGCCCTTGTATTAGAATTCTGGTATTTCTCTATGAGCATACGAAGTGACCAATTCAGTGAAAAACTCAAGTTTCACATGCCAGAGACATCTTCAGATCAATTATTTGTATAGTATTTTAGACTCCATCTCTACTCTCGCAGAATAAGCCCAGGAATAACAGGCTGTCACAAGAGGCTTTCACACAGACATTTCTGTTCTGCCTGCTCCTGCTTAATCCCCTCTGGCCAGTACCTTATAGTGCTCCTTGGGAGATTTCTTAATGTGAAAAATACAAAAGGGGACACAGTAAGAGACTGGTGCTGGTGGAGGTTACCAGGGAGGTAACATTGAGCCACTAAGAATGGAATCATCTCAGCCAAGTTTCTTCTTTTATGACAGAAGCAGGATTGTGTTGGATATGTGTAGAAAGACTTCTGCAAAATCAGAAGTAGGGAGAAACAGCCAACTGCATAGCTGAACACGTGGGCTTTCCTAGCATTTGCCATAAGCCCAAATTACTAAAATTCAAAGTGAGATGCAGGGTATACACCTTCTTTTAGACCCGATTAGGATTGAGATGTATATAGAATAATATTACTTGCCTAATTGTTTTTATCAATCTGAGCTGATAGGATTTTTTCCAGTGTATAAAACAAGCAGCAGTTCTTCATGTAATTTCTTACATTATTAAAGCACATTGAGTAAGACGCTGTTCTCAAAATGCAGACAAGTATGCAGCTACAGGGAAGACAAAGCAAAGGTAGACTTAACTCATCTTTGTATTCGCCTGCGGTTTTTTGTCTGTTGTAAAGGATAGGGTGGATTGTAGCATAATTTAGACTTTCTGGCTTGCCTGAATCCCTTGCCCTGCAAATCCTAAATTCATCAGTAACGCCCAGAACTTTCACAAGGGTTTGTGTTGCAAATATCATCATGCACCAAACCTTCTGGGGAGTCTGAGAAAAACAGCCTACTGCTTTTCCCTTCATTTTGTCATGGGAGAAGTCTCCCAGGGTTAAGTCAGACTTTCTAGAGATCCATTTCTACCAATCCAGGAATTAAACAGGAACTCATCTTGTCAGTCTACTTTCCAAATCACATGTGAAAATAATGTCAGTTCAGCATGAGTCTCTGAAAGTCTGATATGGGGACATACTGCATTTTATTTTCATCTAATTATTTTTCTGCTTTGGATTCCTTATAAAAAATTCGTTCAAGATCACATATATTTAGTGATCTTAGTGAACAGTTCATTAAATTCACCCATTACAGAGTCCAACAATAAATCGGGATTATTTTGCGCTACTGGGTAGCTTTGTTAGGAAAATGACCTGAACTATTTTAGGTCAAGGTTGAAGGTATCAGCAAACTAYGGTGGATAGACTTATTAGGTATTCTGGTCACTGGTACTCTTCCATTTTTGATGACCTCAAAAAGCTCGCCACATATACCTAAACACATTCTGTGAAGGAAAAAATACATGTTGCTTTACTGAACATTGTGTTCCCCTTGGGCCAAGCAGGCCATATATATATCATGTTTCTACTGAAGCTATTTTTTTACAACTATGTTATAAACCACTCAAAGTCATATTTTATTTTTTATGAAAATACTGATATGTTTCTAACAATGTGGAACTGTAGCATGTTCCTCCAGTCAAAACTTACACTAAAAATGGACATTTGAAAGAAAAGACACAGAAGAAAAGAAGAATAATAATAAAGGAGGAGTGCTTAAAGTTAGGTACCTGAGTTACTTCTAAATAGGGAGTTAAGTGCCATAATATCAGGGATTCAAATGCCTACCGTTTCCATATGAGCTGTCTGAAATGCAGAGCACTGTGTTGGACTCACAGGATCCATACACAATACACAGAAAAGGTTATAGGTGACAAAACAGCCCCCAGAGAAATCAGGCTGCTGTCAGGGGATGTATTTATAGCCATCCAGCAGGGACATATACTGAGGACAGGGTGGAGTCTTAACTGTTGTCCATCTTCATGGCTTACTTGTCTGATGGTTGCATCTCCTTCTGATCCCTCTTTCAAAGGAATGTAGCTGAGCCTTTTCTTTTTTCTGAAAGCTCAGACAGACCTACTCTTCTAAAAYACAGCAGGCAGTGAGCGGCAGTGATAGCTTTGCAGAGCTTGTACGTTATACTTTACCGGTTGAAACATTACCCCGAAATAGGTGAGATCCAAGTTAATTTCCCCCTTCTGTTTGAAAGAATTGGAACCAACACTCCCCAGTGCCCTCCCCAGCAGTCTGCCCATGCCCCCAGCATGGCGAGGCAGCAGCTGTCTTCAGAGCTATTGAGCTCTGCGGAAAAGAATGCACAACTTGCCCAGTAAAAGAGGGAAAGTGAAAATAGTGAYGACTTTTTTCACAGATTATAGAAGGCACCCAGGAAAAGATAGTCCTGGATCCAGATGTTGCTGTTAGGGAGGTTTGTTTCACATTTTAACTAGTGATTTTTTCAAATTACTTCCATGAAGTTACTGAGTCAATATTAGCTTGAGTGATAATTCCATTGCTAGATGCTCAGGGAAGATAATTTTGATTTTAATGAGAGCTGTTATAAATGTCAACAAATAAATGATTAAATACTTGTATGAGAAATGAAACAAATAACTTAAGTGTTTTTTCTGGAGGGGTCTGCACAGCCTTACTTTGGCTCTATGTGTCTCTGTCTCTGGCAGGATGCATTACTGCCTCTTTGACGATACATTGAAAAGTTAATGAAATTCTGATATTACAGCACTTGCTTTGAGAGGCAAGTACAGTATCTCAGTGATATTGTAGCACATAGCATAGGCAAAGTAAAGGACATATCAAGAGTATATTCTTACGCTTCTTTTAAAAAGAATTTTTTCTTTTCCTTTCTATTCAAGAAATGCAGTAGCACTGCAGATATTTATGTAGTGTAGGAAGAACAGAAATCCCAAAGCACATTCCAATTATGAATATGTGATTTATATTTTATGGGCAGAAAGAATTATTTCCCCAAGCACATTGTTTTCTTTTATCTGTGTGCTTCCTTTAATCCTGTCAATAACCCAGCATGCAGCTGCTTTCTGCTCATAGATTTTTTGGAAGATAATAGAAATAAGCATGTACGGTAGATAGAACTATTTATGGGTAACATAAAAATACCTGCTGTTCATCAAGATTTCTGCTTGCTAATTAACTGGAAAAATTGGGTATGATAATTTTTCTGTTTTTTAACTGAAATAGTGGAACATATTAGCGTGAAAAATAAAAATAACTTCTTAGTTAAAGGTATAATGAAATGTTAGATTTACATTTATGTTCYAAGGTGCACAAAATATTTACTTATTATTCATGGCTTGAAGGAGTATTTTAATATCTATATAATTTGAAGTATTAAATTGTTCAGCAAGTTGCAACATACATCATGATGCTATCCAAATTAAAATCATTTGGGGCAGGAAAAAAATCATACCTAAACTTATATAGGCAATAAATGAGGAAGGAGCTGAACTGATTTGATACACTTCAATTTCAATACACCTTGTATGGTAGTTTGTAAGTAACATCACCTTCCTTCCTATAAAGTGAAGAATCCTGTCATGGGGTGAGCAACTTGGTAAGGTTTGAAAGGAAGATGATAAGTTTGTTTCTTTATCAATAAGAAAACTCCTCAGCTGTGATAAAAATTGCTGTGGATATTTTTGCACTCTAGTGGGAAAGACAGAATAATATGCCAATGTCGTTTCCCTACTTTCCTGGGGAATTTTTGGACAATTGCATCTCTCTCCTTGTGGATTTAGATCCCTTTCCCTGAAGAATACCAGAAGAAGGATCCCATCACAAATAGGCAGGAGATAAATCTGCTTAAATATATGTCTGGCTGCATTCTATCCATGCAGCTTCTCAAATGTCTAAAGTAGTAAATACCAGGCTGGGATGCATAMAAAGTTATCTAATGATCCAGTTTTATAGCAGCTATATATGCTGAAATCCCATTCAAATGAGTGTGTGTGGCTAGGGACTGCACAGAGGGCCTCTTTGGGATTCAAATTCACCTCTCTCTTGCCTCTGTTTTTTTAACATTGTACACTAGAAAATCTGGGACATTTTGCTCAAGGAAGGTTTTCCTATACAAATTAGAATACTTCACAAAGTCACAATACCCTCTGATTTCTTGTTCCTGTCAAATATTCTCCTATCACAGACATTGCAAAGCCATACAGTGAGTGATTCTCTTTTATTAAAATTTCTAAGCATCAGACAAATAGGTTTCAGAGCAACACACTGACAGCATCCTAAGAGCAAACACCCTGATGTCTTATAACATGAAATCTAGTATGCTTATGAAAAAACGTTATACAAATAGTAGAAAAGTGGCCTGAGAAACCAGAAGCTCCTACCAACCCTGTGCTCCATCACATAAGAAACTTTGATTAGAGAACTACCCTTTGTCATGGTGAATATGAAGCAGGTGATCAGAAGCTGACCTTGAAAATGGACAGTGTAATGATTTCTTATCCTCTGAAGGCTTAACCACTAGAACTCTGTTTGCTTACTGTGATTATAAATGAGCTATTACCAATACGTGAAGTGGGTTTTTTTAAGTTATAGGGCAGTAAATATGTCAATTTAATGTAATTCAATAAAATTTGATTGTGCCATGTGTGTCTATTATTTCGAAAACCATAATAAACTTTTAGGTATAGTGAAGCTTAGAGCAGAAACCAAAGGTAGATACTAGCTGCATTGGTTCTCTGCTATGTGGAGAAAAAGGAACTGCAAGATCATGACATTGAACACAAAAGAAGTTGACAGTTTTAAGTATTGTTAAAGCCTAAAGTTAAGTTTGAATAGCACAGAATGAAACTGATAAAGCAAAATCGAAATTTGAAATGGAAGATTGCAACTCTCTTTAGACACAATGACCAGGCCAAAAAAAAAAAAAAGAAAAAAAAAAAAAGACGGTGTATGTGTGGGCATCTGTTCCTAACTGTGAAGATTCTTTGGATCACTTAGGTTTGAAAAGCACAGCAACGGACTTACTAAATTAAAAAAGACTAAGCACACATTGTAGTGACTATACTGAATGATTTGTTGGTATACAAATGTCAGCATGAATTGCTACACCCTTTTACTTAGAAATACTTTCTGATTTGTAATATAGCAGTAACATTCTTTGCATGGAATTGATCATTTACCAGACAAATTTGCTTTTGAGTCCTGACTGGATTTCCATGTATGTGATACAGGGGATGAAACATTTGCTTATGAGAAGTATTGGTCCAAAGCTGCCAACTACCACAGTTGTCAGACTGGTTTGTCTAGATCTTTACTTCTACCTAAATGTCAAAAATGTAGCCTAATTTGTAAATCCTGTGTTATTGAAAACTGTTTATATCTGTTTGCTTCTTTTTGTTTAAGTTTATTATCCTATAAAATCAATGGCTTTGCTTTTCCTTAAGGACAGGAAGATTTTTTACGTATTTTCAAAAAAACTTTCAAACCTATAATTCAGATAATTATTTTTTCACCAAACAATCATCAAGTCTGGAAAGATAACTGGTTGTGAAGTTATTCAACCTCAAATTTTGACACACATATTTTTCCTTGAATTATTTCTGTAGAATAAAATTATATTTTCAGTAAAACTTTTATTATTTGTATTCTATTACTAATTGTTTAACTGATTTTGAAAAACAGTAATTTAAATCACAGAAAACTATTTGTGTGAATGGATAAGGGAATGTTCTGTATTTTCTATGAATATAGGGACTCTTTCCTTTACATTTTGCCGTAAGCATATAGGAGTTTAGTTTAATATGAAGTTCTTAACAGCAAGGTAGAATGATGAATTCAGGAAAAAAAAAACCAAAAATCAACAGGTTGGTAAATATGCTATGTTAAAAAAAAAAAGTGGTTTTCATTTTTAACTTTGAAGATGCCAGATCCAGGTTCAAGCCAAAAAAATAAACAATTCTTTTTTTTTTTTTTTTTTAAGGTTATCAAATAAGAACAAATGCAGCAGAATTTGGCATCAAATTTAAGATAGCTGATCATGATTTCTTCACAAAGCAAAGCAGTAAGAAACACAGGAAAAGTGAAGCTTGTATAGTATAACATGTATAGTATAAGCACCTGGGAAAACAAAACAGAACAAACCCAAACAAAAATCTTTGACAAAATTTTAAAGGATGAATCCTAAAAGTAAAAGACTTCCAGTTATGGACAAAGAAAATAACTCCTACAATTGTGATTCCACTTGCCAGCTAAATGGACTTTCATACACTTTTTGTAAATAAGGAAACATTATCAGTTTAGAGTTTCTATTTAAATATTAGAAATGTTTATTAACTGCTCAGGCCAAAAGCACAAATTATTTCAATTCAGATAATGTCTAAATTCTCAAATTACAGACAGTAAGACCAAAACAAAACCAAAATTGATTCATCTGGCACTATAGACTGTATTTATAACCTACACCAAACTTCAAGGCCAGATCCTGTACATACACACTTACAAGTAGTATTTTATCCAATCATTCCTCCAGCAGTGAGGATTATTGATTATRTTAGGAAAAAGCTGTAATATCAAAGGCAACCAAACCAGTTCTAATAAGTTTTTCTTTTCTTTCCTTTCCTAAATTCAGTTTTGAACTACATATTCCAAGACAACCAGAAGCAGACTTTTTATGACTGGTTTATAAACATCTGAAATTATAGAGTTATTATAGAAGAAAGAGCAATACAGCTCATATTTCAGTATCATGAACAGAGCTATTACAATAAAAATTTGAAAATTTGCAAGTTATTGCTACAGCTTGGAACAACATTTTCATTATATCATTTTGCATATTAATTGTTATAAAAAGGGTTACAATATGTGTTCTAATAACAAAACTCTTTTACTAAATGAAATTGCAGTTTAATAAGAACCAATTCCTTATATGCTATCAGAAATACATCCATTTTAACCCTTTCACAGATTTATAAAAAGGGTTTGCAATAAGAAAATAACCACATACAGCACTGAAAAATTTTCCTAAGCTAAAAAATGTTTCAGTTTCTTCAAATATCACTCTGAAAAACTGGAGTTTCTAATATGCATGGGAAGTGCATTCCAAATACTGTTCCTAGAATACAATAGAAATGTGTTTATGTATTTTAAAGAATGTTCGTCACATGCATTACTCACACATTTTAACAAAGCTGCCCAGTCCTGCGAGTAGCTTTAATCCAGAATGATCCTTAAATTCGATGTCTGGCATCCCTATTATCTTCAGAGGCAGCCTGAATTTGCTCTGAATTTAATATGTAATCTATATTTAAGCTACTTATAAATCTTTTTTCCTTATAGCACATGATGCTGTAGTCTTCTAGGACGCATTCATAACCATCCTCCCTGTCTGGCCTCCTCTCATGAGGTGCTGGCAGACCAGTGGAGCAGGTGGAGACAGAGGTATAGYGTCTTTCATTGTGGTAGGTAAGGTCATCTTAGTACAGTTTAGAGTATATGTTCGAAATGCATGGCGTACCAGGGTTTACCTGCTCAGAGGTCTTACAAGAAACAGGCTGCTGGTATTTCTGCGCACTATGGATAGAAATGTATTTGGACTGAGGTTTGCATAGCAGGGTGGATACTGATAAGACTGCCTATTACTGAAAAAAATTTGGATCCCCTTTTTATAAGTTGTTTAGTGAATTTGTACTAAATTGCATTGTACAGTGCAATTTAAAGTTGTCTAATGTTAATAAAACAGAAGCCTAATAGTTCACTCTATCAAAGCATCTTTTATTCTATTTATTTTAATATTATAAAACCAGCAGTTGGGTAACCTTCTAACATCAAAAACCAGTTGAATCCAACAATGCCCATAATCCTTCTGCAGTAAAGAGAAAGAACATTATTTTCAGATTATTTTTATATTTCTAAATTTTCAGTTTGGAATAAAATCCCAACTTTCACAAAGAATTTTTTTTTTTTTTTTTTTTACAGTGGAATTTCCAGGGTATCTACTTGACGGGATACTCCAGAGTAGTGAATGTGGGAAACTGTTCTCGTAAGTGTCAGAGTGTGCCCCTAGGGAACGCAAGAGCTACTTTTTAGCAGTGATGTGGCCTTCCTTGTCCTCCCACATTATAGAAAGAAAGTACAGTTTGACCAAGGACAGGAAAAGTCACCCTTCCCTCCACAGTCCCATGCCTTCCTARTACTATCACCTACTTCTCACACCTGATTTGTGCAGGTGTAAGCGCCATAGAATGTGCAAAGCAGAGAACAACTAGCTATAACAGTTACATTTTAAAATATTTTCAGCAGAGATGATGTCAGAACAATCTGAGAGGGTGTTGTTTTACGTACTAACTGCAATTATATCCTAATACTATACTCATAGGGTACTTAGATGAAACAGTAATTCATATATTTTCTTCCTCTCCTCCATAATTTGTAATAGTTACTATGTAAGAAAGGATACCAAGGGTTCAGATCACAGTGTTCAATATTATGTAGATGTTAATATATTTACTCTTAAAGAAACCTCTACTTCAGTAAAAGTAGAAAGGTTCACCACACCTAAAATAACTCTATTACTGTGGTCATAAATCTAATTTCTCATCTAAGATATGTTTCCTAAGTTCATGATACTGATATTATCAACAAGTACAATACAAACAGAAGTAAAAATGTGAATTCACACACCAGAAGCAGTTAACTTGCTTTCCATTTTCACCTTCACTTGTTTTGATGTTTAACTTCTAATAATTTGAGCCAATTTTGTTTACAGTCAAATAATAAACTACTTAGCTGTAAACTAAAATTCCATTTAACATCATTTTATGTCCAGTCAACCAATTTGAACTCAATTAAAGGCATCTTATAATACCTTCTCATTCATGCTAACAAAATCTGAAATAAATTAAAACATCATCAGTTTAAACATGCGCATAAGATATTTAACAATAATCGGTAGACCATTTATGGAAATAAAAAAAATAGCAGATGCTATAAAATACTCTAATATCTATTTTCTGTGCAGTGATTTAAATCTTTACATTGATCAATGCATTTTGATTAAGTTGACAAATAGAACATTGACGCATTAAAGCCCTTACATCTAATGTAAATACTTCTTAATTTTTCAGGCGCATTGAATGAAAAGAATGAAATCCTTGATGATTCACAGACCAAGATTTTATTCTATATTTTGAATTGTCAGGTTTCTTCATGGATATTAATTTATCGTGTCTTTGATTGCCAAGATAGGAACATCACTTTAGTTCTATCATTTATTATATCATCCCCAAGGAGAATAAAAGAATTTGCAGGAACAATTAAGTTACAGAATGTTCTCTCATCTGAGGCCTATTTGGTCACAATATAAGAGATTACTAAATGTGAAGATGTGAGAAATTGAAGCTGAATGTCCTATAAGTTCGGGGAAGAGCAGAGTTACGTAGAGAAGCCAGATTTTGTTCACAGGATGTGCATAAATTTTAGCACCTTTGAAATGATTGTCTTGATAAGAGAATAGTTTAATTTTTAAAGTTGAGTTCCTTTTTTGTTCTTATTCAAGGTGGGGTATGTAATGCAGTTACTAACTGGAAGGGCTGAGTGCCGTCAGCAAAGAGGCAGTGACAGGATAACAGAACAATACAGGAATGGGTGCTTTCTGATACTGAACTGCATTATACCAAGCTTGTGAGCAAGACCAGTGGACCAGAGGTTCCATCCCCCAGACATTTTCCTTGTAGAAAAGAGAGAAGTAGAGAATATACAGGGAGATGAGAAGTGGGGCTGCAGTATTGCACCATGACAATTCAGCTGCTTGGTACAGAGAGGGTTGCTCATGTTCTGATACCCTGTTTGTGTCATTGAAGCTGTTAATCAGAGAACTTAGCAGTTACTGGGGCGAGAGAGGACAGCATTCCAGAAAAAGGCTTTAGCCATACCTTTCCTGGTTTATGGAGTCTAGTTTTTCATACCTATTTTATATGAGAGAATTGTAAGCTGAAAATCTGGATCCATCCATCCTGAATACTCACAGATTTGTTCTGTGTGTTTGTGAGCTAACGCAAGGTGCAACAACTCTGGGCTGCTCCCAAATGACAATAATGATTTTAAGTATTTCTTCCATTGTTTTATTATTTAAAATCTCTAGCTTGTGCTGCTTTATAACCTACAGTGCATGTTCCAGAGCCCAGTATAGGAAATGAGGAGAAAACAAGGAGTAAAAATCAATTTTTGCTGTTACCATACCTATTCTACAGTTGAAGAGGCAGACATCTATATGCTCTAGACAATTTAGTGAGTGTAGTATCTGCATGTCATATAAGGAGGACTTTTTTTTTTCATATAGAGGATGTATTTAAACTCAGGGCACCATTTTTCGAAAACTTTTAAGCAGTTTTGATGCCTGTATGAAATTTGTGCTCATGTTCACCTGTGTGTATATCCTGAAGTCCAAAATTTAGACACTGCCATGATCTCCAAAATCATGACTTGCATACCACCAAACCCTATGAATAACTAAATGTTTTCTGAGAAGACACACTGACATGGGACGCTGCTGAATAGTTTGGTACTCAATCTCACATTCTCTCACTCCTACTGCAGTTAGGTTTGTAAAGACTCCTGGAGCAAGCTCTCTCACAAAGGACATGTGAAGGAAATCAAGGTTTGGGTAATGGGAAAGCAGAAGCATCGTGATTACTTTTGAGGACTTTTGTCAATGACATGAGATTAAGGGACACCTGTCCCTACTCCGAATGTTGTTCAGTTTTAGAGAAAATGGAGAAGTTGTGTTAGAAACGGAGATCAGAATCCAAGTCTCATCTTCCTACTTAGTGCCTCCTTTATCTACAGTCATGCCTATCTTTGCTTGCTTTCTCTCTCTGTTCTCAGAAATATTACATATATTACTGCAGTGACATGCCTTAAGGTGTGGGTGTGATTTCTTCACTTTTGTGGTGAGTTTATTGCTATAAAAATTAGTTATGGAGATAGGGAATATATGAAATAAGTTTATGAGAGAAATAAACAGGAAACTGCAATGCCCAACTATGGTATATGTGCCCATATGTGTACAGGAGTACACATTTGGTTTCCAAAGGTAGTGAAAATATGGGCAACTATAAATTTACAAGCACCTGAGAGGAGGAGTTGTAGCTGGACTGAGTTGCTTGGATTCAGTGAAAGTGCTGCTCTGGGTACCTAGGATCTTTTGTGAACCTAAGCATAAATGAAATTTGAAAATAAAATCGGTATCACACCAGAAAAATGTTGTTGTAAGCAATTCACAGAAGTCATTGGCAAAGTCAGGCTAAGAACAACAGCACTGTAGTCCTTTAAGCAGTTGATGTAGACTGCGCTATTTGGAGTGCAACATGCTATTGGCACAGGATACTACTGTGACAGCAAACACTRTTGAGCTTGCCAAGTCAAACACTGTCACCAATGCTGTATCCACAAGAGCAGAAGCTAGATGTTAGCCTGCCTGGAATATTTGTAAGATTACTTTTGACTAATGTGCTGAAGAAGGAGGCGGCAGTTAATCACCTTTAGTGCTTTTAAGAACCTCACTATGCTTACCACATACTGTGAGCTGCAGTCACACTTGAAGTTGCTGGCTTAAAAAACCACAGCCTTCCAACAGTATTGTTTGTTAGCACAGTACCTCATGTAATAGAACAGCTGGGTGGTTTAGTTGCACTCAGCAGTAAGCGAAACAAAAAAAAATTACAAAAATAGACACTAAGAGCAAAAGGCATACTTCTGACATTGCAACCATCTTCCCTACAATCTCTTGCCACCTGTAATATTTAGTAAGCATCCTCTTCTCCCAGTACGTAATTTGGTAGCAAAGGTGTCTCTGTGTTAGATTATTCTCCGGTCTTTTGTGCTTATTCAAAAATATCCTGCTTTGAAGACTGACTGTGTAGTGGAGGATTATTAGCAACTGTTTTTTTGTGCTGAAGCAGTATTACATGACTCTAGAGATCTCTAACTCACATGTCAGAAGATAGACTCTATAGATAGCAAGGCTAGTATCTCTAGATTTCCAGTCCCCTCAGAGGACAGGAGAAAAATCTCTTCTGCTGTGCTCTGATGTTTAGGGCCACTTTGTGTGAGGATTATAAAATCAAAAAGCAGCAACAGCAAAATAAGAACACTCACAGAAAAGCCCCACCAAACCCAAACAAATCAAACCGACAAGTCTTGATAGCTCTGCAGTGATCTCTTCATCCTGCCAGCTTGGAAGAAAGAAGGAGAGGTAACATGTATGTCTTCCTCAGTTTTTGATCTTGTTGCCAATACAGTCATAGACAGGAATGAAAATGACAATACAATTTTTTTTTTTTTTTTTCTGGAAGATTTGATGAATCATAATTTCACCAGTTGCAGCAGTTTTGCCTTTATGTAACATTAAAGATGAACACTTTGTAAACCACCATCATTACATCATGTTAGAATATTTTTGGTATGGTGCTGACAGCATAAGATGTGACACACATACATGGGAAAACTATCTACAGTTTCTACCCAAGGGATCTCAACCAGTTAAACACACAACATAAATCCATTTCAAGTATTTTTATTGGTTAAGAAAAGACACCATCTTGAAACTGAACAAACCTTTAGGTGAGACCATTGGTGAATTCTTCAAAAAGCAGTTTGTGTTAAAATAAGTTAAAGAAAAAAAAGAAAAGTAAATCAAAGTACCAGGGCAGCATGAAAAGGCAATGTCAGAAATTTTGCAAGGGATGCAGGTAGAAGGAGGGGTCGCATGATGATGTGCCCAAAAAATATGTAGCATTGATCTCTGGATCTTTGTGTTTTGATTTTTTCCTCTCCTTTGAGAAAACTTGCTCTTCTACTCTGATTATAATGACAGCATTGAATAATATATCAATCTCCCTGATTTGTCAGAATTTCAAATTCACGTTCAGGACAGCCATAGCAGATCCTCCAGGATTGGTTACTCATTTGATAGGACCAAGGGGCAGTTTGGGGAGGAAAGCTGGAAAGAGGCAATGATATCACAGTATGACATAAAGAGTGATTCTCTTCATCCTAAAAAGAAGCTTAAAACAAGTCTGATGATTCTCATTCAAGAAGTGCTTTATTTCTCTCCATTGACTGTATTTAAAGACCTGTCTTGGATGTTGAAATTTACACTGTAAACATCTAAGTCAGAAGAGATTAATCTTATTTCAGAACACAAATTAAAAACTGAGCAGTTTTTCATCAGTAACCGGGTTTAACTAACATCACCACTAAAACTGCCCCACTTTAAAATGCATTACAATTAGAAGTTTCAAAACGATCAAAGGAATAATATCAAAAGGCATAAAGCTTATCCATTTGCCTAACTTTTGAATTGTTTGAATTTTTGTCCTATATTTTTTCAGTGTCATAGTAGTGATTCTGGCCTTCAGCCTTCAAGAAGCAAATACATCTCCCAGAAGACTTCAATCATATCTGCCGGTCTCATGTAGACATTTCAGTACCTTACAACGTCTCAAATCACACTGAATACCTAATGTTTAGTGAGCTGAATTAATTATTCTGTGACTGCATGACGTACAGGATAATGGAGAAAAAGGACCAATACTGCTACCAAAATGAAAGCATGGGATTTTCCTTTCTTTAAAAAATGTTAAAGGTATCTTCATGACTTAATACAGTAACTATTGCAATCCACCTTTTTTACAGGTTGTCTTAAAACGTCTGAAAAATAATATATTTGAAGACAAATGTACTCTTTACTACATGTGGCAGTTAGGTGCACTTTTATATGTCTGAAATTATGCCAGTAATATTTTATAACGAAAAGGCAAGATTCCATGCCCTCATTTGTGTATGAAACTTTAAAGAAAGAGAGAACACTGAAAGAAGTGAGCAGTCTTCTAAATGCCTGGAGTATTACAGTTCACCATCAGCAGAAAGCCAGAGTAAAAAGATGTCATTTGGAACTCTGTCTAGGTGTAGGCATGGTCATAGGTGAATATGCTTCTGTTTCAAGTCAGTTCAAGAGAGTTCCTGGCTTTTACCCCTCTGATGATTTTTTCCCGTGAGATAACCACCTCCAACATGATAGGAAGTCAAGCTTTGAATTTGTTTTTAGGATAACTTTGGCTTTTAGAGTGTGGTTAGCAGTTTCAACTTTACATCCGTGCCTTAGTACCCTGCAAACATTGCAGAGCCCAGGTGGAACATTGTCTCTCTCTCCCCAGCCTCATGCAGGAGGTACCAGCTAAATCAGACTGAAAGAAGGGGCTCCCTGGACAGAGCCTGATCCAATCCCCATTGGAGGCAACTGAAGGACTCCCAGGAGTTGAATCAGACCACCAATAGAAGGAAGTCAAGCATTAAAAATAAGGGATGAATGGATCACAGAGTCAAAGTAATAATGTGGAAGGTGCGGTGATTCTGCAACGCCTCCCCCATAGCACTGGAGCACTCTGACACTGATTGGACACAAACCCTGATCTGATTGAGAAGCTTAGTACATTGCCAGTGAAACAAAGTGTTTCCCTCCACTAGTTGCTATAACAGATGCCTTATCTGGGTTGAACTTCAGCCAACTGGGTAGCATCCAGGCCTCAACCTCCGCCAGTCTGAAAAGAGCCTGAAGAAAGAAAACACTGTCTGGGTCAAACAAAAAGATGTACAGCCTCAGAATTTCCCCAGATCCACAGATCTACAGCTATCGACAAAAAGAGGTTGGAACAGAATAAGTTACAGGACTGGACCCCGTGGGACTCCCCAGTTCAATTTGCTTGAGACAGAAGGAGAGGTTGACTAGCAGTGTCCTACAGTGTTGACTTGACAGAAAAGCACAATACCAATTTGTGAGTGGCATTTTGCCAGGTCTCACAGTCCTATCAACAGTACTTCACAGCTAAATGTTATCAAAGATCAAGTTGCATCACCAAGGTACACAAGCTTCAATATAGCCATCCTGGTGAAAGATCAATGGGTCATCTGGGTGTTTTCCTTTACTTTTGTGAAGATTTGTTCTTAAACATGTGTGGGTCACCCAAGAAGCCTGAAGGTTTCCCATATTGTATTCTCATTATCTTTTCATCAATATTTCCCAGAAGAGGCAGACTGAACACCAGATACTGACTGGAAAGGATGAAGGCTATAAGGAACTTCAATCATTGCAAAAAGACTTCTAAGAAGATGCATAAATAGATGGCATACTTTAATAAAAGACATGGCAGAAGTATTTTCCAAAGGAGGTACACAGAAGTGATAGACAGTGAGTAGGGTGTATTTTACTACATAGTGGGCATTAAGATCCTGGTTATCGACTGCTGAGGACCTTGCATGGAGATTCAGGACCAGTGAGTTTTACTGCTGTGATAATTAGTTCTTGCGGGGTTTTTTTGTAGAACCCTGTTCAGCAAAGCATTTAAGCAGGTGGCATTTTTACAAACATGAATCGTCACTGTTTGGAAAGCCTTTCACAGTTCGATACAAGATATAGACTTAAGTCCTTTGCCGAATTAAGGCCATAATATTTCTATACATATCTATAACGTAGGATTTTGTATAGTATGAAACCACCCTGACAGTCCAGATAATACCAGTTCATAGTACGTGCTGGGATAGTGTCGCATTTTTGTTATGTATTTAGTGGTTTCAGTGTTTGCCTTTTGAAAAAATTATATTATTTACTAGATGTGAAAATACTCAATTGGGAGATTGACACCCTACCTCCTGACACCCTGCCCCTTGACCAGTATCAGCAGCATAGACAGACTGCCAACACCCTGTCCCCTGCCCGACATCGGCAGCATAGGCAGGATGCTGCCCACATTATTCATGTAGGGTATGCTTTTCTCTAATCACACCACCACTGGTGGAGCCAAGAGGCGGCGTGACTCCTACCCGCATTCAAAAGGCATTTGCACGATTGGCTGTTGCTGCCAGATGACCTGGACACCACATGTCCCTGGCAGTCCACCAGAGCCATGGCATCACTTATGATCCTGTGCTTGCTACTGGTGATTCTGTGAGTTGCCATATGGGTGCATTGTTGCTCATCTTTCCTACTGCCTCAATAAAGTTTTGTTTTATAACGTGTGGACAGACTCCATTAGTGTTCAGACCACAGAGACATTTCTCCTTTGTCTAAAAATATGGTTCTACCATCAGTTTGACTTTGTAATGTTAATTCACTAACACAATTTCTCAGGTATCTGTCATAGCTGCATCTGCGTACCAAAGTATGTATGTAAAGGTTTTATACATGTTTTTCAATTTGTAAAGATTTTGGATGCAGTTTACCTATGAATTCAGATTTACAAATGCTTCTACTCTATGATTTCAGTGGCTGTTGTAAGCTTCATTGATGTTGAGATGAGAAATGCAGACGAAAGCAGAATGGATGCCAAGACCCCTCTGCCAGATATGACAGGCGGGCTTGCTTTGCAATGTAACGCTACATATTTTAGCTTGTCACTTGGTTAGTGTAATTTTATCCCAGTTTTTTTTGCATTTTAATGAAAATGTTAAAATTCAAAATGACATGCCTACCTGCTTAGTCTTAATATAGTTGGATTTTCAAAACAAACAGAATAAAGATATGCTTTTTTTAATCTAGCAAGAGATTTTGCTGTGAGACTCTCTCTTTCATGTTATGAATTAAAGACAAAGGTGGCTGGATTGAATTGAATGGTTATGAATATACACATTGCAAAATGCAGTAAACATACATTGCAAAACATCATTTTCACCTGGAAATGACATTTTTCTGGCTTCAAAGTGGTGGGCAAATTTAGAGATGTTTTATTGCAGGGTGAAATCATTGCCCACAGATCAATTCATGCTATAGGGACTTTATTAATGGCTGACTGATGAAAAATCAGCTTGCATGTCCATAATGTGATTGAGCACACCATCAGATAACCAATTCAATAACGACTACCAAAAAAAACCCAACACCAAAACCCAAAAAACCCCCTCAAAATTCTGTGTGTAATACATGTAACAACATTGTTGTTTTAGCCCATAGAGGATTAAAGCATGAAAGACAGTGATATAAGAATTTATGCCCTGAACACAAGAGCAAGAGAAGTCCTTTTCCTGTTTCATCTAAACTTTTTTTAATATGAATTATTTCATACCTTTGCCTTATTCCCCTCCCAAGTTAACCTAGAATAAAAAATACTAAGGGAAAACAGAAGAGTGCTGCAGGGATTTAATTTCTGTTTGCTGTATAGCATTAAACAAAGAAATGATGTTTTTATGAGAGAAGAAAAGAAAAAAAAAATCTTATGCTAAATATTTTTTGTGAGTTTCTGGTGTTTGGTAGAAGTATTAGAAATTTCTGGAACTCATTTTACATATAGATAGAGCATGCATATAGAGCCTCGAAAGAGTATGATTATTAAATTATATAATGTATAATATAATTGAGCATTTGGACTGAAAAGCAGTTTCTCAAAAATGTCTCTTAGTCAACTTCCCAACTGAATGACTCTTTACTCATACAAAAATAAATAAATAACTGTTTATTTCCAGCAGGCAGGGGGAAGACTAAATGAAAAAAATCCCCAGACATTTGCTACACTGACACAAAAAGTGAGAGAAAAAGTCTTTGGGGTAGTTTATGTAAAGCACAATGAATGTCAAGGTATGCATGCAGTCCTATAGACTGACTTAAATAGTARAGATCGCCTAAACTTCAATGCTCTTTATGCCTTCCATGTACACCCTATTGAGAAAAAAACCAAAAACTTGTTCCATAAAAATGCATGTGAGACATTTGTTACTGTCTACATGTCCTGGAATCAGGCAATGGCTTTACTTAGTGTTGGTTTAATTTCCTCTTTCTCCTTTCATTCTTTTATCCCTCCTTCCCCTGATGATTAAAGGCATCTTGACTATACAAATTTGGGGTGGTCTAATAAATACAACCTGTAACAGGAAAACAAAGAATTAGCAAGATGTCTGTGCTTTTCAATGGAACAAATGTGTTTTAACATGGCCAAGGCACCCCTGAGCCTGGTCTCTTCCAAGCTGCTGGCAGGATTCATTAAGGTGGTGCTTTTACAAATACCTAGCACTTAAGGTGTATGTAGCAGACCTCATATTTTATATACAAGGTCAACAAGCAAGCCTCCATTTCAGTTACAAGTAATTCCACCTGCAGCAGCTGCTCTTCATGTGATAATCCCCTTGTCTCTGAAAATTAGTTCTTCAGTCTACTCTGAGCTCACACCTTCCTTCCCCCTTACCCTTTGTTTCCTGCAATTTTGAGAGTCATTTGGGCTCGTCCAGAGTTGCCTGTATGTCCCATTGGCAGCATTTCCTCTTCAAAGTGCCTTGGCACCTGCAGGTGTGGAGGGAGTGAAGGCATTTTAAATTGATGCTGGTACATTGCACAGGCCACTGTGCAGAATAGTTACAGTTCAGAAAACAAACAAACAAACAAAGTAGAATAAGAAAGAAGAAAGAAAATGTTATTGGCTGGCAAAGACCTGGCCGTTTGTTTCTTCTTGCCCTCTGCATAGTTGGTATGGATATACTTTGTGACAATCTTGGTTGATACTTTCTGCTCGCTGTACAGAACTGAGATGAGGCTGAACCCCTGCTAAATCATATTTCTCTACATGGGCATTTAGTATACAGCAAGACATGACAAATATTTATCCCTGTGTTTGCTACAGATGTAGGAGGTTCCTCTTTTAAACACGGATCTTTGTTTGTTTGTGTGTTTTCATTGGGATCCTAAGGACRGGATTCAGATATAGCACAGACTTTCATTTTCTACAGCAAAGCTCCTTACTGAGTGGAGCTCCTGCCTTTTTCAGCTCTTGAGTCATCCACCTAACTGTTTTGGTGCTCCCACCTGCCTGTGACGACAGTTCCCAATCGCTTTTGCTCTCATGTATGTTTTATCATTTATCCCAGATGACTTCTTACTCTTGCCATGGACTGCAACATTTTTAGTAAAGTCTGGTGAAGAGGCTGGAACAGCCAAGAACTGTTTTTTTCTTATTGAACCAAAACATGGTATGCAGCAGTATCATGATGACTCCCATATTTCCTACCTGGCAAGGATCCTACCAGGAAGGCTCAGTGCACTTCTGTTTCCAGTGTATGTTTCCAGTTCCTGTGTTTTGTGGCACTAGGCTTGGGTCTGGCATGTGCCCCATCCACCCTCAGTGCAACCAGGAAGAACTCAGAATCAGAAACTTCTGATGGATTCAGTAGGTAAACATACTAATTGAATGTTTGATCGCTGCATACCCCACTTGTTGAACTATTAGCCACATGGCCATACATCTTTTTCAGCCCCCCATCTACTGCTTTCTTCCTGGTGTTTGGTACATACTCACACAGGCAGACTTCAAGTTGGGGATGTAACTTGCAACAGATGCACAATTCCTTACTCCAGACTCCTTTGCTGCCTTGTTCTCCCTCTCTTGTCCAAAGGCAGAGACAAGCCCAGGAATACAGTTCCTCTGCAGAATGATTCCCAGAAAAGGTGCATATGGGAACCCTCAACCCTAAGACRTCTTAGTGTTGTGCTCTAGAAATAAGAAGCACAACTCAGATGTCTTTTCATGCATTCCAAAACCTGGAAGGCTGTTCTCGAGCTACTTGAGTGCCTAGATAGGTTTTCTAGTGCCACGTATCTGAATCATTTGCTTGGGGCTCACAGGTAGAACACAGGACTTATAGAGAAAACATGTCCTTTTGTTGAGGAAGCCAGAGGCCAGCTGTGATGCCCTAGACATCTAAAATTGTGATGAATTTTTAGGCAACTTAATTCCACTCCCAAACATGTCCTAAAATGTATGCACAAGTTTTAGGGGGAAAGTATGAGGTAGATCAAGAATAACCATTGCTTTCCTGGTTATGTGAAACACAATTGTTTGGTTTTGAAGTAATAAAAAACGATTACTTGAGCTGTATTTATTAAAGTTTTTTTTCTTTTTTTTTCCTTCAAAACAATCCAAATTAGGTGGTAAAAAAGTTTTGTAAAGCTGCTGAAACTTGCAGCATTTTTATTTAAAAAGTTTTTGAAAGCTATCTTTGATTTACAGTGGCTGAGACCTCCATTTTATGTTTTTTTTTCAGAATCAGTTAAACCTTTGAATTAGCACTGAGTGGAAGGCCAGGCCTGTCATTGAGTTATAGGGCAACCGAAAAACTAAGGTAACTAGATATTTTGGGGACAAAACTTCTAAAACCAGCTTCTAATTTTGAGTATGTTGGACCTTCAATGTGGGCAAAAGACAGTGAAATCCTACTTCTTGAATATAACAAACTGAAAGCCAAATTCCTAATCTTAAAGTATAGCCCTGCTTGATACACAGCTTTATGAAGTGCAATGCTACAATCAGATTTAACTCGCAATGTATCATAAACATMAAATACTGAATCTGAAGACTTTAAAAAAGTTTAATATTTTTTATGAGAAGTAAGACTATAGATGGTTTTCACAGCCATAACAAAGTTAATCAGAATCATAATTTAAAACATAAACTCAACAGTGGAAAAGTTGTGAAGGTTTTTTTCTTCCATGAATATTGTTCTTATCTATGTTTTCATCCCTTATCTTCTCCTCTAAAGCAACAGCCATGACAAGGGATTTATAGATGTTTTTCCAATTTGTAATAAATCCTATGGGCTAAATTCTGATTCAGTTAAATCTTTGGGATTATTCCGGTTTTACCTAATTTTGTAGAGATCAAAACCCGCTTTTGTGGACATAAAGCATTTTTTGCAAGTCTAGTGTTACAATTTAAGAATTGACTTAAATGTAATGTTAAAACACATAAGAACCTAAGGGGATGGTTATGGATTTACTTTTAAATGTACATATAAGACAAATATCTTTGAAATTCTAATGTGTTTTTACTCTGTTTTCATACAGCATTTACTTATCTGCCTGCCCAACAGTGCTTCTTATCAATTTCACCAGGTGCAGAGCAGATAGTTAACAGTGAAAGATTAGAAGCATCTCTAGAGYGAAAATAAAAACAAAATAACTTCCTAAATTATCTGGCATCCTTTTCACAGTTACTGGAAGATAATGATGCTTGTGTAATTACTGCTTTTATCACCAAAAAAAAAGAATTATGTTTCAGAATCATTTGCAACTTGCTCAGTTTTCTACCATAAGAAAATGGTCAGGAAATCCACATGCAAAAAGATTTATTTCTCAATATTGTTGTTAAATTCTTCCTGGTTGTATTCTGAAATAGCCAATTATGTCACTTAAAACATGTAATGACTACCTATATTTGAAATGTTTACTCATGTGAACAATATTGTTGTCTCTACTTTTTCAAGTACTCCAGGAAGGTGAGTCTGCCAGTGCTGTTCAGTTTAGGTTCTCTTTGCACCAAATGTACAGAGGCTTACTTTGTATGCTTTACTTTACAAAGTATATGCATATATTTTAGCACAAGCAGAGCTTGTGGTTTGTGGTTTGGTTTTTTTTATTGTTGTTGTTTTTTAAAACTTCCCCACAGCCTACACATACTAAAGCTTTGGGGGACTGTTTTTCACCAGTTTTTTTCAAAAGTGTCACACTGTTGGTTTTTTGCTTCTTTTTTTTTTTTCTTTAAAGACATATATAATTTCGTATAATGTATCTCATTTACTTTTACTTGGACAGAATAATGGTCTGCTATTAGTTGAAATGTTGAATTATAAATTCTCTCCTTCAGTTCTCAAAAAAACAAAAATTCTGCTGCAAAAAAACCCCAGTTGATGCAAGAAACCAGATGTTTCATCACTTCTAATTGATAGCAAAATCATTCTGGAATCTTTCATGTACTTCCTATTGGCAAGAAAACTAATTTTACACAATCAAGAAGAACGCCTGCTGTGCAAGAGGTCTGGTTTTCAGACCTAGCTGGCAATATTGTTGTGATATTATTAGCAGTAAAATGCTGTTTTAAACAGCAGCAAAAATATAGGATTCTTTCAAATAGTTCAGGTAAATAGTTACTGCAATTTTAAAATGAGAAAACTTTTAGTATTATTTTAAGGAAACTGTGTTGTAGATAAATGTGCCAATTTGAAAACATCTTATTGGGAATAATGGCCATGAAGATCATGTGCATTTGAAACATCTCAACAAGTACTCCTGATATGCAGAAAAAGTTACCTAAGGCAATAGTGCAATTACTGCTGCCCCAGCAGCAGTGGAAGATTTGACTTGTCGTTTCCATTTTCTTAAAAAATTTCTCAGAAGGCTTCCGACTCAGTCATTTTAATTAACTTGTGGATTAAACCTGGTGTACACATCTGCAGCTGGGAGCAATTTCATATTAAGATAACAGGCCTGTTGTTTTGGAGCTAAAATCCATGGCATACCGCACTTGTTCTGCCAGTCAATCGTGTAGATCTATGAATGCATATGAAACTATAGATTCATAAGTATCTTAACAGACACACAGAAGAAACACTTGTTTCATAGACTACAAGGGGACATTAACCTGGTAACAAAAATATTCTCCAAAATATTTTTCAGACATATAACACACAAGATATGTTTTTCAATAAGTTTTTATTATACATTTAGGTAATAGGCCATGATTATGATGAAGGAGCTATTAGAATTTACGGTGTTAACTCTCCTGTATCTTCCATTATGACTATTTCTGCTTTTTCACATTCTCTGAGACTCTGCTCCCAAATGGTACTTAGTACTTCTTTCATGGAAATCAGTGGAAATTGTAGCCACTGTCTGTATCCTAGGTTTTATTTTTAAACAGCCTCATAAAAAACTCTCCTTATGATGCTGATTTACAAAGACTGTACCTAAATAACATGTGAATGGCAAAGACATTGGCTCTGGAGGAGCTGAGTACTCTCATAACATATTCTTGAAGTTCCACTTTGGAGTTAAGAGTGCTCATGACTTTGTATCACCAATCCTGAAATCAAGAAAATCTGCACATCTATAATTAAACCTAATGACATATAATCAGCTGCTGTTGATGTAAAATGAAGAATTGTAATTCTGGAATTGTATCTGCTAAACATATCCTACAAAACAGTTCAGTCATAAAGATTTCTCATGAAACCTCTGTAGAAAATGCTTTACCGCTGAAACATCAGATGCTGTCTCCTTTCTCTTTAACACACAGAAACTTCTAAATTGGTGTGTTTTGGTGAGTTTCACATTAAATAATCAGGTATTTTTTCCACACCTCTAAGACATGTTTTAGCATGATATCATTCATGCTGCTTTGATGCCTATCTGCCATATATATATATGGAGAGGAAACAGAGCCCTCTTTGGTTCTTCTGTAACTTTGAGACAGGAGAGTAAAAGACTGGACTGTCATGGTTATTAGCATGTTATTTACGTGATTTGCGATATTAAGTATTATGCACCTATCTCTGGAAGAGTCAGAGCCAGGATAAAACATAAGATGGTTCTGGCATTAAAAGCAGATGATACATAAAAAAGTTAACACCTTATACTAAAAAATCCCTACAGATTTTTTTTTTTTTTTTTTCTGTTAGTGATGTACATAACCTGGACATTTGTTTTATATGGTTAGTGAAAAGTCAGGAACGGGCATTTTCCCATCAAAAGATCTTGGTCTTCTCTGGTCATCATTTCAATGGTTTTCTATTTTATCCTTTTTCTTAATAGTTCCCTAAGACTCTGAGTAGTCTCGTAATTTTTACATTCCAGTATTTTCTGTTATTTCAAAGAGTAATCTAAAATCCAAAGTATCCTTGTTAGCAATTTAATCTTTTTTTGGGGCATTTAAGTTGTAGCTAGAGAGCTGCTGAACTGGTAATGTAAATTTAAATTTGCATTTTAAGAAGATGAATGTAAGCCAAATTCCTTACCAAGCTCTAATACTCCTTAAAATGTACTCTTCCTGCAATGCAGTTCAGGTCCCGTGGCCCTTTAACAACTTGTCTCTGTAGCCTCTGATATTAAATTGCTTTGGCCTTTATATGTTATATCCAGTTAAATTGCCATAAACTCCTGTAATGCTTGATAAAATACAAAACAGAAAACCGAAATAAAAACTAGCGTCTTGTTTGTAGGGGAGTTGCAAGTGCTTCTGCCTCCCTCTGAAACCAAGGAGAGCAGATGACTCTAAAAGACATCTCCAGAAACATGAAGTGTGTTGTGAGTGTTTTAAAGGCATGGGGTACAAAAAACAAGTGTGAAAGTCATGTTTAAACTCAGTTCTTTTTTCTTAGGCCCTCAGAAAACTATTTATCTACATTTCTTTTGCTTTTCTTCAGTGATAGAAAAATTCACGTCAACTGTCCTCAGTCCCAATCATAATGTATTTGTCAGGCGTATTTAAAAATAACTTTGTCCTTTAGATTTTTAAAATAAAAATGAAGATATTTATATACTTTTTTTTTTCCAAAACTGAAAAAAAAAATTACATTTGAATGGGAAATGTGTGACAGGAAATTATTATTTGCACCGTGCTGAATACAAGAGAGGAGATGTCTGTGTGTGGGTTGCAAGTGAAGACAGTTATAAAAAGAACACCACAAATAGAAATAAAACCAGCGTAGTATCACAGAAGTAAAAGGTTACTGTCTCTTAACAACGTGAGGGAACTGGGATGACTAAGGAGATGAGAGCTTACAGATAAAAGGAGCGTGCAGGACAAGAGCAAAGCAAATGCACAGTGCTGTGGGGCAGTTCACCCAAAGGAAAGGAGGAAACAGGTTCCTGCCCTTCTGTCCACCTGCTAGGTTCCCCAGAAGGAGCAAAGAACGTGCCATATGGAAGTGCGAGAGGTGCTGTCTGAAGAGGGGAAATACTCTACTACTGAGAGTGACTTGTGTGACATTGTAAAATGACAAGACACCATATTGTAAAGCTGTGACAAGTCCTGCAGACTGTTCAACTGTTTATCCAGAGACTGAGAGATCTCTCCTTATCCCATTTCCTCACAAGTAGCCATGGCTGTCTGCTGCCTGATAATTTCTCCTGGGGAGGGGAGGCACAGAGGCCTGTCTACTCTACAGAGTGCCAGTACCATTTTAGTGCCTTGGCATGCCTATGACATACCCAACATGGAAATAGCATACACATGTTTCCACAAAAGTATGCAGCAAAATTCAAACATGAAAAGTAAGTAAATGGCAGCTGCAGTAAATGCCACACAATTCATTTTGCAGTATTCTTGAATACGAACTGTGGAAAATGCAAGATGATGAAAGCTAGGAAAATCAAAGTTAACATGCTCAGCCTATCCTTAAGTTACTTGCTGCTTAAATAATCACAGTATCATTACCACTAGGAATGCCACAGGCAAATTCAATCAAAGTCACACAAAAGCTTTGAAACAATCTAATCAGTCCAAGGCTTCCACTGTAACATTCCCACTACATGGCTTCAAATGTAAATGATTTCCCTTCTTTAAAGTAATATTCACTCCTGCTTTCGTCTTATAAGGCCTAAGGAGCAGGAAAAAGAAGAAACTGTATTATTTGAAATACAGACTAATAAAGTATGTGGCTTTAAGAGCTTGACAGCCTAAGTCACAACACAGGCAGAGAAGAGGAAAGGGAGAAAAAAAGGATGAAGATGTATAGCAGACCTGCCTGGGATATGTACATTATGGAATAAGTGGGAGTAAAGTAAAAGAAAATAGAAATCCAATTTCTGCTTGAGGTGGCTGGTGAATTTAAATCATATGTCTCTAAAGAGGAATTTTTTTAAATTATTATTTTTATTTTGCTATTTATRTATCATTAATCTCTGAGCTGACATTCAGTTTCTAGGCAATAGCTTTGGAAATTGGAATGTTATAAGAAAAGCCAAGTTTAGGTATTTTTACTCAAAAACATATTTAAATATATCATTGTGTTTCCTTATAGAAATGTAAGTCTCATAAAGAAATTTGACTGATCACATAAAAAGAAAAAAATTGCTTTTGGAAGATGTGAATCTGAGCTCAGCAGATAGATCTGCTGAATAAGAATGAAGGACAGAATCACAATTTTATTTGTAACAAAGACAAGTTAAAGCTTTGTTGAGGATTTAATTCTCACTAAACTTGATCTTCTCCCTGAAGGAAAAAACAGATGAAGTTTATATAAGTCTGATAAATTGTCCCTGAAGACAACAGGCAGAATGCAGAGGGTTGATTAAGTCTGCAGAGTGGTTTACTTTGCTGTCTGTCTCCAAGACCATTCTTCCCTGAAAACCTTGACCTCTCAATTGCAGGAGTTACTGGCCTCTTCAAAAGCTTTCCTTCAAATGTAACTTTTTCTATGGCACAGACTAGATATTGCTAGACTGGTAGCAGTGTGACTGTGTTAAACATCTTCCGGGCTCTTAAAGTGTTTTTCTCCAATATTCATTAACCCACCTATCTGTAATTAAAATAATGAGCTCTCATTCACCACCAAATAACATTTCATGGTGTTTAAAATGGAGATGAAATCTAGAAACTGAAAGATAGAGGACAATTTGTGGGTGAAAAAACTGAACGTCTAAAGCTGTGTGAAATAGAGGTAAATAAATAGCTATGTTTCAAACAATTATTTTGCTTCTGCCTGAGGGAAAGTGATGCAACTGAGAAAGACAGACGGCAAAATATAAATATTTGTGAGGGTTTGTTTTGTTTTTTTTTTTTTCTGTGAACACTGCCAGGAGAGAGGTACTAGAATAATTTATTAACAAATCATTAACAGAGGAAAATGTGTTTTGCATTGACCAAGAGTCACATCCAGGACTGCTGTGTATTAGATGTTGCATCATTAGTGAACTGTCAACACCAGTGGCTACAACAAGCTATTGTCTGTTGAGTGTGAGTATAAGCTTGTATTCACATCCAAACTCAGAACTGCCAAATTTACATCAAGTCTGAGCCCAAGCAACCTTGAGACAAGATTCAGGGCCTGCTAGAGGGGAAGGACTTGGTCCCATATGTCTGCTTAGGACATCCCACTGTGAATCCAGCTGTACTTTTCCAGTCGTTAGGAAACTGCACCATAGCTTTTGAAATTCTTTGCCTTTGGATAAGGCAAGTCAGACAGAGGTTCTTGGTCATAATTGTCACTTCCATGGTAGTGATGGTGTACAGGCTGGTATCCTTGAAGACCCCCCACCAAGTAAGCCTTGGTGGCAGGACCATCATGGCCAAGCTTGGATGTGCAGGTGGGTCTTGAAGCACTGTGGGATCATGCACACTAGGCACTTGTGGAGCAGTTTGTTGCTCAACAGCTCAGTATACCTTTGGCAAGAGCAGGTCTCATGAAGTACTGCAGTGCAGGACATGTAGCAAAGAAACTACACCACCAGTAGCGCAGACAATTTTCAAGGAAGCTGTGGCAGCCAGGTGCTTGCAGGGAGATTTACCTCCAGTGGACTTGTGAAGAAACGGACTGGTTTGGTTCATGCTTTTAGAAAAAAACTAAAGTAAACCTCTTGAGCAGTGCTGGACATGTTGTCCAATCTGCCACCATCTATCCCRCATGCCTTTACAGCAATGTCCCATGACACTTGACAGCCAAGTCAGAAATGGAGTCCCACGCAGAAGGACAGAGCTGCTAGGACAGGAAGGAGTTGTAACAGAGCTTATTATTGTAAATAACATACACTGAAGTAGGTGTATTCTACAGCTTATACACAGATTCAGGACAGAAAGTATAGACAGATCTCTGATTTATCTATGGAATGGATTATTTTTTCTTAATTGGCTTTTACCTCTGTCTTGAATTTTATTATTTTCTGGTGGAGAAAATACATGACATGATGTGGCTAGTATTGAACACTGATCAGGTAACTTCCTTCTTCTATCTTACTACAGAGAAAACTGTGTAGTATGAAGTATCTCATTTTCTTAGAGGTTTTTTTTTTTTTAATCTTTTTCTCATTTTTAATTAGTTTTGCCTAATGTTCTTAAGTGTGTATATTGTTATGCACTTGTTAGAGCACTGTCAGAAAGCACACCTTACACTTTGAATGCTTGTGGTGGTGATACGTTTGTGTAGTCACGATAAACAGATTTCAGTATGGCTATGTGCCAGAACAAAGAGAAAAAGAGAAATACAAAGAGAAAAATAGGAAAAGCAAATGTTCTGAAACAGGTAGATTAGAAAGTTTTGGTTGCAGATTTTCTAGTTAGAAAATACTGACACACACACAAAAAAATGGAGTTAAAGGAAGGATTATTTTGTCAAACAATATGTGGTTAGTCTGTGGAATGCAGGATACCTGCAAGGCCAGGACAGTAATGGCACATGAAGAGGACAAATGTGAAAACCGAAAAGACTCTTACCTGAGATACAGAGTTTGCAGGCACAGCTAGCATCTAGGAAGCTAAGAACTTTTTTTTCTCTCCTCTGGTTCCAGTGAGGTTTTCAGTGCTGGTCAGTGTCAGAGTTGTGCTACAGAATTTGTGAATCAGGAGTCACATGCAAGATAATAATTCTTATGTGTGTTGTGGTCTGTTCTATCTTTGCTACTCTCATTATAAATTTTCTATTATTTATCTTTCTAATTTTCCTTGCTTTTGAGTCCTCCACTCAGGTTTTACTGACTCACCTTAGCCTTAAGTCTGCACCCACTTCTTTCCCTTCCTTCCTGTGTTCTTCCTTTCCATCTCTGTGAACCCATTTCTTCTTCTCCTCCCTTTGTTTTCCTCATTGCTTGTCTCTTTGCTCTATTTGTTTACCTGGAGGTCGTCCTGATTTGGGGCTCCAAGCACTAAGCAGAGCAGGTGAAAGATTGCTAATACCTAATTCCTTCTCTTCTCTATCTCTATTACTATCCTAACTGTTGGATTAGGAACTGCTGTAATTGGGCAATATACAGAGATGTCCAGGATACTGTGTAAAGTACATCAAATACTTTCTTATTAAAGGAAACCATTAAACCCTTTTCTAAGTCCTACAGATTCCTTGTCTGCCTTCACCAGAGCTGTCACTTTTTATAGGTTATATCTAAGTGTCCCAGCCAGAATAAGATTCTCATATGATTTACATATATTTTACATAGTTTTACATAAAATTACACTTTTACATAAAAATTGCTATATCAGGTATGATCTCCTATGCATTTAGTTCTGTGCCCAAAGGCTTATTAAGTGAAAAGGATACCCTTTATGCCATTCATGATTCAGAATACCATTATCACACTCCCTATTGGCAGTGGTGCCTCWGTTGTGTGAGAGCTAAAATCAGTAATGACACTTCGCTTGTCAGTAGTACTTGACTGATGGGACAAAGCTTCCTTAACAAAGATCTTCTGATGCGGAATTCACTTGCACTGCAGATCTGCATAAACAAGAGTTTTACAACCCTGCTAGCATGCTGCAAATCTTGTTGTTATGTATAATTCTTTTAATTTTATTTTGTTGTTCATGTTTTCTTTGAATAAAGCCTGTATTCCAGGAAGAGAATGAGTGCTCTGATGCCCAACTAGCTAGGAAAAGTGTCACTGAAATCAGTGGGGTCCGTGCCAACCAGCACCTGGCCATGATAGGTCAGAGCAAGATGAGACTTCAGCTGTTTGTTTTCCTCCTCTGCCCCTTCTGCCTCGGAAGACAGCATAGATGTGTACTAAGAATTAAGGGGTGTAAAATGATAGCAGCCAGTGACTTTTGATCCAGCTAGGTGACAACAAAGCTGCAAGATGTTTAGATCAATAAAAACAATCAATTAAATCACTAAGATATCACAGATGGCTAGATCAATTAAAGGCAATCAATTAAATAGCTAAGAGATCACAGATGGGTGGATAAATTAATAGTGCAAATAAATCAAATATTCAGGATACTCAGGAGGAATATAACCTGAGGAGATAATCATGGGGTGAGTGTCAGTGGGTGTAGTGTTTAGGGTGATGGCTGTGTGAAATCTGGTGCATTTGTGAGAGTGTGTGATGCTCTCTGCTCTACTACGCAGAGTTATTACTTCCACGCTTTTGCCATGTTATCATTCAGTTCTCCCGCCAGTCTTAGATGTGTTGCTGTTGATTTTTGCCCTTGGTGAGGATTTACCTTTGAAAACCTGTAGATACGGAGAACTTGAATATCAGTCTGCAAAGGCCGTGTGAGTTTATAATGAATGGTAGATTGAATGTTTAACATAAACAAGTTTATCTTGTTGTAAATTCCCTCTCAGGTGAATCTAATTAATCAAGTGGAATTGTCTGCTTACACTGTAAATCTACAGACCGGCTTTGTTTGTGTGTGTGKGTGTGTTCATGTACAGACAACTCTGAAATGCAAGACCTTTGTCTGGCTTATATGAAAGAGATGGTGCCCCTCTGAAGTCACTCTTCCACATAATTCAGCTCATAATTCATCATACTGGTACAGAGGTCATAGTTCTGCACAACCAATAACTGCAAAGGGAAAAATATTGTTTGATTTTTATTTTTGAAGAGCTTGTATTCTTTCACAATTCTTTTGTTCCCTTCCTCAAATAAAATCCTACCAGTAACACTCCAAATGTAACTTTTACAGTATCTTCAGTTTCTGAATCCAGTTTCACCCTTTCTGTTTTCTTTAAAATACCTGTGTAGTATTGTAACTTTGCATGGTAATGTTTAGTCTTGGGCAAATGTGCTTGTACTTTTAAAACCAGATAAACTCAATAAAAGTAATATCCATTTGTCTCCAGCTAGTTTCCAGTATCACCCTACTGATGTAGGATGAAATGATTTGAGAGCCCTGATACAGTGATTTTTGTATTTCTAAGTACCAGAATATTAAGAAATGGGCAACTGGCACTGGCAGGAAAGAGGGGCTTTAAAATGACTAGTGATTCTGTGCCAGCAAATTTAAATCATCTGATGTCTGTAAATATGGACAGTGGGAAGTGAAAAATAGAACAGCATGACTGCTGGTGGTGTGGTAAACTGAACGGGAAACTTAAGAGAATTTTTACAAGAGAGAATGGGGAAGTTTTGGGCATTTTGTGCACTACTTGGGATAGCAGAGGGGTGGAAAACTGGATCTTCTGACACTGATTCTAAGTAATCTCCCTACTCTGAAAAAATACATCACATATTCAGTCTTCATGGGACATTGATTTCTGCAGTCTTCTCTGAGAAATTCAGGGCTTACAATGGTGATGTTCAGCATTGTATAAAGAAGTCGAATGGAAGCAGATTAACTACATTCAGCCCTGTGGCCTTAGTCTTCAAGGAAGGGATATTTTTTTTTTTTTTTTTCCCCATTCAGGTGGACAGGACCTTTCCATATGTATTATACTGGAGTATTTGGATATTACTTCAATAAAAGACAAACCAAATGAGATAGAGCACTAACATATTGCCCTGCTGAATCTAAAAGCTCAGAAATGTTACAGTTTGTGCTTGCTCTCTCATTTCCTTTTACATTCGCTGAAGAAATACTTCTGTGAAACAGCTTTTCTTCTAACTACGTATATCTACTATAAGAAATCTTTTCTGGATACTGTTAAAGATAATGGCTAAGATACAAAGATAAACCTCTTGCAGTCCTGTTCTGTACTTGTCCAATCTGACTCTTTGCTATTTATTTAACAATAGTTATATAGCCTTGACATTTTCAAAGCTCTATACAAACACAAACTAATTAATCTTTAGTTTGCCTTTGAGGTAGGTGAGTCAGTATTCTCTTCTTTCCCAGATATTACAGTCAGAGCAGAGGAAGTAAGTGAATAGCCTGAAGTCCTACAGAAAATTGGTGTCAAACCCAGCATTTTAACTTGGGCCCTCTTGGAAGAGAAGGTGCTTAACCCTGGAATGTTTCCACTTCCCCATGGCAACTCTCTGCGTGATGTGTTATATTTGCATTATTGACTGAGATGACTAATCTGAGCACAGAGAGAAGTTGCGCAGCTGTTTGTCTACACTATCTGTTATGCACTTTTGAAAGGGTGCCAGAGGTTATAGTGGTATGAATACCCGCTTCTGATGCTGCGTTTGTGCACTGGATGTTATCTCTTGCTTGTGTACAGAATTCATACCAAAATCTGAACTCTCCTCATTCCAGCATACTGGGAGATAAAGGAAGGCCCAATTCACCAGATGCTGCTGCTCTTGTCATTATCTTGCAAACAATAAAGAAATTATGCTCACACTGGTTGCTTTAATTCTGCACATTCCTCTCTGCAGACAAAGCAGTATCTCCTTCATTGCTAGTATGATGCATTGCTCATCACATGAAATATTTAAGGAATACATACCCATAAGATAACACCTGCTCTGTCTCATGCTGTCTCAGTTTAAAAGGAGGAGATGCACTTTCTGACTCTGTCAACGTCCAGTCTATTGCCGTAATGACTGTGCTGAAGAGAATTCTGACAGAATCATTAAATACACTTGAGTCAATAAAAGAATACAGCTAGTATCTTATGTTTCCATTGAATGACAGTGGTATAGAGCTAGTGTACTGCTGCAAAATTATCTAAGGCTTTTCATTTGAAAATAGGAAAACTCAATTTGTGTTTGGAGGTCAGGTTTGCTTTGCAGATGTAAGATAAGGCTGAATAGAAGACCTCCAGTCCTATATTAGGTATTCTCACCTTATTTTTGGCTAGGAGTAAATATATCTATTTCTACTGGGAAAAAGGCAAGGACCACTCCATTACTTTCTAGTGGTATTATGCTAATAATTAAAGATAGCTTTTTAAAAACTTGGCAACAGTGGTCAGGCTCTGACACTCTACCTCGTGCTAATTTAATTGGATACCAACACAGTAGCTGATATTACTTCCTTATCTTTCCTCTCTTGTTATACAGGCTGATATAGGGCCTCCAAACTGAAAAAAAATCTTCTAAAATTCTGTCCTGTATTAATCATAGAGAGCTCTTTGAAATCATGTATTCAGATGATGAAGGCATACTAAGTCTGTAAAAGCTATAAAACAAACTTATTTAGGAAATTTGTGTGGTGTTTGCTTATATGGGAATTGTATTTAGCAACTGATGTTCTGATTCCAGAATTTCTTGTGTATAGTAGTACTCATGTCCACAAGTATTCTTATTAAAATCAATGGGATTAATTACTGAAATAGGTTTTTTACTCAACTGTTGTCATTTATCCCTATCTATTTAACCAGCAAAGCTAACCRGTAGCACCATTCTCTGACAGACCAGCAAACCCTTCACTTTGCTTTTATGCATCTGATTGTTTCTTTTTATTTCAATTTTCTTTGAAATCTCCAGCCAAAATATACAGGGACTACAAAATCATGCATGTAATTCTTCATCTGAATTATCTTAATATTACACAAATTTGGGAATGAGGGGTGTAAGCAAGCTTCCATGGAAACTTACTTTCATTCTTACAGAAGTTAATGTTTCTTGATAGTGAACTGTGAAGTAAAAAGTGGTTGGATACAATACATCAAGGAACAGAGACATTGTGCCTGTACTGCTCTCAAACTCCCTAGGAGCCATATCTCCAAAGTCTAAGATAAGAAATGCATTCAGCAGTTCCAAGATAATCTGTTTTTCTAGTCTGTACTCAAGGTCAAAATACCTCCGTTCCTAGTTCCTTTGTTAATTCTCATTTTTAGTAAGATTAAAATGTTTAATGTACAAATAATCTTGACACCTTTAAGGTAAATGAAATCTGTTTTTCAGTGTCCAGTGATTCTCTTTGTTAGGTCTTTCGAGATGATTAGCAAAGTGCTGAATAGCTAGATGTGAAGTTACAGCCCAGTCACGAGGAATCTGTTCATTCTTTTGTTAGCCAAGTAGTAGTCTGCATTGACTCTTTTTTGCCTGAAAATTATTTCTTCTATTCAGAAATATCAACTGGCTCTGAGGGTGGGACTACAGACCTGTGAGTGAGACACTTCTGGGTTCATGAATAAAAAACCCAAGAGGAAAAAGGTCCCAAAGAGAGAAGTGTCAGGGAGAGGAGCTTGCTGAAGGGCATAGGGGAATCTCTCAGAACCAGTTCAGGAATTTGCTGTGGGGTTTTTTGTTCATTTTTAGTGGTGGTTGGTTTTTTTGTTTGKTTGGTTGTTTTTTTCAGCTGGCTGTAGTTACTGAGCTGCTGGTACACCCCTGCTTGCATAGATGGATCTTTCTTATTGCTCAGTTATTTGGCCCAGCAGTCATCCACATCCACTCTCCAGCTAGGATCTGAAGTGTGGAGACTGACTGAGAGGGACCCCATATAGAGAATGAGAAGCTGCTTCTCACACCTGTACTCAACACCGTTTGGAAGAGGAAACTGAAGCTGGGTTTGCCATATGAGTGGCCTAGAAAAAGTGATTCTTCTTCTGTCTGTATCACAAGACATGAACCAGGGAACATCAAATTACTATATGTCTCTGACTAGGGTAAAAAGATTAAGTATGTTTTCATGGAGAACAGAATGAAACCATGGAATTCATTTCCAGGGGATGCTGTAAATATAAAAATGTGAATAGGTTCAAAAATAATTAGCCAAATTCAAAACAATTTCCTAAGATTATTAAATCCAAAGACATAACCTTGTCTCAGGAAATCAATCTGAAGATTTCAAAGAACTGTCAAGGGATTACCAGTGGAAGGGTCGTTCTGCAAATTTCATTTCTTTCTAAAGCACCCACTCCTGTCTTCCATCAGAGAGAGGATGTGCGATATAGGCCTCTATCTAACTGCTTCCTATATACCTGTTCTAGTCCTTACCATCGTGACTAGTTAAGTTGGGAAATGCGACACAAGGAAGCGAGAGAGATGCATCTAAATTTTCTTGTCTTGTAAAGTTTGGTTTAGATAAAATTTGCAGTGTATCATAATGGCTTTTATCCTTACATTCTTCTTGGGTACTCTCAATCATGAGTTGTCCAATTCTAAAATTAGGAAGTCCAGCTTCCATTTTGACTGACAGTCTGGAATGGGTCACTGCGTTGCAGAATAAAACACAGCCAGGGCTTCTAATGATCTTTGTAGTCAAATGTAAACTGCTTTTTGTTCACAAGCTCTTTTTAAAATAGAGATTCACTAGTGGTGAGAATCATTTCTTTCTTCTAAAATGAGTTCTACTACGAATTGCCTCCAGAGCATGAGTCCAGACAGGAAAGGTTAATATGTCTGCTGCTCATAGCTTTGAAGATTCCTGCAGTTCAGAGGTGCTTGGTTCTTCTGTAGCCAGAACAGTTTTGTTTACTGCATCTGTATCCCATTGCCTCTTTCTGTTTCCAGTCCGTTTTCTTTCATTTGCACAGAATCCTTCACAAAAACAGTCTGGGGCAGGCTACAGTGTTGTGCCCTTTTGCTCTTCACTCAGATGTTCGTGGTCTAACACAATTCTTTTTAAGGACAGCAGATTAACAACATACCCAGCCATGAAAAGAAACAGTTGTGAAAAGCAAAGGTATAGTATCAGACCTGAGGTCAACCCCCACAATACTACTGCTATCCAAAGACATCATATATTGCTTACAAATAAAATCCAGAAAACCGGAACTGTTACTTAGCCTATTAGCAAAGGAGGAACAGACATTCATTCTGTTGTGTCCCAAAGACTAAAAATATTTTTTTGTTCATCTATTTGTTTTTATTTTGTTTGGGAACATTCCAGTTTGGAGCCAATAAGAGTGAGGACCCCTCAGCCTCCTGATAGCTGGGATTACATAAAACAAGTATAATGCTGGGAGCCTGTTTTAACAGTGTTTTGCTTGAGCCATTTTCTTGGGCATTCCTTCTGGTGAAGATTTAAGTCATTTTGAATTCTAAAAATTACAAAAATTTGCAAGGGACTAAGTAAGTTAGTTTGGGAGCTCTCCTATTGCCATTGGGAGAAATTGAAGAATGGTGATAAGGTGGATCTGATCCAGAACTTGGTCAGAGTACTTATATGGAATGCAAGGCTTCTTTCAAGAAAATGTTTATTTCTTGTTGTTAAATAGTTATTTTTCCTCTTTGCATTTAAATCCCACTTAGATCTTCATATCTTCTGTGCTGCTGAGTTTATGGATCTAAACTGGGCATAGGTTTGACATTTTTACCAAGTCTGATATATTGATAATGCCCTTTATTTGGATAGTTATATAAATATGGCAGTTATACAGATTGGTATATTGGAAGAAGACATGGGTCTGAGAGTGACAAGGATAGAGGCAGTTTCTTTGTTTTAACTGTATTGTTAGGACTTGTCAATACACAAATATTATAGTCCTCATATTTATGTATAGACTGAACTTGAACTGCATATAGTTACATAAAATTACTTCCCTTTTTTCTTAAATTTTAATTTCCTGCCTATGGACTATAAATGTCTTGGTCAAGGACCAATCACCTCAAGCACTCTAAATGTCTACTGCAAAACAACTGTACTGCATCTTCCCCTCTTTGTACTTTGTGACGCTCAACACCATGCTGTCAAAACACGGACAAACAAGACTGACAAGCCCAGCAAAATCACATTCACATATTCCAGTATTGTCTTAGAGGTGTAATTTTTAATTTATGCAAAATATTATATTCCTTGCAATTAATCTGCAGTGTTCTCATGTAAATTTGTGGACAAGCTCCAAGTCTTTGTAAAGTCGTACCATGGTACTATGCTGTAGGAAGGTTTTAAGGTGATTCTGGGTCCACAGTGAGGGTACTTGTTCTCTTGGTAATGGTATCTAGCACTGTGACTGCTGTGTGAATACAATTTGTTTAGATCTTAAATTCCCAGGTGTCTAAACTTGTTTCTGCATATACTCAGAATTTCTGGAGTCTGTGTGGGACTTCTGACTCCCCTCTCCACATACATAATTCAGTCACTCACCATGTCCTGCTTCTGGGCAGGTATTATTTCAGGTATGCACATGCAGACATGACAAGAAACGAAGGGTGCAGCTCAAAGACATCAAACAAAAGATACAAATCTAATTCTGTCAATGTCAGGAATCCCATAGTTCTCTTAGTGTCTGCAAACTCAGTCTATTTCTAGATTCTGTCAAATGACTCTTTTACAGTTTTGTCTATTCAGCCTTGAACTGTAAGAAGTTTCAAAATTCCTCCTTCAAATACTGTTTCTGCTTGAGGAGGGAAATAGAAAATACATTGTTCTCTTTCCCAGCACTTTTTCTGGAGGCTGTGAGAAAGAGAATGCAAGAGCATAAAAGAAACCATACCAGGTTAGATCAAAGGCACCTCTACCCCAGTTTTCTGTCTCCTATGGTGAAYGCAAGCAGATGCCCAGGAAAGACTATAGGAACAGGGCAAACAAATTTGATATTTTTTCTACATATTCTTCTAACCTCCAACTGTTCACAGACTGGGGACTTAGTCAGTGTGGTGTGGCTCCTCTTTACTTTTACTGTCTCAGACTAGTAACCTAAAAGAAAGCCAAAAAGGAACCTGAAACAAAAGGAAGCTTGGTCAAGTAAAGACTACAGCACTCGTCTTGGGCTTTTAAAGAATTTATCATTCAAATTTTATCCAAATACTAGCAGCTCTTCTTGTACCTGCTCCTTTCATTCCCTGGGTCCTCATATTCCTGATAGGATTCATTGAGTCTATGGTGGAAGAGGACCTAGCACCCTGTTACCCTATTCAATAGCAGAAAATACTATACCTCTGAATGTTTCCCTTCTATTCTTTAGCTAAATGTCTTAATGACTGCTTGATCACTTTTGAAACACTCTTAAGCACATCATCATAGCACTTTTATAATGAGTAGAGGAAAACAATATTAGGGAAAATAAAATCACAGTAATACCTAATGGCATATATTAATGTTCAGAATCATATAGTCATAGAGGGAAATAATAAAGCAAACAGTAAAATGCTTCAAATTATATTAACCAATGGCAGGTTCTTAGAGAGAATTACAAATAACATGTGAGAAGTATGAAGATTTAAGGAAAGAATAATCCTAAACATCACTAGATAAGGAGCTGAAGAGCAAGGAAAGGGGGGAAAAAAGAAGTTTGCACAGTGATTTTGAAAGACAACAAGGCCATCTAGGTAAAGTAAACCAGAGTAACGAGCCAGAAATGGATAATGCAAAGTATAATAGAGGAGGCTGGAAGTAAATGAAGGTGGAAAATCAGACCCATGGAATAAAGAAAGGAAAAAAAAGTAGTTGACAATTGACTGAACAGGACAGGCAACCAGAAGATATTGCAACACTACTAAAGAGTGGCACAGAAAGCCACTCATGCAGGGCATGAGGCTGAACTCAATGAAGCAGGACTGGAGAGGGTTGGACTGCTTCAGAAGGGAGATAACAGGATCAGAAAAAAATGGTTAAAAAATACAGGCATTAATGGAATTATAAGGAAGAAGTTGAAGCAGTCTATAACTGGCATCACATAGCAATTCAGTACCAGTAGCAATTCTGCACAAAAAGGAAGGGAAAGAAAAAATGTAGTTGTGATATAAACAAAGTATTTTGTTAGAGAAGCTGAAGTTCTGCAGGTGACAAGCATCCAAATTAGTAAAATAAATTGCTAGTTAAAAACACTTGTGCAGTAAACAGCCAGAGACCCTTCCCGTAAATCCAAACAAACTAGTTCTAAATGGACAAGATGATAAGTACATTTGCTCATGATACTGACTACTTTATTGAGTAGAGTTTTGATTAAAATGGCTTTTTCCATACCATAAAGACCACACTAACAGCTTGAATACTAATTCTCATCTTTTTTTTTTTTTTTTTTAAAGGTATCAAAATTGCATAACTGAACAATGGATTAAGATGTATTATAAATTGCATGCAATATGTAGTTTCACATAAAAATTGGAAACTTTATGTAAATTCACTCATTTATGGAAACTGTCATGTAAATTTGACTCTTAATTTGGTCATAAATACCTGCTTTCATCTTCGTAATATAATTTGATTAACTACTTAGTATTTAACAYATTTTCATAATAGCATTAAGAAAATATTGTAGGAAGTTGTACAGAGGCAAAGTTGACACTAGAAAATTTACCTTCATTCCACTGAGAGTCCTGAATAATTAGCCACAAGAACAGTGAGAAAAAGATATAATAAACTGAAATCAGAATGCTAGTTGCTGCTCCAAAGATCAGCATAAAACGCAGATATGTAATTTATTATACATTGATCACAGAATGAAACACTAATAGTTAACAAAATACTGATTTGTTTTGACACAGGCAGTCATAGAAGTGATTGCATACAAAGTGAGTAATGAGTGGACTAAGGAAACTTTCATAAGAAGGCACTTGAGTAAAGCTGTTGAAAGACTGAACAGTCTGTTGGTATTTCAATGACATGGTATGTTCATGTATCATGAATAATGAAGACACTTATTTCATACTGCACCAATGTGCATTTTCATTTCTGCCAAGAAAACAACTATAAGAAGCGATAGCACTTTCCCCAGATGAAAATAGGTATATATCACTCACATTTCTGGCTAGGTTCCAGGTCCTGATTATTTAGTCACCTCACATTGGTCTAAACAGTGAGAGTGGATGGATATGGCATCATTTACAAAGAAATGCTCTTTTTAAATTTTTTTTTATTTCTTTAAAAATACTACTTATTATCAATCTTATCCTCATTCTATAATGTGGGTATAATTATTTTCTGAAGTATTTTGCCATTCTTCTCACAGAACATGAAATTTTGCTCAAGTGTTTTAAAAGTAACACTTTCCTTGAATGGCGTCTTGGTGTTCATTTGTTTGAAACCTACTGAAGCAATGCTGAACATAAGGTACTCATTTACTGTGTAACTATCCTAATACAATATATAGTTAATAGAAGCTGCATTATAATTGAGCAGGAAATAGTACTCCGTTAAGATTAGGGGAAGAAGAAATTTAGCTTCAGTTCTGGGAAAATAGAAGTATTTCTGGTTGAGGCCTTAAAACTAAAAAACAAAAAAAAAAAATCTGACAAAGAGAAAACAGAAAATGTTTGAGAAAGGGTAAGTGCAGAAAGCAAAACAAGTCTTGAGTTCTGTTTAAACTGCATGTCCTTCCCTATTCTCTGAGCTTGATGTAGTGGGAATATTTGCTTCAATGACCCTGAGAGTTCTGCCAATAGGAGTATAACTCTCTGTAGAACTACACAGACTGGACATACCACAAGGTGGAAAATCCAGATCCCTCAGGTTAAAGCACTACAAACACAACAACCTGTTTTCATTAAAAAAGCATTATAGGGGCACAAAAAGTAGCTCTTTCAGCAAGTAGTGTGATAGCGATGAGGCAGTCTTACTTATGCCTAGATGATGTCTGACAATCTGGGAGGGATTCAGAATGAAGAGTAGAAAAGTGTGAAGATGAAAGCAAGAAGATGTGCATCTCAAGAAAAAACTAAACTTACAAAAGACTACTATAAAAGCAATTTGATGTTGATAATATTTAAATAATGAGCCTTATGTGGGAAGCTGAAATAAAAAAATAAAAAGGAGRATAGAAATTATTTCAGTGTAGCTAAGTATCCTATTTACAAATTCATGCTGAAAAMTATGTAAAACTGATAAACAAAATGCTAGAAATAGACCAGAAAGAGGCAGTCTGTGGTGCTTCAAGCAAAGGACGTATCAAAAGCACCCTGAACAGGTCAAGAAGGACATCTTTCATGCATGTGACTATGGCTTTTGAAGTTGTTGTGAACATTTATTATTTAAGATCTGTTGACCCTTCTACACCTGAAAAGAATGATTGCTTTATGTAAGTTTCCAGCTACAAATTTTTAATTAATAGATCTTTCATGGAATTTCCCTTCTGAAGTGCTCTAATATCCCCTTTCTTGACTTGAAGTGGATGAATGCGAATGTCTGTATTGCTTGGCAGGATTTTTCTCCCATCATCCCTCCACAGGGAGAAACTCAAAGGAACCAAAATCCACTAAATAAGTTTAAAATTAACCTATCGTCCTTCCAAGGATCTGTAAAAAGGGGACTTCTTTCTTATTAAAGAAAATATTAACAGGAGTGGAAATAAAACTGGCAAACATGAATAAGAAATATGTATGTTCAAAAATGTCTAAATTTGAAAGAAAGCACTACTGGAAGGCACTCCAAAATTAACCTAAAAATAGTACTTCACAGCTCAAAAGAGTTGCAGATGTTCATGTTACCTAATGCATTACAGAAAATTAAGGAGCAAAATTCTGAAACTCGATATTTAGAAATAGCTGAGTCACTGGAAGAGACTGGCTATTATCATAGAATCATAGAATCATAGAATAGTTTGGGTTGGAAGGGACCTTTAAAGGTCATCTGGTCCAACTCCCCTGCCATGGGCAGGGACATCATTATGGCAATTTCCAGGTATGGAAGAGTCCTTCAGAGTATCTATGTGTGTTCCATCACCACAGCAACTTGCCGTGTTTTTATTTTCTGACATTAGAACAGTAATAATTGTGGGCCAGCTTCATCCATGACTTAACCTTGCAAACCATAGTGAAGTTACTTGCAGAGTAAGTCAGTGTTTAATTTGATAAAGTGATTATTTCAAGTCAAGTTGGTTCTCAGTCATTCATTGAACTGTATATCATACTAGACATTAATCATTCTTGCTCAGATGTGAATACCTTCAACAGATTTTTTGAAGTCGTGCCTTGCATAGTGTCTGTTATAGCTTTAAAGGATGTAGAAGGTCTGTCGTCCCTCTCCCCATTCTGTGTCCACCACTTACTATGGGTACCAAAGAAAAGGAGGAAGGACTACTGAACTGACACAATTGCACTACTCATACTGGCTGCCAGCTTGGAGAGCTGGAGTACAGTGTCAGTGGTTGAATGTTCCCATGATGTTTGATATCAGTACCACATCACTTCTCTTCATCCTATCCTCCCCCTACCTGGATAAATAAGGTATTACAATGGAGCTCAGGACAGTAAGAAATTTTTTGTTTTTCTCAGCTTTGTCTTTGAGTGAATATTGAGTAAAACACACAGGCACTTACTTTGCCAGTTCCTCATCTGTGAAACTGAGAAAATATTCTTCTTTCTAAAGTGTCTTTTAAATATGCTACAATATTGCTAAAAATAGCAATATTCAGGGTTTGGGGTTTTTTTAACAATTCTGATTTGAAAATGTTTTAAAATACCAGTGTGATTGATCCTTTAGAAATTTCCCAGATCAGTTTAAGGAGCTTAAAAAACGTAAGCAGGATGTATTTGTTAACTTCTCTGCCCTGACAACGAAGCTACCAGAACAAAAGTATTTTGATTTTTACTTACCAAATGAAAGTATTTAGTTAATAAGACTGGAGCAGAGACAAACAGGAATCAAACTTTGCCTGTTAGGATACCCTTTGGGAAATGTTGTTTCCTTCCTATCTTAGGTAATTTTCCTTATCCATCCCTACTGACCTTTAGGCCACACAACTGAAGGCTCTGTCTCCAGCCACCATCCTTTTATTAAATTGTGAACTTTCTATGCTGCTGTTCTTGCCTGCTATTCTCTACCAAAGATTAAAGGGTCAATAAATCCTCAAATACTAATAAAAAATAAACATCAGTTAGTAAAAATTTCCCTCTCACCTTCTGTAGAATTTATTTTTTATCCATGAGTTATCACACTATTTTATCTTACTTTATTATTGTTAGAAGTGTGCAGTCCCTGTATATAACTCTGCTGATGACATCTACCTTTTCCCGGACCCAGTCAACTGAATAATGGATACTAGGATCAAAATTAAACCTCATTATTAAATCTTGAGTACTTAGACCATTTAGAACAGTAACAAAGAAAACTGTAATTTAGTGCTGATTAATATACACATATTTGTGATGCAACACAAACTGGATAAGACCACAATTCTAGACAAACACCATTAAACTTGATTTGTGTAAACAGAAAAAGGAAGAGAAATCAGTACAGGAAACTCTCTTCCATACCAAAGTTCAATCACTTCAGATGTTCATCTCCAATTTGGCATTGATATTGATAAAAAAGATGTGGGATTATTTATTTATTTAATATTTAGGTGAATTGACTGACATTTTATTAAGGATACTTTATGAAAAGATGTCCGTCCATGACTTTGCAGTTTGAGTCAGTTATAATTCATGATGTCACTAGAACAGATTTTCACTTGTATTAAATATTTTATAGTTCTGTGGGCTTCTGCTAGAAATATTGCCAAAGAACTTAGCGGGTTTTTCTTAGTGTGGTCAGCAGGTTCAGCTAGAGTTTCAGGAGCTGGATAAAGTTTTATGTTTTTCTGCCTGTGACATGAATCTCGGTAGGTATATGATTTGTCTACAATAATAACCTATGGAAAAGCATTAATAGAAATAATTGTGATTAAATGTAAAACAGTTTCAGTTTATGTATGAGTAACTCACAGAAAATTAATCACTCCAAAATTAAAATAAGTATAATATTTTATCCTAGACATTACAATTCAATAAACTTGAATTTTAGACTTAGTAAGGCTAGGTGTCTAATCTGTTTTTCTATGTTTCGGTAGCTATTGGAAGACTAAATGCCCCTCTACCCTTGTTTAACATGGAAACAGAGGATGAAACAGACCTACATGACCCTACTTGGTTGCCTCTGGCAGAAAGGATTGTTGTCTAGGTTAGTCTAATATTTCACAAATAATGAAGTTATTTATTATAATAAAGCTATAATGAGCCATTACTTTTTCAATTCTATGATTTATGAAAACTTTGGAAAACTCAATGTGATTTTAATTTTGAAGTTATCAAAAAGCCATAAAGCCATTAGTTTTCTTTTCAAAGGTACTTGAATCATTATAGAAAAATGAATGAAAGATAAACTTATAAGGTGCCTAATAATTCTGATAATGTTTTATGAGTGTTGGTGAAAAAATCATTARAGTATTTTAAATTTTAAATATATTTCAGGAAGATGGGAAGTAAACAACAACAGTAATAGTTTTTTCATTTCAGAACGTTAAAATGTCAACACTTCAAAACATCTAATTCTTTTTCCTATAACCTAATGTATTACTTCAATATTTAATTGTTTTTGAAATAAATGATTTCTCTTCATACAGAAGGCCGGATCTGATGCTCTATACCAATTTACTGAATGGATCTATTTGTGAAATAGTGATCTTTGGAGCACAGTAATCTTACATTCTTGCAATAATAAACTGCAAACATATAATACTAAAAAGTCTGAATTTTTTTGTTGCATTGAGACAAACAACAGAATGCCAGAAGGCTTCATACTAACAGAGAATCTGAGCACTATGTTCCTTGCCATAAAAAGAAATATTTATTTATTAACTTATCACTATTTATTATATTAAAACAGTGAAATTAACAAATATATTGTTATTAACTATTCACAAATGTAACTATAATGATTACATTCAAATGATCATATTGTTATTTTTTAATTAAATTGAGACTTCAAGAAGTACCTAAAACTATTAACACTTATCAATATTTTCTTGGTAAAAAAGCTCTGGTAGTGCAGGGAATTACAAACCTACTCAGGCAGCTTACAAAATGGTGGGTATACACCAACCAAGATGTTTAAAGAATGACTCGTCCAAGCCCTGGAAATAAAAGGTAGGGTTACATGCTTTAGGTGCACACTTGTAGAGGGAAATGAACAATTTATATTTAGAGCAATGAAGAATGTGTGTTAGTTCATTTTTTTCAACTTAAAAGAGAAGGTCTCCATCTCCTTTACAGTGACATTTAGGAAGTTTTCACAAACTAGTAATTACTCTGTAAATCATCAGTGTTTAACTGTAACTATAAAATATATTTTTGCATTTTTCAAAGAACATCAGGAAGAGATCTGTTACAAGTATACATTGACCTGAAACTATATTCTCTGTGAAAAGGTTGCTTTAATTTTTAATGTCCTTTTAATTACATTTATGAATAGGAATAGAAGTAAATCAAAGAAACATGTTAGAGATACAGCTTACATGATAAAAAAGCAGTATTTTTGCAGACGTACAGAATCAAAGTGATATTAACTAGCATAGAACTTTTTTTGTAATGAGTCTATAAAAAGACTTGGATCTCAACATTTATTTTCTTCATGTAACAGCAGCTGTTATTAGACTTAAACAGGTAAAGAAATTCAGTAATTCAACAATTTGTGGTCAAATGCTTTTGTGTTACCTAGGTTTCTTCTTAAAGATTTTAAAAAATCAGTCTTTTCAGATTACTTTGTATTGTCACTGATGCCTCATTTCAAATGTCATATCACTTACCATCATCTGTATGCATGAACATGTGCTAAAAATGACAAATATTCTTGGCAATTTAAAAAGACATATATTTTCTTTTCCAAATACACATGTTAAACAAGCTGAAGTAAATATTTTGACATCCAAAATGATTTTAAAAATCCTCATCATCTTGATAAAACTTCAGGTAGCTGTTTTTTAATCTGCAATGTAAAGCAGAAGGTAGCAGTAAGTCTAATATCAGACATTTAATGGCATATATATAGGAATGAAGAAACATACAGGCCCTGTCATTTCATGATCTTGGGCCCTGTCTCTGCAAGCACGTATTTCCTTTCATATATATGAGTTGACTTGCTAAATCCAAAGAGACTGATCAAATGCTTAAAATTAAACACAGGCAGAACTGTTTTCAGAGCCATGGTCTTAGATTATAAACTTTGAAATTACAAACTGTTATGAAATGTGAAACACAGGTCATATGCACCCAGCAGATCATGCTGGTAGAGCCAGTACACCTCTTCCTCCAACAGCTGTGCACAGACCTCCACTCTTCAGAGATAATTCATACTACAATGTGAAGAAGAAGGTCACACAGCTCTCCATTTCTTAGGTACCCTCTCAAACATTACATAAATTTCCCCAAGTTTCATTTTGTTGTTTATCATATCTTTTTTTACCAAAGCATATTCACCTTGATCATGCATTTAAATTCCATCTGCTTGACTGGTAATTTATGACAATGCGCTAAAAATATTGATCCTTTGTTTATACCTAGATTATCTAGAACTAATGTAATAGAAGTTCCATTTATAATAAGTGAAATTAATATGCAAGTCATATGTAAATTAAGTGTAAATAGTGAACAAAACCTCTTCATTTCAATCCTATTTCTCCAATGCCACAAAGAAAGAAATACTTATTATTGCTAGCATAAATGTTTGACAAATCTCAGTGGTGCTATTCTTGCAGGATCACCAAACATAATACACAAACATAAGATAAAGATTGCAGGTATTAACTGATTTTTTGTATGAACCAAGAACCAACTGAATGTCTCATAGTGCTCCTGCTAATCTTCCTATGTATGGATATTTTGAGTTGAACAATTATATGTAGTTTGATTGTAAAATATGCATTTCTAATTACAGATCCATTATTAAAATCACTGTATTTTTAAAATCAAGAAAGAAATTATTTTCATATGTAAATATGTATAGGTAATTATTAGGTATTTCACTTATGATCTATCTCTGAAATCGGTAACAAAAGATGGAATTTGAAAAATGATGAAATAAAAAATCTTCACTTTACAATTTGAGGCAAAAATAGAAATGTATTGTCCTTTCTGTGATTCATTTCTGTGAGTATTCAACAGAACATAAGAAAGAATTTACAAGAGTTACAAGAAAAAATTACAAGAGCTGAGCTACCTTGTAAACTTGATTAAAATACCCAAGTCTTAACATTTTACTTCTGTATTTATATTAATTAGAATTCTTTAAAAGAAATTCTAGGTTAAATTAGCACTTTTTAATTATTGATACAAACAAAGCAGGCTGARCAGTCCTTTACTTTGTGTTGGTACAACCAAGTAAAATAAAACTTGACACTAAGACTATAAATTTATTCTGATATGGTTTTGTAAATGAGTAAAAAAAAAGCCATTTTTAAAATACTTGCATCTTTCATAAGAAAAGCCTGCAGTTGTCCAAATCATGAAAGATCTCTTTCGTTCTTCTATCACTGCCTGTCACTTTCTAAATGAAGATGTAGTAGTACAAAATATAAAAAAGCAAAATGATCAAAGCTTAGCAGCTAGTACCACAAATACCACCTAACAAGACTATTAATATTTTTAAAGTTCATCTTAGACAGAAAATTCCTTTTCCTGTCATTTCTGCTAGTCTTTCTCTCACAATATTTAACTACTGCAAGTAACTGCAAACCCAGCTTGTGGGCTGTGGTCTGCAAAATTATATACTATTTTAACTATGGGATGCAGGATACTAGATGCTCTTGTTAGAGGACAAAGACATAGCTACTTTCTGTCCACCAAAATTTTTTTCCTCCCTACCTGTGTTTATATCTGTACTAAGATTTGACAGGTTGTTTTTCATCTGGGCATGTACCTGCCTTACACTTGGATGGCAGGTTTGTGACTGCAAGATCCTGACAAGGAGGAAGTACACAGCTTAGACATGCTAGCCATTCTGAGGTCATGTTAGGAGATCTTGTCTCTGTGAGACCCTTATTAGAAAAACTTGGAAATCAGGACTGTGTCATTCAACTAATACTTGCCCTTTAATGGAAAGGATTTTATTGATCTTCTATGACTGAAGCCATAGAGAGAGCCCTTCTAGGCTGTGTATCATCAAGTTGGGTGCAATACTTCATCTCTGACCATAGGTAATTGTCCTGGTTTGGGCTGGGATAGAGTTAATTTTCTTCCTAGTAGCTGGTATGGTCCTGTGTTTTGGATTTAGGATGAGAAGAATGTTGATAACACACTGATGTTTTAGTTGTTGTTAAGTAGTGCTTACACTAGTCAAGGACTTTTCAGCTTCCCATGCTCTGCCAGGTGCACAAGAAGCTGGGAGGGAGCATAGCCAGGACAGCTAACCCAACTGGCCAACAGGATATTCCATACCATATGATGTCATGCTCAGTATATAAACTAGGAGGCGTGGTCTGGGACTGCTCAGGGACTGGCTGGGCATTGGTCAGCGGGTGGTGAGCAATTGCATTGTGCATCACTTGCTCTGTATATTCTATTATTATTATTATTATTATTATTATTATTATTATTATTGCTATTATTATTGCTATTATTATTATTATTATTTTACTTTATTTCAATTATTAAACCGTTCTTATCTCAGCCCACGAGTTTTCTCACTTTTACCCTCCCGATTCTATCCCCCATCCCACCGGAGGCAGGGGGGAGTGAGCGAGAGGCGGTGTGGTGTTTATTTGCTGGCTAGGGTTAAACCATGACAGTCCTTTTTGGTACCCAATGTGGGGCACAAAGGGTTTGAGATAATGACAGATTAACCAGAGCGTATTAAGGAATTTATATCTGTTAACACTTGCAGGTTACAATATTGATTCATCTGTTCTCGATATTAAGTTTATCTGATCTGCACCATGCTCTTTTTTTTTGCTGTACATGTTAAAGATTGGTGTTGGGTTTTGCAGTCTGCTGTGCTCTGCAGTGATTAGTGATGTTTTGCCTGGGAGATGTGTTATTCAAACACTGGCCTTGAGCGTTATCTGGTATTTGGGTTTCACACTGAAGCCGTTACTGTACTTTGGGTACCACCTCATGGAGACAATTAGCAATTATACCTCTTCCTCTGAGAGGTTTTTTATGGAGGAAATACAGAATGGCACCTCTGCTACCTTCTTCTATGATGTTTCCTCCCTCGTTACAATAACTTGTCAGTATCTTGAACATCCTTGGGTAGTTAAGATACTTCTATTGGCATTTCTTGGGAATATTGTTTCAGTTTTGTGTAGGGTTAATAAGCAATTTAAGATTATCATCCAGAGATCTGCCCCGAGGCTGGATAGTTATGAGTGGCAGGGTRTGTGGGATAGCATGGGCAAGTACCTAGGACAGTGAGCACCTCCAGTGTTTTGGAACTTCACTCCTGAACAAGTGCGGAATCCTGAAAAATTAGTAGAATATTTGGAAAAAGTGTGCTGTCACCCTGGCAACTCCAGAGAGACACAACTCACTGCAACATGCTGGGGCCTGGCCTATGCCCACCGAGCCCTGTTCAACACTACTCAGAACCCTCAAGGGGAAGAGAAGGTCTCTGGATCTGACGACAAAGTGACAGGCCCTGCAGTTACTCCAACCCCCACGACAGGCACTGTGGCTACTCCAACCCCCACAACAGACAACCAACCCGTCCCGGTATCAGTCGCCCCTGTACAAAAGAAGAAATACACAAGAAAATCAGCTCATTTAGTAAGGGATGAAAATGAACCAGGGCCATCACGAGAACAGGATGAGGAAGAGACAGAACCCAAAAATGAGATGGTAACCACCCAATCCCTATCCCTGAGTGAGCTGCGAGATATGTGAAAAGATTTCAGTCGTCGTCCAGGCGAGCACATTGTCACCTGGCTGCTCCGATGCTGGGATAATGGGGCCAGTGGCCTGGAATTAGAGGGTAGGGAAGCCAAGCAGCTGGGATCCCTTTCTAGGGAAGGGGGCATTGACAAAGCGATTGGAAAAGGGGCGCAAGCCCTCAGCCTCTGGAGGCAACTCCTGTCAGGCGTGAAGGAAAGGTATCCCTTCAAAGAAGATGTTMTATGTCACCCAGGCAAGTGGACCACCATGGAGAGAGGTACCCAGTACCTGAGGGAATTAGCCATGCTGGAGGTGATTTATGATGACCTGAACAACAAGCAGTTACCCAAAGATCCAGACGAAGTCAAGTGCACCCGACCCATGTGGCAGAAGTTTGTACGGAGCACACCAGCGTCGCATGCCAACTCATTGGCAATAATGACCTGGAAAGATGGAGAGGAACAAACRGTGGATGAATTGGCTGGCCAACTCCAGCAATATGAAGAAAGTCTCTCCTCCTCCCTATGGGCCTGYGTCTCAGCTGTGGAGAAACTGTCTTGGGAGGTCCAGCAACTCAAAGAGGATATGTCCTACTCCCCACCTGTATGGACCAGGATCTTAGCCATTAGGAGTCAGCGTCCCTCTGCTCAAGAGAGAAGTTATCGTGGATACAAACCCAGGGGCACCCTGTGGTTTTACCTGCGTGACCACGGAGAGGACATGAGGAAGTGGGATGGAAAATCTACCTTGACCCTATAGGCATGGGTACATSAGTTGCAAGGAAAAAACATCACAAAAGGTGGTTCTTCCAGGAAAACTGCTGCTCCAGTCWCCAGTGAGCAGTTCCCCAGACAGAGTAGAAGGGCTGACTTTACTTCTGATCTTAATAAAGGGACTTCTGATTTGTACTTAGAAGAAGTGGATAGCGAATACTATGACCAGGACTAGAGGGGCCCTGCCTCCAGCCAGGTGGAGGAAAGRGACAACCAGGTTTATTGGACTGTGTGGATTCAATTCCCTGGCACATCAGACCCACAGGAGTATAAGGCTCTCGTAGACACCGGTGTACCCTGATGCCATGGAGCTATAAAGGGGCAGAACCCATTTGTATTTCTAGAGTGACAGAGGGATCCCAAGAGCTGACTGTATTGGAGGCCGAAGTGAGCCTAACCGGGAAGGAGTGGCAAAAGCACCCCATTGGGACTGGACCTGAGGCTCCGTGCATCCTTGGCATAGACTACCTCAGGAGAGGGTATTTCAAGGACCCAAAGGGGTATCGGTGGGCTTTTGGTATAGCTGCCTTGGAGACGGAGGAAATTAAACAGCTGTCCACCTTGCCCGGTCTCTCGGAGGACCCTTCTGTTGTGGGGTTGCTGAGGGTATCGAAGAACAACAGGTACCGATCGCTACCACAACAGTGCACTGTCGGCAATATCGCACCAACCGAGAATCCCTGATTCCCATCCATAAGCTGATTCGTCGACTGGAGAGCCAGGGAGTGATCAGCAAGACTCGCTCACCCTTTAACAGTCCCATATGGCCAGTGCGAAAGTCTAATGGAGACTAACAGTAGACTACCGTGGCCTGAATGAAGTCACGCTGCCGCTGAGTGCTGCCATGCTGGATGTGCTAGAACTTCAATACGAACTGGAGTCAAAGGCAGCCAAGTGGTATGCCACCACTGATATCGCTAATGCATTTTTCTCAATCCCTTTGGCGGCAGAGTGCAGGCCATGGTTTGCTTTCACGTGGAGGGGCGTCCAGTACACCTGGAATCAACTGCCCCAGGGGTGGAAACACAGCCCCACCATTTGCCAAGGACTGATCCACACCACACTGTAACAGGGTGAGGCTCCAGAACACCTGCAATACATTGATGACATCATTGTATGGGGCAGCACAGCAGAAGAAGTTTTTGAGAAAGGGGAAAGAATAGTCCAAATCATTCTGAAAGCTGGTTTTGCCATAAAACCAAGTAAGGTCAAGGGACCTGCACAGGAGATCCAGTTTTTAGGAATAAAATGGCAAGATGGACGTCGTCAGATCCCAATGGATGTGATCAACAAAATAACAGCCATGTCTCCACCAACTAGCAAAAAGGAAACACAAGCTTTCTTAGGCGTTGTGGGTTTTTGGAGAATGCATATTCCAAATTACAGTCAGATCGTAAACCCTCTCTATCAAGTGACCCGGAAGAAGACCGATTTCCAAATGGGGCCCTGAGCAACAACAAGCCTTTGAACAAATCAAAGAGGAGATAGTTCATGCAGTAGCCCTTGGGCCAGTCCGGGCAGGTGTTGCGAATGAGTGGTTTTAAGGCCACTTAAAGAAACACCAGCAAAGATATCAGCAAAAGGYGATTTTAATAGAGATTTATAAAAGCACGACTTAACAGAATTTGATGGCAAGATCCACTCTATTGCTTATTACATGGATTAAGCATACACTGGGAAAATCGTGTCAGAATTTGGATTGGAATAATTTATACAGAGATATTCTGAGTGGGAAAAGGGATTATTGTTTTTGATCCAAGCAGATAAACAAGTCGAGCCACTAAGGGGTAACCCATCCGGAAAAAACCCGCTGAGACTTGCATTGTTTTTTCTTTCCAGGAATGATACCAGGAATGATACCAGCATACCTCCCCTGGAGATTAGGTTAACCATCGAAGAATTTCTTATCTTTCTCGCAGGAGCAATCATTGTCAGCATAAACCAAATTTGGCTTATATGCCAACAAACCCGACACACGGCGTGGAGACTCCCCCTTCTTTTATTGGTGCTAATCAATATGGTAACTATAGTACATTCTGCACCATACATGTTTCTCATTTGTGGGTGCAATCTACTGTAACAGTAATTATAAGGGAAAGCAATGAGGGCACCTTGCCCACTGAAATTCAAAAGGTAATTTGGGGTAATGCAACTAAATTTGAAAGGGAATTCCAATTCCGGTGGTATCTAGTTAATTTCACTTACAACCCCACTGACAGTAAAGTCACAGCTTTTGTTCTAACAATACGCAATGCTTTGATATATCCTATATACCCAATGATCGCGCTAGGATTAAATCACAACGGAACAGTACTCTATCCATTAGAACATAGAGTATGGGCCCAACAAAATGAAAATAAATGGCAAACTATTGATGTGGATGCATGTGTGGTACGAGAACAACAAGGATTTATTTGTGAAAGTAATACCATTAAGGCCCAAGACATTTGTCTTGACACTGAACAAAATATCTGTCATTTTGAAATACATCCTGATGAAACCCCTGAAACTGTCCTTATATATGTTGGAAATGGATGTGTTTGTGTGAGAACTCTTTGCGATTCTATACTTACAGACAACATCACTGTGGAAACCTATAATCACTCAAATATCTGTATTTGTAATTTTACCAAAATTATAGGATGTGACTTTAACTATTCAGCTCCTGTCACGACCTACCAACAGCTACAATTGAACTATACATCTTACAAAAATTCACTGTGTACCCCCATTGGAATGAACCTTACATTGGTAAGAAAACTGTTGCAACATGATGACCTGAGTCAAGTACTACAGTGAATTCAGAAACACGGACAAAAAACACTGATTACCATCCATTATGACGCAGAAAAGATACACCATGTCCTGGAAAGAGTAAAGAAGGATGGAGAACACCAATGGTGGGATACCTTATTTGGATGGTCACCGACAGCAACAGGAACTTTGAATCGAATGCTACATCCCTTTATAATCTTACTGATTTCTGTTGTATTATGCTTGCTGTTGAACATTGTTCTATATGTCAGAGTGTGGAGAATGGCTAGACAGACTACACCATTACCAAAACCTCCTCGCATATACAAATCACCTAATCACACTTAACAAAATTCTAATGATTAAATAAACCAACTAAAAATTCCCCTCAAATGTCGTGAAATACTCACGCTCAATGTTTTGACATGTCTCAATGGGCGAAGAGTTGAGCCTCAAGTAGTGTCTCGGCCAAAGAGTGTTTCAGGCCAGGTCCCGACAGTCCTCCAAATTTCACAAACTCGACAGTTTGCGAACTCTGAGAGGCGTCCCACTCAGAGGGGTACTCTGGGCGCAGCCCGCTGCAGCCCAGGAGAGCTCAGAGGGTCTCGCTTGGGGACTGCTATTGGTAGGTTTGCAAGATGATTGGCTTTAGTCATCAGTAAATTTCCATCCTGGCCACTATCCGAGGTGGTCTGGGATAGTAATTATGGTATTGTTTTGTGGTTACAATGTTATCATTTTGTGGTAACTGTTGTATCATTCCACTTGATCTACGATCCAGGTAGGGAACGCTTTAGGGCTGTCAGGAATGACGAATTGTCTCCTGCTTTCATTCCCTACTTTGATCAGGTAGCCAGTGCTCCTGATACGATCAGTGCCGCTCCCCACCTCAGCCACGCAAGAGTGCCTGGTACAGTCAAGGGACACTTAACTACCCAACTTGTTACACAATGGCTAAGGCCTAACAGGAGTTTCTGAGATTGCAGAGAGGCCTAGAGGAAGGGGGGAAATGCACCACCACAGCAGGACAAGATGTAAAGAACGTGCTCTACACTGCAGCCGGGGAGAATGGCCCTACCTGGAGCCTCTGCCAGAAAACACCAGGGGAGACTCGAGGTCAACCCCTGGGGTTTTGGAGTCAGGGATACAGAGGATCCAAGGCCCACTATACTCCAACTGAGAAGGAGATATTGGCAGCATATGAAGGAGTTTGAGCTGCTTCAGAAGTGGTTGGTACTGAAGCACAGCTCCTCCTGGCACCCCGACTGCCCGTGCTGGGCTGGATGTTCAAATGGAGGGTCCCCTCCACACATCATGCAACCGATGCTACATGGAGTAAGTGGGTTGCACTGATCACACAACGGGCTTGAATAGGAAACCCCAGTCGCCCAGGAATCTTGGAATTGATCATGGACTGGCCAGAAGGCAAACATTTCGGAATATCACTGGAGGAGGAGGTGAGGMGTGCTGAAGAGATGTGACGGTGTGCTCCCCCTGCCCTGACATTTTCCCTAACCCTGCTCAAGCGATAATCACCTGTGGGGACTGTGGTGAATGCATCTGATGGATGCAGATAACAAAAAAACAGGCAATGCATTCACCTTACCACAGTGCTGATCAATGTGTGACTCCAGCCAAGTTTGGAAGAAACTACTGTCTGCAGTTGGTTTGTAAATATGACTATGAGTCAATCATCTTACCCCCATAAATACTGGGCAGCCCAAGAGCCCTTTGAGCTCTCCTGCACGGCAGCTGGCTGCACGCCAGGATCCCCCCTTCAGTAGGGATGCCTCTCAAGGTTACTCCTCGAGGCTGAGAGATTCCTTGCTGCAACAGATCCTCGGTAAGTGACTAATAGCATGCTAAACTTTAAAATCTTAGCTAAGTGATATAAAGGATTGGTTGCGCACATATAATCCTTTAGACATAAACCATTGACCAAGTCTGGGACTAGGATTGGATCCAGCCACACCTAGACTCCTCTCTGAGAAGGAGTCTAGAGAGCAAGGGGGTCCTTTCTGAACCACATGACTCAACGGGAGGGTCTCCCTGACAGTTTTGTCTGACCCTGTCCTCTATGCAGTAAATAATCAAGTGTACCTTGCCATCGAATCGTGTTGAACCATTGTCACATTTACCATTGAACTTTGTCAACTCACTGTCTTACATCAATAAACATATTGCTGCTTCTCTYTTACGAGTGAAATGCATCTCTCTCTCACTCCATCTGTGACAAGAGGCCGCACTATATAATAAACTACCAGAAAATGAGAAGCAATATGCCCTGTTCACTGATGGGTCCTGTCATCTTGTGGGAAAGCATCGGAGGTGGAAAGCTSCTGTRTGGAGTCCTATACRACAAGTCGCAGGAACTTCTGAAAGAGAAAGTGAATCGAGTCAGTTTGCAGAGGTGAAAGCCATCCAGCTGGCTTTAGACATTGCTGAACGAGAAAAATGGCCTGTACTTTATCTCTATACTGACTCATGGATGGTGGCAAATACCCTGTGGGAGTAGTTACAGCAATGGAAGCAGAACAACTGGCAGCGCAGAGGTAAACCCATCTGGGCTGCCGCATTGTGGCAAGATAT